>JAPYKE020000101.1:2830000-3430000 GCA_028554795.2 Sinohyriopsis cumingii
GTGATGAAATACGCATGTTCATATAAGAGTAGTGATCTTACGGGTTGATCTCTCATCTGAATATTTTGTCTCGGTATGAAAGCTATGTCATGCTCTCTGCATTTTTATTGTACCCCGCTTTTCCGCCAAAGATGGTGTACAAAGTATTTGCGTTTCCCTTCATCCATCCGCCCGTTCGTGTATTTGTCAATATTTTATTGTCCCTTCTCTAATATGTGTCACATATGAGATCAACTGTGCAACTTTGTACACCTGTTCATCACTAAGGGCCCATTGCTTACTTTGTATGAAGTCTTATCTTCAACGTCAAGGTCAGAAGTCTGTGTTTTCAGGTTTTGCTGGGAACAGGATTTCGCCGAAGTCGCTTGATGTTGATGCATATATTGTTAGAAATAATGCATAATTCATTCACTTCAAAATCTACACATATATTGTTTTAAGCAGACTTGATCCTAGTAAATATTTTTTTTTTTCTCAAGGGTGTAGTGAAACTGACTGTCCGTGTGTGACGCTGCATACTGAACATTGTAGCCCAAGCTCACACATGTCAATAATTACGTGAATAAACTTCACGTTTTAATGTACCTAACTTACATTTAAGATGCAGTGTGGATATTTAAACACTGACGTATTGTTTTCATGGAGAATATTTAACTTTGATCCATTTAGTGTTTGGCTGACTGTCTGATTTTTTTCTATAAAAGCACAGCAACACAAGTAAGGTTAGATCGAGTGGAGTCAATTGGAATATAGACTTTTGCCCAGAGATACAATGCGGCCGATCACCCGGCCTGGATAATGCAGTATTCGAATCAGCACTCATTTGTGTGCAAGTCCAAAACACGAACCACTGAATCAACAAAGCTTCTGTGCATTTTTAAATAAATGGTGACCTGAAAAAATTTCAAAACAGAGATATTCGCATTGCAGTCTGTGAATATCCAGCAATATTTACAGTTTAGCCAAGAATAAATAACAAAGTTCCATATGAAGAATCTTCATATTTTGTGAAATAGTTTTTAATGGTTATGAACTTTTCTTTGTCTTCATTTGATTCACACGTAAGACAGTTCTCCTTACCATAGCAATATTCATGGGTGGGGGTAGGGGCAAGCTATGGTTAAATATATATAATCGAACATTATTATCAGTCGTATGAGAGTATATATTGTGACCAAAGTTGTTATCTGCATAGGCTCACTCAAAAGAGCATAATGAAGTTAACTCCACTTAAAACGTTATGGCATACATCGACGGCCATATCACGGTCCCTATCCTTCTCATGTTAAATGCTATCCCGGTTATGATGACGCTTGCATGCAGTTATATCATAGCATAAGTATCTTGGGCATCGAACTATCTGGAGTTAATATGTCCTAGTATATGAGTATCTGTGGATTTGAATATATCAGATATGAAAGACCATGCTCTGTGTTGAATCAAGAATATGTGTAAGAGCAAGAAGTTAATTTGCCTCCGGAACCTGTTAGTAGCGTATTTATAAGTGCTTAGGACTAAACCGATATAGCGTCTGCGAAAATACTTGTGAAACAGGATCTTATGTTTTACTGCATTTCCGATCTAGGTGAGGAAGTTATTCATAGTGAGTGGACCCGACATTGTGCTCAAAACGCAGTATATATATTCTTTCAATTCTGAGTATTTTGTGTACAAGGGGAAAGGGCCAGAGTTTTAAGAGAAAGGGGTGTGACCTTGTTAAAATATGTTATTTAGTAGAGTAGAAAGGCCATGTCCTATCAAAATCTAAAAAAAAGTTTCCTGAGTGCACGAAAGAAATGAAAACAACAGAAAGACTATTACTCTTTTGTTGCAAGCACTGAGAGAAAGAAAGAATAGAACTGAATGATATGTCTCGTTTGCTCAGTTTGAACATTAGCTAAATACCGAGCAAAGTCACCAGAATAAAAATAGGTCAAAGTGGCCTATATTTCATACATGTATATATTAGATCTTAAATGAATGCTCTTGCTCTTTTTAAGTTTTATGACTTAAAGCAAACGTGTCATAGAAATGGACTTCATGAGATAAAAAAATATTTTAATGAAGAGTTAAAAGTAGGTCTGTGTGCCCTAATTTTACACGTGGTGGTTCGTACAACTCAGTATAAAAATACCCACCAAGTCTGATGACTATAAATACGACGGTATCAATGGAGCTTAATGCATAAACTTAATGAAATCACATGGAGCGTAAAATGTAGATCGTTATCACCAACTTTTGGCCGTGGTGGGTAGAAATCTTGACGATAATACACCCATCTCGTGTTTTGACTGTACGTGAAACACGGTAAAAGAAACTGTGCTAAATGCAACAACAACAAAAAAAAAAAAAAAAAAAAAACCGAAGAAGTATAATAACAATAACGTAATGTATTCATTCACTTGAACATAAAAAGTAGATGTGTCACTTCTGTGTGTTAAAGAAGGAATAAACAGCCAGCTTCCTGTCCAGATAGCTTACTTTAAAGGTATATTGTTCCAACTTTTAATGCATATACCAGCACCTTGAATGAAACCGGACTAAAACAGTAAACGCATCAAGGTACTTTCTCCTGTACCAGTTCATCTGTAGTTTCCTTCTGTAAGGTATGTAATCTTGTTACAAATTGAATGATATTAACAGCATATTTTCATTTTTCATTATAAAAAATTTTTAAACTATTATTATTATTATTATTATTTTACACAAATGTTGTATTTATCACAAATTAATTTTGAATATTACGAATTTAATTATATTTAAAATACATTAATCACATGTTTGACACGTCTCATGTACCGTGATGGTCAAATGGAAACTGGGTTAGTTGTTGTGGGGTTTTACGCCATTTTTCAGCATACGATAGGCCATGCATGGCGGCCAGTATTAATGGTAGAGGAAGAACCCGGGAAAACCCCGGGAAGAACCACCGACCCAAGAGAAGTTACTGGCAAGCTTTCTCACATACCCACATTGGCCGAATCCTAGACTCGAACCCACGCAGACAGAGGTGAGATGGCAGTGATCCGTAACGGAGAGCGCTTTAGACCACTCGGCCACTCGGGGCCCCGGAATGGTGTGAAAGATATTCGGGCCAGGTATTTTGGAGGGAAAAAAAATCAGATTAAAAACATAACTTTTGAGTAGTTTACTTGTCTATGTTAGGGTGTTAAGAATTGTATATTCGTTTGCAAAGCTGCAAATCGTCCTAAGATTTTGAGGAGAACGGTTGTTTTCTGTTTGAATTTTGTATATTTTTCAAGTCTGCTAAATATGTTCTCGTTTGTTGAGTAAATGTGTTTATGTTTGACAGGCTCTGTCTAATAAATATCCTGTCCGGGCCTTGGTGTCCAACTCCAAGTTCCTCTGCTTAGCGTAGGTAGTAAATCGTAGGCTACAGTATTAGCGCTTCCTACTTTTATCAACAAGCTCTGTACATGACCGCACATTATCGTTCACAGGATATGAGCTTTTTTTTTGTTGTTGTTCATGGGTTTAACGCCATTTTTCAGCACAAGATAGGCCATATATGGCGGCCAGTATAACTGGTGGAGGAAGAACCCTGGAAACCCAGGAAAGAACCACCGACCCACGGAGAAGCTACTGGCAGGCTTTCCCACGGATATGAGCTATTGTCCCACTCTAATTACAGGTTTCAAATACAACTTATACAACAATTAACATATAAAGAGCAAATTCATCTACTATATTGAGCGTTTTAATGGGTCTGCACTTTTCTTCTTAGCTGTGATATTTTTCTTTATTTTATCTCAAGATAGTTTTGTTTTACTTCAAATTATTTAATCGGCATGATATCGTGTTATTGTGCTGTCAGCAGATAAATCAAAGTGAAATACTGTTTCCAGCTATTGCAAGATGGAATTTTATTTTTTAAACCATGTCAGGTCCCACCCTCAGTACATTAAATTGTAGGTCCGTAATGTACGTATCGCGGTATGTTTAGAAATAATACGGTACAAAAAATTTCATGGTACAATACTCTGCTGTAAACTACGACCCACGGACTGGTTTTATCAGCTTACTTACATCGTAGAGTGTGGCTTAAAAACCGTTTATACTGTCTGCGACCCGCAGGATGCGTATGCTGTGAGGTAATTGTAGATTACGTGGTACTTTCCCTGGGTGACTCCACATGTTAATACATTATGTAACAGCTATTGTGATTGGTTCAGTGAGAAGCATAATATTAAACCATATGAAATCCGGGTCAATCCGAAGATAAAGGAAATCGCTACCAGATTGTATTGTGTCCATAAAGACAAATGTTCGCGCGACTTGTTACTTTAAGGAATCACCGAGGGTTTGTTATACTGAGTGCGATTACTCCATGAGACAATGAGAAACGGACACACGTGCATTAGTTTGGCATCTGTCCAATAACAATCGCCAACGGCTGACTACTGATTTAATGAAGATAATTCGGGCACGCTGTTCAGTGTACTCATAGTACCATTTTAGCAACGAAACGTTTTCCGTTTTAAAACATATACATTGCCATTCTACAATTTATAATTTCATTTTTAACAACATTTTTCAGTTTCTCTCTCTCTCTCTCTCTCTCTCTCTCTCTCTCTCTCTCTCTCTCTCTCTCTCGTGTGTGTGTGATAGAATGCAAGCATGTTCCCCCCATCCAAAATCTATATGTGATAGAATGCAAGCATGTTCACCTCACCCCACATCTATGATAGAATGCAAGCATATTCGCCCCACCATATACCTTCCTTTTTTCTCCCACCATTACTGACTTTATAGAATATATTTAAACATATGCGTTTTTTATGTTAGGATATAAACTGAGCATTAATTAATTGATGGATTATGCGATTATAGTATTGTTTAGAGTAACTTCCCATAATTGAAAGTATGTGTACAGACAGAGTATACTAGTATATGGGTTTGGCTGGCCAGAATTGGTTAATAATGTAAGTTATGTTTTAGGACAAATACTCTTTTGAGAGCTTTTCCTGGCTGTACGTAACAAAAAATAGAGACATTGTTTTATTGATGGAATTTCAGTCCTGTAATAGTCTTGAGTTTGGAAAATCCAATGCTATAACTAGTACCTGACTCTTTGGTGCGGAATTGAAAGCACATGTTTCAAACACATGCAGGTTCAGAAAATGCAGCGGCTCATATCCTTTCCTCTATACAGAAGCTGACATCCAGGTTTCATTTATACTGATAAATATAGGTTTGATCATCAGCGCTCAGAATTTTTATTTTTTAATAAAGTTATTGAATTTTTAATATCATGGTGTTTGCATGGGTTTACTACGGGAACTGAATTAGTACAGTGAGTCCCTATAGTATTGTTTAAGGCAACATCCTTTGATTTTAAAGTCTCTGATCTCTGCCCAGTTCTCTTCATTCTATACACTCAGTCGCTCTCAAGTGTCATATATCGACATTCGGTTTCTCATCAAGTATACGCTGATGACACTCAAATATGCAGATCTAGCTGCCAAATTGAAGCTGAGGTTACCATCCCAGTTTTGGATAGGTGTATTTCCAATGTGAATTCATGGATGATATGTAACAAACTGCAGATGAATGAAGATAAATTTGAAGCCTCCTGTCAGGCAAAGAATTTCTTGTTCACATCCTTTACCTCGAGCAATAAGTATCAGCATTACCAATATTAAACTCAGACAGTCAGTACGAAACAAAATTGTCACTGTCGACAGTACGTTATCATTACACTAACATGTAATGAACATATGCATGGCTGCATATCTGGAGCTGAGACGCATCAGCTCCATTCGCGATTTTCTCTCGTTTGATGCCACTAAAACACTTGTGTTTTGCTTAGTACTTTCAAGATTAAGCCATGATTATTCACATGTATTTAGTTCCTCTCAGTATCTACTACATAAACTTCAAAAGGTTAAAAATGTGGCTGCTCGGGTCATCCTTAGAGTACGAATAATTGAGCAAATCAATCCTCCCCACCGCCTTCTATAACCATCACTGGGTATACGTTCGACCCCCCACCCACCCACCCACACACACACTGTTCATTATGCTACATTTCGTTGACTGGCTTCAGTCAAATATACCTGTTGGACCTCACCCATGTGTAGATCACATCTAGAAACTTACGCTCCTCTTCAGACACTCGCATTCTCAATGTTCCCACTGTAAAAACGAAGTTATACTGACGACGATTTTCTTTTTTGTACCGGGTCCAGCTACATGGAACGAATTGCCTATATATCGTAAACACGAGGACACTGGTCCCATTTAAGAGTACTCTTAAAACTTACTTATTTCGACTACAATAACAGACTTATAACGTAATAATGTTTACTTCCTTACTATTGCCGGCATGTTTCTTTTATGGGGAATTTCATGGTGTTTTGTTGTAATTTTGTCGTTCTATTTGTTTTTATGTGTTATCTAATATCGTAAAGCTCCAAGAGCTTCTAAAGTTTAGGCGGTGTACTTAAGTCCACATTATTATTATTATTATTATTATTATTATTATTACCTTAGACCTCAACACAAGGAGTTTTTGAAATTTCAACAACCCCAATTTGTACGATCTGGGTCGATTTTGGTGGCACTACCATCGTTTTACATCTTAAGGCGCTGCAAAGAGCAGACAAGTGACATTATTTTAGTTATCTGTCGTTTTACGGAACAGTAACACTTTGAAAACTATCATGCCGAGACATGCAGACTACAGGGGCGCTCTACAGATGTTATGAACTTCTGGGAGAGTGGTGGCTGTAAGATGAAGTTGTTTACATTCGCAACATGCACACTAGAGAGAATGTTGGTATACGTCTATGCTACTTTCGAGTACTATGGCTGAAATATCTTTGGATATTGTACTTCTGGAAATTTTACATGATCTACGCACACAGCTAACTTTAATGACAGCTCCCTTATGATAAAAAAATCAGCCTGAATTAGTCTAATGCACAGTATCTTTTAGCAGTTATTAAAATAGGGAAAATAAATTTTCCAGACTAGACGATAACAACTTCTGAAAATGCAATGAATGAATTACCAAATATATGAAATGTACAAAAAAATATCGACTCTTTTGTTACAATTTACTTCTGACGTCCAGGCAGTGAAAATGGCCAACAGAGCTAGTGGATTTTTTTGGGGGGTGCACATCTGATGTACGGCCAAACTGTATACTCAACCACCCATATTACACCCATCAATCATACAGCAAAATAAAGTGAATAAAAGGTTCTTTGAACAATTCCTATAACAGTTTATAAACAGCCAGTATAACCAACTAGGAGAGCGGGTAAAATTATTTTTCTTTAAAATTTTAATGCAAAAAACGAAACTTTATAGCGCCACCAATGCTTTGCTCATGAAAAGAGAAGACACTACGACAACCGATTTGAACTGATCTTATGGTGGAAATCTGAACGGCACTCACCTGATCTCGAGTGGAACGCCTTAATAAGTTCAGAGCCACTGCGAAATTTACTTAATTTTTATTTTATTAGGATGCAGCTCTAAGGATATTCAATTTGACACGATAATACATTATTGCATCATCGATATGACATCACTTCGTACCTTAGGGTTTCGTACAGTTCTTAACTCGGAGAGAAACAGGACGGATAATGGCGTGGTTACAAGTGTATATATGAATCAAGAAAACTAAAAAAAACCACTAAGGCAATTTAATGATCGTAATTACTGTCTTATGAAGACAATGAAAGGTGTAGGACACTTTAGGGCAGCTGTGGCTGATTTCCCATTTAGCAAACGAGGCAGATGCCAAGGGCGGCACACTTTAGCATGAGAATCTGACTTTGTGAAAAAATGTATTTATTATGCAAGATGGAAAAAGAAACAGTAATAACTATAGTTACATTGATTAATTTTTGCCATTTCTGAAGCCGTAATGGTGTTTAAACTTCTAAACCTCTAGCTTGAATGCTTTATTTTGGGCGGGAGGTCGGGTGGAGGTGGGGATGGCGGCAACTCTAACAGTGCCTTTATTTTCCTTTGGAAGGTCATTATTTACACGTCCCGAGAAGTACATACGGCAAAATCAATGATAAAATACGTGGACATATTTGGACGAGATCAAGCTAAAGGTTTTATCTAGTACAATTCGGACTGAATGTCGCACGCTGTGATGTCACAATGAAATCTACGCATTTTGATAAACAAATCGTACCACCGCATATTGTAACGAGTAGTCTGGGCGTGTTCATTTCTTGACCCAGTTTAGTACCTGGCCGCAACGATAAAAGTCCGTAGCAATCGATCATTTTGGTCTGTAACTTTCTTGATGACAGTTAAGGTGCAGAACATTTAATAATCAGGATTTCACAAACTTTGATTTTAAAAAAATTAGTAACACATTTTAAAACAACAATTTGTATTTAATTTCGTATGAGTAAATGCGCATACGTGACCTGTATGACTTTTACTTATAGGAAACGCAAATCATGAATCAGTCACTCCTTTAGGGAGTCACTAGTCATGAACGACTAGTCCCCAAATGTAAGCAACTATATATATATATAAACATATGATTCGTCAATACCCACCCGTGAACAACTATCGAAAAAGGATGTTCTAAATCCGATTCATCTTTAGTTCAATTACTTTGTTTCATAAGATTTTGTAGTGTTTCCAGTTTTTATTTTTTCAGTATTTTGTTTTAGTTGAAGATCGTTATCTTCCGAGAAATAGCGTTGCGCATTAAACTGTTTATGTAAGTGGAAGGCGGGTCCTTCTACGGAAACTTAGTACAGGCGCATGTTCCATCATAATAGCAGACCTCAACATCCAATGTGCCCAACAGACAATCTGATTCAAATCAGATATCCACTATCCTGCTTCACTCAGGACAATGGTGATCTTGTTTTAATCAGATTGCCGAGCAGATGTCATCAACATGACTATGGATGTAGGCTACATGGAAAAGCGCCATATTGATATCATCAATAAAACGCCGTTAAAAAACATGTGTGTGGCTTCTGAAATTTATTTTGTATTTTTTGTTAGGATTCATTATATCCCGAATGACATTTCAAATTATATTATGCCAGCCACTCAATCCATATATGAAATTTACTGTTTTAAGAAAAGAGTTTACGACTCTTGGTAAGTATAAGCTCATTAAAAGTAGTGATTGTTTTCTTTGACAAAGCTTGTAGGTCGTTTGACACGATTACTAAGGTCAACAGTACCACGGATTATTTTAAGTGTTTACAATTCTCAAAGTTTAGCAAGTCATAATTGTCATCGTCTGTTGCTAATATTAGGTTACAATTCAAGATACATCTGTCTAATGTTGTGCTTTGGACCTCTTGAAAAATGAGGCCAGTAAAAGTGGCCTGGACAGACCAAAAGTTCCGCTCTTCACACTGTCGACATTCAGTTCCATACAAACGCTCTCGATGTGTCTGCATTCCAGGTCTGGCCGTATATGATAAGAAGATGAAAGCGATTAAACATTGCAAGTCCTCCACCGTGAGAATTGTTTTCTAAATAGCCTTTAGGTTGGAAATGTAAATAGCTGAGCACTGAAAGATCGGTGCAGGTTAGCATCAGTAAAAACAAAAAATGTCAAAAATACGATCGGCAAAAGAAAATGTAATTTTATAGATTTACATCTGAGACTGTTTATATCAAATATCCATTTATAACTATTTTCCTGTTGACAACTTTAAAACCTTTAAGGTCGTTAACAAAAATTCGTTTGCATTATCAGCTGACAGGAGAGAGCATTTGTGCTTGTATTGAAGAATGGTGTTGTCGTGGTTATCTACCCTGATGGTATAGACTATTCCCCTTACAGGACACACGGTACTAATTCAACTCCAATAGTAAACATAGGGAAACACCATCATATTCAAAATTCAATAACTTAACATTTCTGGGTTCTGATGATGAGACCTATAATTCTCCATGCACTCCTGAGTCAAGCCTGTAAGAATGCTAAAATTGCATCAGCAGATATTTGTCTATATTTTTTTAAAATTACATATAGCATAAGCTCTCAAAAGATATTTTTACTAAAATTTTAATTTTCATTATTAACCAATTATGGACCACCAAACCCGTAAATACTCTATTATTTGTCACCCATTTCTAGACTGGTTCACAGTTCTTCCGTATAATTAGTACCGTGTGTCCTATAACCAGATTTAAATTTTTACACATTGATATTGGAGCATAATTGTAAGAAAGAATTGGCCATGCTTGTGCATGGATAATAGTGCAATAGCATTTTATGTGATACCAATGTCTATAGCTAAATTGCATCCGCATTACATGTTGCTGTGTTGTATTGTACTTATTAGTGGCTTATTCTTGTTATTAAAATAATTGTTTTCTGCCTTTGTATCTTCGTATTATCTTTCTATGGCTTGCATGCTACACAAAAGAAACACAAGCATGCTGACATCAACAAGTATGACATCACAGGGTATCAAATTACATGACGCATTGTATTTTCATCTCTCACTGGCTATAAGACAAGTTTTAAATGTTTTAAATTTCAAAATTGCATCTCTTTTCTTGCTGACTCTCACAGAAATAAGATGCAGTGCATCCCTATTCACATCAATCAAACAAAACAAATACGCGTGCCACATGACATTTCAAAATGATAAGGCCATTGCCCTTTTGTGACTAAAACAAATATAAACACCCATGAAGCATCAAGAGATGCTGACATTCCAAACTTACTTAAACTATCATCACATATGATTCATCACCCCCAAATCTTAATAAAAAGGTATAAAAGCCAAAGAAAAGTTCCATAAGCTTTATTATACTGAATAATTAAATAACAGAGTGCTACGTTTTAGTATAAAACTATGGGGAAGGGTGAGGAAGCAAAGAATAGACAGAGTAATTTCTTCAAGCCTGGTAATGTTCCCCACAACAAGGGGGGAAATGTGCATCAACCAAAAAAACACAGCAACATGAGGTCTGTTACATAAGGACAACAAGAGACAAATTTGAAAAAGCTATCCAAAGTTTCTATAATGCTGACATTGATGTTGGCGACAGAAAGTGTATGTACAAACTGTTGCGGCTCAGGCTATTAAGTAAGCTGGAGGTCGAGAAATGTGTGAAAAACTTTGCGATGCCAAGACAAGTCCATGTCTCTATGCAATATTCAGACACTGATAAAACTTATCACTGCATAAACTACTTGTTAAATTTGAGTAATAGAATTGAATTTCATATCAAAGTTGTCTAATACATAAATCTATACCTACATTTACCCAAAACTCATACAAAGTTAAGAAAAAGTATCAAAATCATTACTGTGGCTACTTTCCGCTATAAGCAGTGTTAAATTAGTTACTTTTTTAATATAAAGCTGAATAAAATGCATAAATTATTGAACAAAAGAGAAACAAAGCAAACCTTACAATCACTCGATTAGAGTCAAAGGGGAGGTAATACACCTTGATTTGGCAAACCAAATAGCAAGCTCTAATTTACAGCTAAATGAGTCCTTACTATTACATGATAGTAAGTGCAGAGCAATGTTGGCTTTGTAAATAGCTTCTGTTTCAAATATGAAACCATATTTCCGACATGAAGCTTGTTTTCATCTATTCACAACAACGTATCTGGTGAACAAAACACATATCGCTTAGTGCACACAGGAAAAAATGCTGAGATGTGGCTTAATGTGTTCATAGAGCAACAGTTCCAACACCCTGACTATAAAGATTTTCTATCATGGGACTTGGTACATGAAGAAAAAAGAGGTCTGGTGTGGTGGGAGGGAGCAATATGTTCACCATGCAGTTATACATCAAGAATGTTTCAACTGTATGAAGAGATGCCAAAGAGATGATGGGGAAGAAAAACTGCCTGTGTAAATAATGCAATACAGATAGGACTTTTGCAGACTTATATTGGGAATGAAGGGTTGAAAACTATTATTTTAAGTGAAAATGTCCCTCCCTGCTCCCTCAACAAAAGGGATGCAGAAAAGTTCAAATACTGTTTGCCAAAAAATTTAATGTACCAATATGAGAAACATGCTGAACATAGAATAGGTGTCAAGGAGTTTAATTCTATGATAAGAAATAAGACAGATATAATTGATATTCAATGTGACTCGACATATAATAATGCAATTTACAGGTTAAGGCAATGCAGCATGTGCAGTTTTGTGCACAGTCCTTGACTTTTACGATGTTCTCTGCTTTGATCTGCTGAGTGTGTCTCTAAAGTTAAATGATCAGTATTGATACATAAGTGATTGTGACATAAGTGGCTTACATATAAAATCTTCCCCCAACCTCTTTTGGGGAATTGTTGCATGTGTTAAATGGTATTTAACCATATAGGCCAATCTATGGGCACCATCATATGAAATTCTGCCATCAGGACATACTATGCTCTTTTCCCCATGGCCTGAGCTATCTACTGCCACTGTCCAGTGTATAAAACCATCCCCATTTGTCTTTTGTATAGATTTATTCTCCAAAATCACATTCAAACCATGAAAAAAAGACTCCATTATGATTGTCATATGCAAAAACCACCAAAATGATACTCTGGATGCAAGAGACTGGCATTCACATTCCTAATTTCTGTGTGGCTCATGGAGCGTGCGAGAAGTGCATCCAAGAACCTATCTTCAGTCATTGCCCTCAGTGCAGCAAGATTCCTGGAGGACGTGAGAAAATCTTTCGTGGACCGAACACGCTAGCCGATTTCGCCCAATGGATCTTAAATCCCATCGACGAGACGTGGAGCCAAGACGATATCGAACGTTACGGTGATTGTCATCACCATGCCACGGTAATGGCTCAGAATTTCTCTGGATACGATGGACAGTTTCTTTTGAGATACTATACGGAACAAGGCACCGCACGTCCTAAAGTCACTCTGAATGGAGCCAAAATCATTTCCATGCAAGTGGGATAAGTACAGTTACTTGGCCATGCCTTTGAGCCGAATGCCTAAAACGTTTGGAATGACAGAAATGGCCAAAGGTTATTTTCCTCACTATTTCAATACCGAAGCCAATCAAAATGCCGTTCTACCCCATTTGCCTGAGGTTCACGATTACGACCCCGACAACATGCGTACAGAACAACGAGAAGCTTTCTATGCTTGGTACAGGACTCACGCCTCAGACCCCTTCGACTTTCAGAAAGAAATGTAAAAGTATTGTCGTTCCGACGTGGACATTTTACGGCGTTGCTGTGGAAAATTTCGATAACTGTTCATCGATCCTTTGAAAGAAGCTTGCACCATTGCTAAAGCATGTTCCTTAGTGTACCGTCAACGATTCATGCCCGAAAACACCTTGGCTGTCATTAACCCTCAAACGACCAACTTTGTCAAACGTCAGTACTCGGTCAAAGCCCTACGCTGGCTACATTACTTGTGCGACAAGGAAGACAAATGGATTCAGCACGCCCGCAACAGAGGAGGCGAAAAGACCATCGGAACGTATTCGGTTGATTGCTGAGACTAAAGAAAACCCCAAGTTCGTGTACGAGTTTAACGTTTGCTGATTTCACGGTTGTTTATTACCCTGAACGTAACATTAAAAATCAGTTTTTGCAACGAACCATGGAATAATTGTAGCAGGCCAATTGTCAGAGGTGTTTGAAGTTAGAACAGCAAGGATACCAAGAAGTGGAAATGTGGGAATACGATCACCGTTTGAAAACCGATCCCTAGTTTAACCGTATCGTGGAAAGTTACAAATTGATGAACCCATTGAACCCACGGGATAGTTTGGACGGAGGAAGGACAAATACCACCTGTTTGTTGTACCAAGCCGACGAGGAGAAAGGAGAAGAAATCAAATGCTTGGACCTGTGTTCACCGTATCCCTACGTGTGCAAATATTGTCACATTTTCCTGCAGGGCACCGACAACTGTTGACGAAACACATCGATCTGGATAACATTCGACAATACGAAGGCTTGATCAAGTGCAAAGTTTTGCCTCCCACATACTTGTACCATCCCGTGCTACCTCATCATTGCCAAGGAAAATTAATGTTTCCCTTGTGTCGCACTTGTGCCGAAACGTGCAACCAAGACCAACCTTGTCAGCACACCCAGGAAGAACGCACCTTGACGGGAACGTGGCTCAGCGTGGAATTGTTCAAAGCGTTTGACCTGGGATGCCAACTGTTAGAAGTATACCACTTTTCCAAGACACATAAATACCACAAGGGCGACAAGACTCAGAAAGGCATTTTCGCAGACTACCTGGATGCTTTCTTGTAACTGAAACAAGAAGTTAGCGGTTATCCTACCCGGTGTCACACTCCCGAAGATCAAAATACATTCAAAGAGAAATACCGGGAACAGGAAGGCATCACTTTAGACCACATCGAGAAAAACGAAGGCAGGCGATCGTTTGCCAAGTGATGTTAAATTGCTTGTGGGGCAAAATGGCACAACGACCGTGTTTACCCAAGACGGAATATTTGACAGAACCTTCCCGGTACTTCCAGATGATTCACGACAAAACCAAATATATAAAACACGTGGACGTCGTTCGTGAGGATTTGATCTTAGTCAGTTACGAAGAAGAACTGGACTTTGTACAAGCGGACGAATTTGGAAATGACATTGTTGCGGCTTACGTGACAGCCCATGCTCGAAGCTTTAAAACTGTTAGGTGATCGCATCCTGTACTTTGACACGGACAGTTGCATCTACATTGATCGCCCGAGTCAGCAACACCCTGACATCGAAGGAGACCGTTTAGGAGCCTGGACAGACGAACACCCCGACGAGAAGATTTTAAGTTTTGCTAGTGGCGGTCCTAAACATTACGGCTACGAATAGCGGGACAAACAAGGAGAAGTGTACACTGAGTGTAAAGTGAAGGGATTGACTCAATTATCGCACCAGTCAAGTGGTAAACTTTGGGGTATTGAAAGAAGCCTTGCAGTCTGGACAGAATGGAAACTTTAAAGTGACCACCTACGAACCGCACAAGACTGTACGTTTAACCACTTCCCAAATCGGCAGTCCACCTTTGGAAAAGCTGTATCAAATCGTGTACGAGAAGCGAGTGCGGCTTCCCAACCACTTCACTTTGCCGTACGGTCACGTCGATATTAGTCAGCATATAAAACGGGGCAACGTCCAAGATCTGTAGTTCATTGACACTACCAAGACCAAGCGAGAAGGACGAATCCTTGTAAACAGACACCATTCAAGTTCGGGGATTGCAAAAAAAAATTACATCCCCATAGTGTGACTAGTAGTAGATGGATAAGACCCATGTATTGCGACGGAAATTGTCCGGAAGGAAACAGTAAGTGTGCATGCGGTTACGATTGTAATTGCGTAACGGAGTTTGCAGTAGAGTGCGATGCTCTGCCTTGCAATGAGAGCGATGCAGTAAAGCATCATGGGAACTTTGTTATCACTACCACTACTACTACACTACACCAACCATAGAAAGTGTTGCTGTGCCTGTCAAACCTGAAGGATGCGAAAGCAATGCCACTCGTTATCGTGGATATTTACTGGTTTTCATTGTCAATGTCCACTTTCACGTGAGGCCATGCGTCTACCACCCTACGGATGTCATCCAACACTGAGCAAACTCCTGTCGATGTCAGCCTGCCCTCACTGAAACGAACCTGTGAAAGACTAATATTCGTTCATTGTGCGTTTTGCCTGAATACTGTGACTTTAAAAATCGTTTTCAATCGTTCCAAGGAAAATGGCCTAAATAGCTGTTAGGACCTAGCCCTGAAGAATTAGCCATAGCCGGATTTTTCTACTTGGGCGAAGGGGATAAAGTCGTGTGCTTTAGTTGTGGTGTGTTACTACACCAGTGGGAACAACAAGATTCAGCATACATGGAACATGCTCGATGGTCCCCGAATTGTCACTGTTTACCTTTAGTGGGACGATGTCAGTAATCCCTGAATGGATACTTTATAAGAGAACATTCGTGGCTTGCATGTGGAGTTGAGAGAACGCACTTACCGAGAGTTGGTCAAAATACAAGTGAAACGTAAAGAACAATCACATCCGTTACATCACCGATGTTTAAACCACTGGTACCTGAATGGTATAAGAGCACTGATTCATTTCAAAGTGTTCCATTGGTTGGACATTGATGATTCTCGTGAGATTCATAAAGTTTTGGATGACACTGATTCTACTTACAAGGCAATCCTAATACACCGAATTGCAAAGGACGAGATAGAGGATTACCAACATCTTGTACACCAAGAAATCTTGGTTGAAGAGGAAACTTCTGTACGACGTGTGGTGTGCGAGTTAGTGACTAAATCATTTTAGTACGGAACAAAAATAAAACCGACGGTGTTCAAAAAGTACACTTATTACCTCCAACAAAAGAGGCTATAAAAACAGACTACCATGCCACAACCTTTTTCAGAAGAGATACAACAATTTCCGTTGAAAGAAATCAATGACACAATTCAAACAGTGGAAGATAACCAACACGTATTACGAGAACTGTTTCCATTCAATTGGGGACGACGTGTGACGTGTGTCTTAGTGACTTGTTTTATGGGATTTCGTTTACCAGCCGATTCCTTGTGGACTCTTTACGAACAGTACTTACCAGCCAATAAAACATGAAAGTGGTCCCTTTAAATGTCAACGAGAGACTCATTCTGCTTAAAGCCTTGTGTTTTCATCTGGATACTTCTCGACCTATACGGAAAAAAAGATTCATCAACTTTTAGTTACCGTAGATCTGTATGACGATGTGTGTGTAGCTTGTGACTTACACCCTCATTGGACAGATTACGTGGAAAAATTGGGGTTTTGAGGCTTGGACCCAAGAAGTGGCCCATTATGCTCGAGAGTTGTGATCTTCCTTTAAACGTCCTAGGAAAAAAGTCACTTTTCGACCTGCGTTAGTGACAGTGACAGAAGAACCCGTCACTGAGGACAACCACACCCTTCAGGACAGGATTGACATGGACATTCCCGAAAGACCATTCCAGGAGGATACTTGTGTGACATTACCCCATGTCGAGACTGTAAGAACATTACACACTGTCCCTAGCACATCTTGGTTACCAAAAACATGTTGTACAGAGACTTGTTTCTATTCCACTTTGATCATCTTCCCGTCATATTCATTCCTGCCTTGTATGGCATCAGTCTCGAAAAAATCCACAAATACGTGCTCGTGTCTTAGAAGCCAGACTCAAAAAAGTCTTACGATGGTTTACGGTGACAGCACGTCAATTACTGCAAGGCATCATTCAGATTCCTCATCAAACCTAACGCGTGTTTGACAGAAACAAAGTATCCTTGACACAACTGGCCGATCCCCGCATCGACACTCAAACCAAGAAACAAATCATCTTTTTGAAACCTGGAGGGAGCAGTACTCTAGGAGGTGTTATCATTCGCTCGCTCTTAAGATGGGATCCTAGTGCCCCCAAAATTCTCCCCAAGAAAAAATTCATCACGTATTCAACTGTGAACATTTTTAAAAGCAGCATGGCAAATTATGTTGACGACTATTTTGTTTCACTAGACATTTTCTTTTACTTTGTTGCTTATCTAACAAAACAAATTGGCCAACTGGAAATCAGACAAGATTTTGTTATAGCATTTCTGGTATTGTAGTGTACGTTAATATCATAGATTGATTTTTTTTTCTCGTGTGTTTTGGTTAATTGTTGTTACTAAATCCAGCCCCTTTTCCCACTGTGCGATAAAGCAGTTTCACGTCAAATAATAGAGTTCATTTAATTTCTTTCGTTGCATTATTTTAGGCAGTGTTTCAGTTTTTATTCCGTCGTACTGTTTCTACTTCAAATAATGAACTTTGGTACTTTTATTGCATTTGAACGTTTCCCAAGTTTCTTAACGAGTTCCACTCCATGTGGATTTTTTTAGTTTTTTGAGGCGAACGTTTTGGACACTGTTTCAATATTATTTTCATTTTGCTTTTGCTCTTTATCAACTTCCATTTATTTCGTATAAAAACTGAAATGTTCACTATACGCCGGGTCAAGAGAAAAATGAAGACTTACAAAGTTACAATGTGCAGTTAAATGCAATAAGGTAATATGGGGTTCAATGCATGTCTGAAATGTGATGAAGATAAAAAGGTAACCGAGCTGTCATAAAGGAAAACAAGAAAACGTAGAGATCAAAGCAAATATCACGGCAAAAAGTTCAGAACTAGTATGAACAATATTAAGCGTACTACAAAGCATATGACAAAATATCCTAGAAATACGATGCCTTTAAAGATAGATAGATCTCATCTTCCTTTCTCATTAAGGTAAGAACTTTGAATTTAATCATTGGCTTTAAGACAACTACTGTGTGGTTAAATTTTCGATCTGAAAAATCTTTGACGTGAATTATATTTTACGGTATTATAATACGAATTAAAATAATAATTATGAACTTGCCAGCAGCGCCGCAGGTGATATGAAGCACCAACATAATCGTACAGGGATATAAAATTTATATGAATGTTAATCACTAAAATGTAGTAATTTTGAATTACAATTTCGCGTTTCATTTGATATGAAAAGCGTGCATTTATTATGAATCATATATCAACCATCACAATCGAATCTTTGGAAAATGCTGAATGCTCCGCCAAATCACGTGCATATTTATTTCTCTTAAAGCGGAGTTTTCCATTTGGAAAAAATTGACCATTGAAACAACAGTTCACAAGTATATGATGAACATCTGATGAAAAATATCCAAGTTATAATTTGGAAAATGTCATAAACTTAGAAGATAAATGTACAAATGACAATTTTTAAAATGTCATGAACGCTAGATGTAAAATGTTCAAGATACAAATTTTAACATCTGATAAAAATTAGATGAAAAATGTCCAATATATGAGTTGAAAAATGTCATGAAAATTAGATCCAAAAATGTCAAAGTTCCAAAACAATATCGGATTCGTACATGCTAGAAAGTAAATTATCTCTGTGTATCCTACTCATTTGCACAAGGTCATATCATCCGATAGGATTGTACGCCCAAGAGAAATGCAGCATCGAGTAAGTGTAAGTAGGGTTGGAACATGTTTGCTTTGAAGCATTACAATTATGTTATATTTCAAAACGTCTCTTGAAATAAACCAAAGCTAGGTTTCAAATTCGTTTCCTTATGTTTTGATCTAATTACGAAATAATTACCAGACTTTATTCAAATTTTCGGGGAAGCCAAGAGAAAAAGTATCCACTGAAAGTACAAAATGTCAGAACTTTTAAAGAAAACATCAATACCAAAACATTATAAATATGTCTTTCCATTAATTTATAACTGATCTAAAGAAATACATCGATTATCAAATAACGTGTTAACCTGTGTAAATGTATTACGCATAAATATAGCGTAAATTACCAGAGAATAAGTCTTAAACAAATGTTGTCCGAATTTTCAGGGTGGAGAGCAATGTACACAGTGTAGCGAGCTTCTTTTACTACAGGTGTAATGTATGCAGGATTTTGAGAATGATGTATACTGGGTGGGTATTTTCATTTGCCTTGTTTGGCTTTCATACATTAAGGCAAATCCAGAGTACACTTGGTTAAAACTCATTTCCTTGGGGATTTTTGGGCATAGTATTGTATTAATACTAATATTAGTTCTATTACTCGTACCTCGTGGACAGGGTACTAACATGAACATATACGTGTTAATGGAGCAAGCCGGGTGTGATTCACACCCGGCGCTCTTTTAGCCTAATACTAACACTTTAAACATATTCCTTGCATATAATCCAATAAATTGAGTAGTCCTCTTATTTAATACTGGAAGTATCGATAATCATTGTAGAAATAGTTGTATAATCTCGTTTACCTTTCTTAGCCGATATTTTCGTTTAGATCGTTCGCCATATTATTTCAAATAATGATTACTTCCGTTCTCAGCCTCGTTTGTTTGCATGCCATATAAGGACATTGACGCCTTATTTGGAAATGTAAACAAATCGTAGTAAAAATTTGGCGCCGTTTGGGTCAGAAATTCTGCGCATTAAAAGTAAATACGATTTATCGGCAACTTTGAAATTCCACCAAGAAGCGATTATTCGCCACTTGATTGATAATAATATAGCGTAGAATATCCAACATATGGTCTGGCAAGCCTTACGTAGAAAAGGGGTCACGGCGAGAGTCTCACGTTATCTGTCATGGCGGACAGGATAAGGCTAGAGTAACCATGCCAATTTATTTTATCGTGTAAGAGCTTAATAAATTCAAAATAAGCCGAACTTCTTTCACAACATGATTATACTTATGTAGTTGATTTCTACACTGTTTGTTTTTCTGACTTTAGTGATGATTTTTTTTTTGCTCCATTACATGATATGGGATCAGTTCGTAGCCTCAACCACAACAAATCAATTTGAGGCTACGACATCGTAGCTAAGTATTGTATACAAATTGTTTAAACTTGGCCATGTAATAATCGCTGTATTATATCAAAGAAGTCATGAATCTGTTATAAAAGTTTTGATTTGTTACTTTATACGCTGGCTATTCTCAAGGCATCCAAGAAATAGAAATAAAATAGTCTGCACTAGTTCTCGATTCATAACAGACTCAAACGAAATAAAAACTCTCCCTGCCCTGTTTAGCCGACTTAAACGATCGTACTCGTTGATTACGCAATAATTCAGAGGCAGCTGGCTTTCGAATTGATTAACAGACTATTGTAATCTTTGCTATCCTACACATGATTGACAGACGCCAAATTTGGCTGATGGATAGATTCATTCATCGATTTTAAACCATCTAATTGCTAATGACTTGTTCTTATTTTTCATTGCGACATTTATTTGTGATAAATAGTTTAACTAGGTCTGACAAGAATGAATAGGGCCAAAAGAATGATAATTATCTAAAGGAATTACTTTCTTTCATTAAAACAATGCTGTGCGTACTTTGCACATCTAGTGCACTAGGTTTATTAGCAAGAGAGAGAAGTACTGAGGTTCTCCAAAAATATAATCTTTTTCATCTCGAATTTCCTATCCAAATATCCCCTATTTTGCTATTCTATTAGGCGAGGGTATTTATTGACATTGCCGTTGCCAAAAGCCGATCAAAATAAATAATTAAATGTCATTATTTCATCACCCAAATACATAAATAGATATGCATAGTGCCCAAGATTGCTGTCAGCGTCTCTGTATTTCTGTCTCAATATCGCATCATAAATCAGTTTCAGAAATTATAATTATCTTTTTACCATATATCCATCCTACAACTAAAAGATCAAAGAATGCACCAAATGGAAGAGTGAGCTGGTATACCAGTCAACAAGCTATATATCGCCCTAGACGAAAAATAAATCAATGATATCATCAGGTCGTAAGTGTAAAGAAGACAAATGTAATCTGAAAGCAATATGCACACATAATATGTATATTGTTGTTGTTGTTGTTGTTGTAGGGTTTAACGCCATTTTTCAACACACGATAGGCCATACATGGCGGCCAGTATTAATGGTGGAGGATGAACCCGGGCATAGTATGTATGTATGTATGTATGTATGTATGTATGTATGTATGTCTACTAAAATAATATTAACATTAAATACTTTTCTTGGTTCAAACGTAACAAGAATAAAGACGTATATAATTTTGGGAAGTAAATAATAAGCTAATGCATTTCAAGTAGTCAAATACATACTTTTCCTTACAACATGTCAAGCGGTTAATACAGTCATAAAACGTGTATGATGCCGATGCATTATTCCTCAATAAACTACAACATACCTAATTTTAAACTTGATATTAAAATTCTCAGTGAATTTTAGGTAAAAGAAACATTATCTTTGTTTGTCTAAAATGATTAATATAAATTTAACAAATTCCACAAAGGTTTACCTGAAGATTCGTAGTAATACTTTTGTTACATTTTTTTAAATATATATATGATTGTTCTTTGAGCCAGATCCATGACATGCCTTCATAAAAAATACAAAAGAAAACATTAAACAAGCAGTCTGTAAAACATTGTTGTGATAAAATATTTATGTGAGAAATTACTTACATTCGTTGCAAATGGAAGTCAACAAAGAAATAATATACAAGAAATGATGGATGTTACAAGATTCTTTCTTCAATGCAGCTTGTCGGGTAATCTTCTACAACACTATTAACCACTGTTTCAAAGAGCACGAACTGCCAGTTAAACACATATATTTAAATTCATTCTGTAACGTATAAAGAACTTATAAACGGCAGAATAATAAACTTATTCAATGTATGTATGTTTACAGAAACAAATTATTTATGTACATATTCCAGCATGCATATTTACTTATATTTCATGCAAAAAGGACGATAAAGGAGAAAGCCATGTATACATGTACACTGAAACATCCTTTCTTAAGGGTGATTGAGCAAGTCTACTAATTTAATTACAGTAATAACGAAATAAGTAATGAGATTCTTTAACGAGGAAACTAGTGCGTTTCAGAGATTAGTGGATTTTTTTTAACCTAAATTTATATAATTGAAGAAACCAGACTTTCACCTTCATCAGACGGTATATAGATTTCCATTACTGCGATCACTGTATCAGCTTTATTTGCAAAATTCTACCATGATATAATTTGCGCTTACATAAATTTACATAACATAAAAGATGTCGTTATGGCTCATCGATTTCATCAATAACAATATTTTCCAGCATTGGCAAAAAGTTGAAATAAATCAGTTAAAATATAATAAATTTAAACGTTTAATTCCTGTAGAAACAGCTATGTAAAGTTTCGCAAACACAACGGTTTTTGTGTTTTACTTGTTTATCGTGTATAGGTTTTACGTTTGCCTTTGGAAAAGACTCATTAAGAGTCCAAAGCGCTCAGGCTAGCTAGAGACTAGTTTTGCACTGTTCATTGTCAGTGTATTTATTGCACACACACACACACACAAACACACACACACACACACATATATATATATATATATATATATATATATATATATATATATATATATATATATATATATATATATATATATATATATATATATATATATATAAATGGTTCTCTAATTGCTAACATTCTAACGTCACATTCTAACGTCTTCACTATTCTCGTAGATATAGGATGATTGAACGTGAAAGTTATGGGGAAAGATAAATAAGTGTAATAATTCAGCACTAACATCCATCTAAATTTTAGAAGCAAAGTGCTAAGAAACATTGCCATCCATTTCAAATATTTCTTGCAGAAAAAAATGAAATTCGTTGCAATCACATCAGCCAAAAATAAGCTTTGAATAATGAATCTAATTAATTGTACAATAGGTTGTTTCTAAGACGAATAGATAGAAGACTTTACCTGAGGTAGCCACTTCCTGTATACGCTGCTGTAATTCATAAACCATAAAACCTGAAAAGAAGCCGGTGGATCCATCAGCGAGAGTAGCGAATAGTGTGTCCCTGAAATTGAGTGATTATTCCTCATTTTTAATGTTTCCCAGAACGTATAAACCTATTAGTGATGGCTCAAGATAGCTGCGCATTGAACATCATTTCTTCTTCTCACATAGATATAACAAAAACAGGTGGGTTTTTTTTTAAATTTAAGCTATTAGAGACATGGATACGTCCTTCAAGCTACGAGTGCATTGGTATCTTTGAGAATCCAAATCTGGTATTTAAGATAGCACGAATTGCAAACTTCTTTTGGAAAACAAACCCTCTCGACTTTGTAATTCTTAAACATAAAATTAAAAGACTCAAATGTATGAAACAACCCTTAACCTTAAGATCAATACAATATACTAAGCCAATGTACAAGCTTCATTTTGATAAAGAAACCTTTCTGATAATACCGTATAATCATTGTTGCAAAATATTTTAGAAACATTAAGAGAAGAAGCCAACAATTGATGAAAAGCATTTAAAAATGATCACACACACGCATATGCAAATGGTCGAAACAGTATATAATCATATACTTGTATATGCGACGGCCGAATCATTCTGTGTACTTTTTCTTTTTTTCAATATAAGGTTCGTTAAAGCACAGAATGGAATCAAAAATATTAATTTTGAATTAAAACCTCACTTTTGAACCATGAAATCGTTATATATATATATATATATATATATATATATATATATATATATATATATATATATATATATATATATATATATATATATATATATATATAAAGTCATCTGGAGACAATTGTAGAAAGCAGGTTACTTAATTATGTGAAAAAATTGCATGCATTTAATATTCAAGTAATTTTTGTTCAAGCATATTTTATTTCTGTTTTCTTTTCTGTATTTTACACTAATGTCATAAGACACGTATTCGTTTGTCACTAAAGAGGCAAATTAAGCAGTATCTTTCACATACCGATATACCAAAAGATCGTCATGTAACGCCATTTTTCGTTTCATTCAATAATGAATTGTCCTTATTGAAAGGGAATACTCTCTTGAAATGTTCAGAAACTAAAACACCAAAATATAAAATTAACAAATTACAGTTGAGACATGTTTCTAAACGTTCATATTGTAATATATTTAGAGTATGCGCATTTGGTTATAGCCCCCCGTTTTAATGAATTCTTAGATGTTTGTGATTACTGTCTGATTATTGGAATTCCTTTCTATGGACATATTCCTAAGACCAAAATAATTAGCCATTTACTAGGTGCAAACGTCACAGAGTGAAGGCTAGTGAGTTTCCATGATGCCATGGTTCACCTGTAGTGAATTCAGGTCAAAACCGAAAGAGTGACTCTGGAATACCATTGTCCCCATTAAAATCTAGTGGGGTACATTGGTGACGTAACTGCAGTGGCAGTATTTGCGGTAGGAAACCGGTAAATTTCACAAAGGAATAAATAAGAAGGGACTCGGCAGATCCCGTTTATGTCGCCATGGTGGCAAATGTGATTCAGTTGTACTGGCGAAATGTGCCTGGAAACCATCGATTGACTGGCCTAATGTGGCGTAGTTAAAACAGTTCCCTGTGTTGGGGAATAGCTGCATAGTTTCTACGACGCGAACTGCTGGCGGTACGGAAACCAAACGAAGAGAAACCATGCAGATGTGCGGTTGATATATATTTGGTAGGTTATGAGATCTGTGGTCTTGCATTGATTAGAGTGAAATTTATGTATAGAACGGACTCGTCGGACTTTCTAATTTACAACTGAAGTTGTGTGGACGTCTTTGGAAATTTGGGGAAAACTTATGGCTTCTAGCTGTAAACGCGCCAGGGTTTGACACCGTTCGATCAAGTAAAGACCCCTGGCTTATAGCACTGTTTTATCAGCTAATTGTTTCTTTCCATTCAAGAGCTGAGGTAACTCAGTTGGTAGAGGGTCAAACTCGTGATTTTCGGGTCTTGAGTTCGATAATCGGCCAGGTCAGCCAGGGTTGGCCGCCTCAGCGTGTCCATGGGAAAGACCCCAAGATCCCCTTTTCTCGGCACAATCTATCAATTCATGTGTTAAAAGTGCCATTTAAATAAACAAATAAACACAATACCAAAAAATAATTTAAAAAATTATATAGTATTAATAATAATAATAACAATAACAATAAAAATAAAATCATTCTTATGAAAAATGTAGAATTGCAGATCAGGTACCGTGTAAGTACTATCAAATTGTTAAGAACTAGTCTAATAATTATTTACAAATAAAAGAACACTGGTTTGTCGAAACGTTTTCGCCAGAGTTATTTCCATACCAGAACTAAAAGTGATTAAGTATTCTTCTTCGACGCTGTCAGCATTTTACAGTATACCACATACTAATGTTCATATAAATCGTAATACAAATGATAAAGTGAAGTCCAAGGGCAAACCACTATAATAGTTAAGGCAGCATAGTTTCATTCTCCTTCAAAAGCGATGCAACATGACTTTTTAATTGAACTCAACTTTGATTTCTCGGAACGTTTCATCTATATAAACGTTTGGTAAATAACACTTTCACATAACTTGCCATAAACATTTGCTGTGAAATTTGTTGAAACTGGTCATTGTAATCAATCCTCCCCAAGTTGTTCCCAGAGACAAAAAGACTTGAATTGCTGCTTCCAGCCACACCTGCACATGGATAATGGATGGACAGTATTGACACGAGATATGTTCTTATTACATTAGATATTTGTGCAATAGAACGTCGATGGTTTGAGGACGTGTTCCGTTTCATTTTGATTGTATAAACACCACAGGAGACCTCTCGAGATTACATGTATTGCATAATTCACTACATGAAAAGCTACATGTATAGGTTCAAACAGGTAAAATGGTTTAAATAAACATACCCGACGAGTCTATTTAAGAAAGTAGACAGGTATATATACTACGTTTCTTTAAGTGTGCACAGGTTCGATTGTCGAGAAAGAGTGCCCGTTGTAAGTATACAATTACAGTAATATATATTGCCAAGAATGGTGAAGGACCGTTATAAAGGAACCTTCAAAGTTCACGCAGTACTGATTCCATCTGTTTCCTCACCCAACTTGGCAATATATTGCAAATACTACTACTACTTCTACTACAAACACTACCCGGACAGTGGTTATGATGCTAGTGACAACAACATCATTGGAAACAAAATTATGATAATAAATATATGAATTAATAAATCCTATCTTACATTCAAAACAACAAAATTACACATACGAATTTATGCGTATGTGTGTGTGATTTGGAATTTTAAAGCATCTTTAACACTTTTTCCAGTTATATCGCTACGATGTATGCAGTGTGGCAGTTTATAGTGATGTCTAGTGATTCCCACCCAGGCACATTATTCTGACACAAGGCCGACCAGACCTAACAATAACCTCTTAATGCTGAGCGCCTAGTGAGGCAGGTTTTAGTACCCTTTTAATAAGTCTTTGGTAGGACTCGGCCGGGGTTCGAACCCGCAACCTCCCGAAGTACGAATTTGTAAGATCCCATGTATAGATACAGCAGCATATGTCTTCCAACGTAACAAGTACAGCAAAGAAGGAAACTCGTAGAATTATCATGAACTTGTCTTGGAAAAAAATGTTTATTTAGTTCGAATCAAACGACACTGGACCATTCCAATACATTTGAAAAATACTAAGGTATCAAAAAATCACAATGTTTGAAGAATAATAAACCTGAGAGCAATGGTGCAAACGTAATGAACTGTCAGCACATGCTATTTTGCTATTTAGTTTTTCCTCATATAACTTTTAAATTGATCAAGATATTTTTATAAAACTTTAGCTATAGGTCTATTTTTGCATGTTTGCTTTTAGATTTATTTCTGCCAAACATTAGTTCTCCAGTAAGTCATTATTCAACCTCGCCACTTGCAAATTATTTAAGGGTGATCCACTGACGGCTGATTTTTTTAAAAAAAAACAAAATACCTCATACAAAGTATCCTTTTATCCGTCGTTGTGTTTATGCAGGAAGACACATAAATGTTAATTTTTTATGCAGATGATGTTATGTATGTGATCAGAATTAGTGTTTGGTTTAAGCTGTGTTTATTAGTTCGTGCACGATGCATCTGGGGGCTAGTCAAGCGACTTCTGTCTGATACTTTAATCGTGTAGACGCCTGTAACTCGTGTTCTATTCATTACTTTTCCTTTTCTTTTGAAATGAATTACTCGTAATAAGACTATACACTTTAGCGCATTGTCGCAATAAAGAAAGCATGTAAAGGGGGTCTTACATGAATATTAAAAGGAGTTTATTATATTCAATACAAATACACTTAAAAGTGAAAGAATTCACTATTTACCCACATCTGATGAATTATGGCGAAATAATATCGCCATGCAGACACGTGTTATGAAGATGTATGGTTGCTTTGTATCAATTATTTAAAAAAATAAAAAATACTGTATGTTTGATTACGGAATTAGTTTTTCTGAGAACATTTCAAAATGTGCAAAACCTTTATGTTTCGCGACGTAAATTGACGTTCTTTAATCATGGTACGTTTTTTTGATAAGTAAACAGTACGAGTCATGAACAAACATTGTCATATGCACTTTTAAAATAAATTACAAATAAAAATGTTATCGCCGAAAACCAAAACAATCAGCTGTGACAACATGTGAACTATGGTTTTCGGGATTCTCTATTTAACACAACATAAATAATTAAGATTCATTAACAAGCGATATGTGATGCATAGAGTAATATGTACGAAGAGGTTGAATAATATGCAAATGAAATATTAAAATATGATCCATTTTTCTAGTACGACTATAATTTGAATACATTCTATACAATTAAAGCTAAGGGATCCTTGATGATCAATGTTTACCTGTCAGCAAATTAAAAACTTCAAAGAAAAACAAAGATGCATAATATGTGTAATTTAGAAAGAACAAACAAATACTCAATGAACAGCCAATAAATCTTTTTCCAGAGATAACATATCTTAGACACATAAATACGTATATTATATATATATATATATATATATATATATATATATATATATATATATATATATATATATATATATAGCATTTGTTTGTTTATATATATACATATTTTGACTCATGTGTAAACCAAAAGGTGAAAATAAGAAATTAATCAATTTTGGATATTGTAAAATACTATTTTGAACCATTCAGTATTTTATGCGATTTTACGATACCACAATTATGTGATTTATGTCAAAATATCTTAAAAGCATAAAAG
Organism: Sinohyriopsis cumingii; assembly: GCA_028554795.2. Classification (NCBI taxonomy): domain Eukaryota; kingdom Metazoa; phylum Mollusca; class Bivalvia; order Unionida; family Unionidae; genus Sinohyriopsis; species Sinohyriopsis cumingii. The sequence goes on from JAPYKE020000101.1 coordinate 2,858,640, forward strand.
CATACAGACCCCTCTCAAATAAGTTAAACTAAAACAAACAAAAGAAACAACGAGATATATGTATCAAATACCGGAGCCTTATTCGTGTATCTATTGATGAATCTGGTGAATTCGAATGGTACCTCAGACTGTTATAGTATGCGTTTGGAATTAATGAACATCGAACTCTAATGGAGCCGTTAAAGTTTGCAAGCAATGTTCTGTGTATCCCTTGTTAACATATTTGGATAATTTCATTTGTTTTATGTAGAACGTCACATGAAGTTTAATTAATACTTATAATGGCTTTTAAGAGTTTTGTAAAATCCGGTGTTACATAGAAAAGTATTCTGTCCACTGATCCAGGGAGCGTGAGACCTCGGACAAGCAAAACGATTAGCAGGATGTAGGGCAAAAGTGCGATGGCATACACAACCTAGCAATATTGGAAAGAGCATTTTAAGAACGTTATTGATCTGGAAGTGAAAACCTATTGAAAAAGGACACTTGATACAAGGGATCACTGTGCGGCAAGATGAAATTTTCATGCTTACAGTCTCTGGAAAACATATGCTGTTTAATTTATTGAAATTGAATATATAAACACGCACATTAAGATATCACTACAGGTCTGACTTTCGCCCAAAGAATTTGATTTCATGATTGAAAAAAAAATACATATGCAGTTTTATATTCAATGGTTCTGATTTTGAATATATACTAAGTACCCGACCTTTCAGTTGGTCTTGATTCCTTTACACAGGCGCATAAAGACCATTATCCAGGTTCCTTGAGAGAGAAGGCCAGGTGTAGTTGCACTTCTCCGATATCTTCTATTGTCTTAGACATTCTGAGCACATTGTACCTAAATAATAACTGCCTCGTTATCTATATTCAAAGATATTAAATAAAGCATTTAACAATGATCGAAAAGTTGCGATTGTTTTGTAAAACCATTTAAAATGTCCTGTCGCGTGAAGTATAAAGACGTCGTGACAGTTATTTGTGACATAAGACATATATATATATATATATATATATATATATATATATATATATATATATATATATATATATATATATATATATATATATATATACACACACTCTTTCTAATAAGGACCTTTTCATTTGTTTCACCATGGATAAGTATTTGCTTTTACATGTCAAAATGGAAGTCTAAACTTTTATACAGATGTTTCTATAGCTGCTCAGTACATCGTATGTGTTGTTAGATTTCTCTTGTGATGGTATTCTGCCTGGAATCAATATTCTATTTGACCTCTATATAGTATAACAGCGAACGGAAACTGTATGCACCGCATCCTCTTCAAGCCATTCTGAAAACAAAATTAAAAAATGCCTTTCTAAAACTTATGTATCCAAGGGTAATATCGCAGTTTTTTTTCCATAATGCTTAAGTTAGGGTTCTCTTACCAGATTAAGGTACATATTTGCGAATTTATACAGATTAAAAGCAAAATCAAGCTATTCAGTTATCTCTTAATCACGAAGGCTGCTATAACCATATTCTTTTAAGGAAATTTAATCTTATAAAATATGAGCCTTTCTGACTTAATGCCAAAATTCTTTTGCGTAGCTAACCTTTCCACCGGTCATTTGGAATGTCTTGTCTTTTGTCGCAGTCATGCTATCTATTACCTGATTGAAACTATCAGGATATGTGGTGACGTTGTTTAGCGTGAAATGTGTGCGCGATGCACAGTTGTCAGTGATCCACTCGTTGGTACAGGTGGACCATGGTAATACAGTGTGTAAGGGGTTGACAAGATAGTACAATACCCAGGCAATGAGTGTGTTGTAATACCAGCTCACTATTCCTGATATTAGAACCATTAGCAACCCTAACCCTGCAAGGAAACAGATACAATTCTGTTTAAAAGTCAAACACACACACACACACACACACACACATATATATAAGTACTATACACACATAAGTACTATATCATAACAAAGCTACCTTAGAACCTACACCAGATCTATGAACGTCAGAAATGAAATGTATAGTCAGTTTAAATCATTGAAATGATGCAAGTAAAATACACAAGGAATTAATTAAGACTGTCCGGGTAAATTTGTTATTCTAATGCAATTATGAATGAAGCTAGGAAAATAACATTTTTATTATGAAGTGAGATTTTAGAATTTGTCATCAAGCTGTCTTCACATGTGAGGGTCTTTGGAAAGGAAAGATAGTTCGAGTCCCAAAATGTACAAAATATCATAGCAGTTTTGAAACAATATATATATATATATATATATATATATATATATATATATATAGACACACACACACACACACACACACACACTTTGGAAAAGATTTCATGACTTTAACACTTTAGAACATCAGGAAATCAACAGTCTCATTTAAGTACTTGTGGAATTTACGTAACAATTGCTAGCTTATTATAATCATTGAGTGGCTAGAACGATATTGTTCAATTTTGTTCTTGCCTTTTGTGTTGTAATTGACATTTTGTCTCTACGTGAATTTATTATTAAGCATGCTCAGGTGTGGGTTGTTTCTAAATGTATCCAGGCTTTTAGATAAAACGGCTTTTATTATGTGATTCTGGATAGCAAACGTGAGTGCGTGTTTGTGTGTCGTGTAATAACTCGTATGCTGGTTTAAATAGATACTGGAAGCCCTTGATATGGTTGTGAATGATCTTTAAATGTGAATAACGGTTCTGGAATTTTGATCCATCCCTGCTGCGTTATTTTCAACATCTAATCTCTCATTAGGTTCATTGTTTAATGCAGGTTATTTACGACGGCTGATGGAGATGAAATTGTGACTGTCATTCATTTCTTCTAACAACACCTTAGAATTTCCATCTTAGTGACCATTGTAATGGTAATCTGTTTGTTTCACAATTCTAAACCTTAAAGATAGAAAGTATGACCAAGACCGATTTTTAAGTCTCCTTTTTAAAGATTGGACTTAGATATATTGTCAGTTTTTACAAATATCGTCAGCAAGCAGCAAACTTCTTTTACGTTTTATAAGTATAGCACTCTTTCGAAATATAGGTGACAAATGTCGTGCATAACGACACTTTTTACCTCGAGTATAATGTCATTTAACAATAAATAGAAATGCACATACACGCATTTATGAGTATCGCAAAAAAACAGTCTTCATGTAAGAAGTATTTACACAATTGTTTAAGTTATTTATTACAATTATTCGACTAACTCGTCTCTCAAGAATAGCCCATTTCGTGCAGACTTTGTTGAACTTCGTAATTTGCTCGGAATTTTGATCACGTGGCGGGTGGTCAGCTGACCGTAATAGCCACTCGATAGGTGGTGGGCAAAATATGGCTAACGCTTCAGCATCAGCATCAATTTCTGTAACTACTTCAACATCGTTTATCGAGTTGAAAAAGTTCTTTACTCGGGTTGGTGTCACCCAGTGCGGTAGCTCATGGTGTCACCCCCAAGGTCCTCCTTCCGTAACAGACCATACAGAATCCTTAGTAATGTCATTTTGGTGTCACCCCCTCTGATGGTGTCACCCGGTGCAGTCCGCACCCCCCGCATCCCCCGAGCGACGCCACTGCTGTGTGCCTGCTAGTCATGTATTTAACTATGATCGGTTATCCGCTATTGAAATCCGACTAGACCGAGCAGTGTGTGCTCTGTAAAATTTGCAATTTTTGATTTTGGTGTCACCCCTCTGAGATGGTGTCACCCGGTGCGGTCCGCACCCCCCGCACCCCCCTAGCGACGCCACTGTTTTTAATTTCTTGGAATTTGTATACAATAATATCATAAATTTGAAGTCCTTAATTCTGAAAGTTTGAGTCTTGAAGGCGTATCGTTGTGCCTGTATTAGTACAACGTGTATCGTGTGGAATATTTCATACCTTTAAATGTGATAATTGTCACCGATTTGTATTGTCCATATCGTATTTATGTTGATCAAGTAATGAATCGTAATCTAACTACAGCAAATGATTCACATATTAATTATATTATTTTTTTTAATTAACGTCGAAATCATTATGTACAATTTAGTACCTAGTTAAACTTAAGAGTTTATTCGTAGGTGACTTGGTACTAGATTTTACACATCCACATTATGGGTCTTATCGAGCGATTGATGTATACTCCAACGTCGATATGACTAGCAAATAGGTTTATATTATCTCGTTTATAAAGTGATCATCGTAAAATGTTAGAAAGATATACATTATATTCGTTGTCATCCTAATATAGGTAATTGTTTACACAAGCTGACCTCTAAGACCTCTTAAAGCGGATGTGCGTGCAAGTCATATAATGTGACCTATCCGAGATGACGATGGATATATATTTCATCCAAAACCCGTTAATGCTGTTGTATGTGTGTGTGTGTGTGTGATTAGGATTTTTGACGTAACTTTAACAATTTTTCAGTCTTATCGCTACGATGTCTACAGTTGCGACAGCAATCTATATTTTATATAGCTTCGTAGCGAGATTGAAAAATCAAGAATTCAGATCTCTTTAACAATGTAGGTTTGATTTCTTTTTTATAATTGGGGTTGGGTGTGGTAGTGTTGTTGTTCACTTTTTAAATTACCTCTTTGTTTGATGTTCAAATGGAAGTATTTTCTAAAGCAAGTGATTTTATTTTCCTAAACCTTGAACAGAAATTACAATGTCGAAAAAAAACAGCTCCTGGAAGATGTTTACTAGTTTGGGGTAACTAACGATTTTTGACATCAAAAAATTATATTTTAATTTTTCAGATTGCGTGTAAAATGTTTTCGGAAATCTACATGAAAGTTTCAGAACCCATATTAACCTATGCAATGTCGACTGAAATAATTTAAGTGTAAATTATGTCGTTAAACTTTTTTGGAAGTGTTTTTCCTCCATGAGTGTTTTTCCTTTTGCAAGTCTTTTTCGGTTTAGGACCCGCTATTTGAATGGCACCATTTAGGGATTATTGTGCTTATGTGCCTTTGAAATCCATACATACATGCATATATTCATTGTGATGTTTGCTAAGCTCCAGCTATAACGTCATGTATAAGCTGTAATCTACTGTCTTGGGAATATTACTGCGGCCATGTGTTTGATGTCTAAAGACTTCAGCGGACTATTGTTAAACTCTTATGCTAGGTTACACGACCAGCCGGAGACCCAGAGTCTGAAATCGTCAAAGGCGATAGATCGCACCATCCAAACAAAGGCTTGTAGTTATTACACCTATGCGTTCAAGTTTGTTCCATGATCAAAAGAAAGCCCGTAAAATCAACGAGGCGAGTTCTCATTCGTCCCCACGTTGACAGATATCGATAGGGACATTGTTAGATAAGTTTGATTGGATTGGTTCAGAGCGATATCCAATCGGAATTGAAATAGAGGGTGTAATTACAATTCCAATCCGAATTTGTAAATGAAAAATTTAGTTTCGCCTAGATAGATTGCTGAGCAGTAAATTTACTCCGAGAAGAGCCAGTCATAATTTAGCGTTTAAACGTATAGGTAGATTCTATGGAAATCAAGCTTCGATAAAGAAGCTTTTTAGGGGACAGAGAACTTCCGGTTCAATTGAGTCCCGAGCTTTCAAGGGTTGGAGACGGAATTGAGACTAGTCTAAACAGTCGAAATCGACGGAAGTATAGTCGGTGGAGAATAAAGTGGAGGACGACAAGAATTTGGAGAAACAGGAGAGAGAAAGAATACAACAGATGAGTAGAAATACAAGGAGAGGTGGAAATATATCTCACACTGCTAATCAAATGATGCAATAGGTTTTTAAAGGGTCGATCGGAAGGAGTGTGATTGGAAATTTAAGTCATTTGGTTTTTGAATTGTTATTAAATTATTTTTCATTGAATTTCAACCTTTTTTTGTATATTTAACCATCTAGCCGTCGGCATTGCTGACAGGGGGTTCGAAGTTTTGCATCTGTCTTTCACTAATTTAATTTCCAACCAAAACTGAGCCTGGGTGGGACTTCTATAATAGTTTAAACAAAATATTGAAAGCACCCCTCCATAACCATAACAATCCTCACAGTAGCGGCATAAGTATTAGTGTACAGTTGTGATATATTTTCCTTCCTGTGTATTTTGAATTTTTATAATTTCCGGCTTGTGTATGTTATATTTTGATATTTGCATGCCTGGTAGATTTTAGTTACTTGCAGTAATTGTGAAGCAAATATTGGACCAAATATCTTACCTGAGCGAAGTTAGCTATTGCCAACGGGTAGGTATTATGTTGGGAACGTGTAACATCTGTCAATTGTTTAATACGTCGAGACAAGGTATTACTTACTGTTAGTATCATCATAAAATGGATACAGAAAGACAGATGATTAAAGTGTATCGCGCCATGGGCACGGAAGATCTAGGGTACGATGGAGATTGCCTAGCAGCGCTCATAGAAGAGATAATCAAAGAATGGAAGGCCGAAAAAAACAGCCGAAAGAGAGCTGGATCTGGCGAACTTAACAGCGGACAGAGAGACACAGAAGGAGCTGTTCAGGATAGCAGCGGACAGAGAGACACAGAGGGAGCTGGAGCTGGCCAGGATAGTAGCGACTGCGAAAGAAAGAGAGCTCGCTGACGCTCTCTAAATGGAAAAATTAAGGGTAGAAGCTAGGACCACCGATAGGGACGACTCCACTACGAGTTATGGAAGGCGTACGACCGATTATCTACCACCGAATGGTACAGATATGTATACCGTGATTTAACGACAAAGAAGAGTCAATTGACGATTTCCTCGTGGAATTTGAGAAACTCGCATGCGTACATAAAATTCCTGAGCAATATTGGACGATTAACGTATCGGCCTTTTTTTCAAGGTGCAGCTCGCGAAGTTTACCATAACTTAGCCGCAGAAGAAGGCCCTTCTTTGCCATTATCGGCTGACCGCCGAAACCTACCGTAAACTTTTTCGGGACTCGACGAAAAAGGCGACGGAAACCCACTCTCAATTCCACAATTGTGTTCAAGGATTATTTGAAAAGTGGATAAAAGTGTCAGAAATCAAACGATCGTATGACGGGCAACTCGAGGTTATACTCAAGGAGCATGATCTGAGTACTTACCGTCGCGAGATGACAGTATTCCTAGCAGAGAGGGAGACAGCACAAGACTCTCAAAGAGATCGCCAGTATGGCGGAGAGATACGAGCAGGCACACTTGAAGGATGGAGTTTCCAGGGGTACGGAACGAACCGGACCCACTGAGTCGCGTTGTGTGGTTGAGATAGAGCGGGTTGTCCGTAACCGACAGGGAGATGGGAAGGTCAAAGGTGGAACTACAGGTAAGGATGCAACCTATACACCAGGACAGGCCTCACCCACGAAAACCTAGAGGTATATTTTAAGGAAAGGCAAAGCTTCGAAAAGGAAGCTTTTTAGGGGACAGAGAACTTCCGGTTCAATTGAGTCCCGAATCCTCAAGAGTTGGAGACTGAATTGAGACTAGCCAAAACTGTCAAAGTCAACGGAACTCTAGACGGTGGAGAAGAAAGTGGAGGAGGAGGAGAACGAATTTTGAGAAAGTCGGTGAGGAAGAGGAGAAGGAATTGGGAGAAATAGGAGAGAGAAAGGATACAATAGCTGAATAGAAATACAAGGAAAGGTAGAAATCAATCTCACTGCTTATCAAGTGAATCAATGGGCTATTAAAGGGTCGAGCGGAAGGAGTGTAATTGGAACTTTGAGTCATTTGATTATTGAATTGTTATTAAATTGTTATTTATTGAATTTCATCCTTTTTTGTATATTTAACCATCTAGCCGTCGGCATTACTGACAGGGGTGTCGGAGCTTTACATTTATCTTTCATTAATTAAACTTTCAACCAAAATCATGCCTGTGTGGGACTCGTATAATAATTGAAATAAAATATTGTAAGAACCCCACCCCAACCATAACAACCCTCACACTAAATTGTGTACATGTTATTTCAAACTAACTCGACGAGTCATATTATCTACAATTGAAGACTACCTAGTTTTATTAATGAGTACAACTTAACAATATATGAATTATCTTAGATTTGTTACATTTTCCGCTATTCTCCATAAAATTGTATTATCAGCAAGCAAGCGCATTGCACGTATGCAGACCCTTCTTTGACATGTTCGAGTTTCATGAAGTAATAACTAATTGGTCCCTAACGAATATGATTTGGATCTGACCACTTGTAACAGGTAACGAATGAATGTAACTGAGCAGGGTGATGTGAACTCAGTTCTTCGTACTCTAAGGATGATCCGAGCAGCCGTGTTCTGAACGTTTTGAAAATTCTGTAGTATATACTGAGACAAACCAGATAAAAGTGAGTTACAATAGTCCAGTCCTGAAAGTACTAAGGAACAAACATGTGTTATAACGGCATCAACCGAAAGAAATTTGCGAATGGAGCTGATGCGTCTCAGCTCCAGATATGCAGCCTTGCATACGTTCACTACATGTTTGTGTAATGATAACGTACTGTCGAGTGTGACACCAACATTTCGTACTGACTGTGTAAATTGAATGTTGGCATTACTGATATATATTGTTGCTAGTCAATCAAATTCGTCCTAGTCTTTAAATGGTCTGTGATTTCGACAGACTGAATCAAAACGAAACTAAACGCATGTATTTCGAAGCAATATGTCGGCCAGGGGTCATTGATTCACTTCGTTCAATGTCGACCCTTTCCATATGCAGCTAGCCAAAACATTGTTTTGAACAACTGTACTCTTGCTAGTAAAATGTGACTGTCTATAGCATGCAAAATCAATTGATTAATCAAAGATCTTGTTAAATGGCCTGTTAGGTTTTAAATTTGCCGATTTATGTTATGTTCAGAAAGCTTTGTCTTGTAAAAAGAACGTATGAACGGTTTAAATTAGTGAAAGGACCAAGTTATATTTACCTTCTTAATGGCTCCAAAACCGGGATTGAAAGAAAGAAAAAAATTTTTTATCCATAGACTTATCAATATGGTTAATTACTACAATACCTATATAACTTCCACACAGTAACACAATAACGTCAAAGGCACATAATAAAGTCAATGTCACGTAAAAAATGTAGTGGTCCCATTGCAAAACGGTAGTGGAAAATTCAGAAAACGAAATTGGAGGCAGAAATATACCCTTTTAGACACTATGTAACATTGCGTGCATGATCCGCCATCGATATATGTTATCATGTGTTACAGAAGACTAAGCATGACATAATGAGAAAGAACGAAGCTGGGCTGTAAATACTCTCTATAATAAAATCGAAGAAAATTACCCCCTCAGAACACCATTACAGGACCTCACAAACAACATAAAGTTCTAAATGTCTCAAACAAAATTGTGAAAAGAGATAAATGCAATGCAGAATCGTCAGCAGAAAGGTCTGTTAGAGTGCGCTGGATATAAGGCCATGTCACTGATAGATAGTAGAAAAAGAAGAGGCCCTAATATAGATCCTTGATGAACAACACTTAAGATATGATTTGGTTCAGATATATATTTACCCGTGCAAACAGAATTGTGTCTGTTAGCTAGATACAACGTGAACCAGGCAGCTGAGCTTGGAAGAAAACTTGTAGGCTGAAAGTTTTTTTTAATGAGCACTGAATGGTCAACCAAATCGAATGCTTTTTTTAAATCAATGAAGATTGCGCCAGTAAGTTCGCCTGATTCTACTGCTATTAGCCATTGGTCTATACGTTTTGTCAATGCAGTTTGACATGAATGATTCTGTTGAAGACCTAATTGTGATCTATGGAGGAATTGGGACTTGTTAAGATATCTGAAAATATGCTTGCTGACATGTTTTTCAATAATTTTTGAAAGTACGGATAGAACATATATGGGTCGATAGTTGAATGTTTCATTCTTTTCATTTCCCTTATAAATTGTGAATACTTTTGCGAACATCAATGACTCCTGGAATTTACAGTAAGTTATATTACAGTTAATTATTTCTTTCAACGACTCTGAGATTGATAAAGCCGACATTTTCAGAGTTTTGGGGTGAATTCCATCTTCACCAGCTGTTTTGTTTGTGTCAAGTTTATTAAGAATATCAAAAGTGTCATTTATTGTTATTAAGGGAATGTTGAAACTAACATGTTCGGGCACCCTTTCATTCACGAATGTAGTAAGTTTGTCTAAATTAGGCTCTGTAAGATCAGACCTGTCAAGCTTTTGGGATATATTAGTATTTTTAAAAAATGGTTCAGTTGGTTTGTATCGAGCTCATCAGAATAACTAGTGCCATCAGCTAAACTTTCACATGGAGCTAGAGGTGCAGGTTTCGTTGAAGTTAGATTCCGTAAGTGATTCAAGATGGATCTGTTATCGAGGTTTGATGTGATGGGTTCTTTGAAAAAGGAGCGTTTGTGTTTTGCAATGATTGATTTTACTTTGTTCCGGCACAAACGATAGTTTGTAATGTCTTTATATTTATGATAGTAGTTTCGTTTCCGTTGTGCCTCTGCGTTTCATTAGTATACCATTCTGGCTGTTTTGTTCGTTTAACTCTTTTGATTTGTGGGGGGGGGGGTGCGTATTTAGGATAGTAAGAAACCAGTGGTTCCAGATAGACAAGTCATAATCTGGGTCGATGTTAGGGAAATTTATTGTGTTAATGCTTTGTGATAGTTCGGTGAGAAATTCATTTTCAGCAAAGTTTTTGAAACATCTGTATTGCATGTAAGAGTTTAAGCTGTTTTTCTTTGCGTTCTGTTGCTTACGAGTTGCCCATATAGGATAGTGATCAGTCTAATAGGGAAACTTGGTACATTTATCTCGTAGAGATTGGTAAGATGGGTAGTGTATATGTGGTCGATCAGAGTAGAAGTACAGGCTGTTACACTTGTAGGGGTATATATTAATTGTGTAAGGTCGTGTAGTTCTATCATATGTAGCCATTTAATGTTAGTAACATAGAGGAAGTCAAAATTAAAATCTCCCATGATAATTATTTCATTGCTGGAAGATAAAGCAGCCTGTAAGTCATGTTCAAATTCGTCAGTCCATGAGGAGAGGGAGTTTGGGGGTAGGTATGCTGAGCAGATATAGATAGATTGACTATTGAGGAAACTTAACTCGATCCATATTGATTCTATAGTAGAATTTTCAAAATCTGTTCTTCTCTTTATGTTAAGTTATTTGAAGTTAGTCCCTCCTCCTCTGCGTTGTGGTCGATCTTGTCTTTTCAAAGAAAAGTTGCTAATGGAGATAGCTCAGTCGGGTACATTCTAACCTAGAAACGTTTCGCGTAGTCTAATTACTGCAAGGTATATATATGAAATAAGTATTAAATTGGCACGCAAATCGTAAGGCAGGACAAATTAAGTTGTCTTAATCAATACGTATTTTAATAAAAGATTGTATGTATGTATGTATGTATGTATGTATGTATAAAAATGGTACAAAGAATTGATTTTAAATTATATTCACATGCCTTGGTCATAACGCCTTTCCCTTGTCATGCTGTGATTCGTTCTGTCACCGGGTATTATTAAACGTGTGTAGTATTTATAGGTTACTGCATTTGTATGGGAAAATATGAATGAGTTTTTCGGGTGAAAATATTGCACGACCTTGAGAGCGTTGTATATCCATCCGACTAAACGACTTCATATTTTTCCATAAATATGCAGTAACCTTTTTATGATATGCTCATTTTCTTATTCTACCTAAGGTTTAATTATATTAACAAAATACATTAAAAGAAACAAAGTAACCGAATGTATGCCATATTCCAAACTAAATACATCATTACACAACAACAACATTATTACTGCGCACATAACTCCGCCGAGATAAATCTGAACTGAGTCGCGTCCTCGACATAACTTTCGAAAGAAATGGCGTGTCTAGTTAAATTGAAATTTGAAGTCATATTGTGAATGAATGCGCATTGCAACAACTTTTCTATCTGATCTGGAATGAATAGATTTAGGTATTCATTTTCGATTCTATGAATTTTCGTGATTATGGACTTGATTAATATGTAACAATTCCACAAGAAATGCATCAGATTGAAGAAGTAAGGGAGAAGCGTGTTGACATCTGCAAATGTGTTTCTGTGTCTGTCAGTGAATGTTTGAAATCATACTGTGGGAAAAATATGAAGTCTTTCAATTGCAGTTATCAAAAGACGTTATGGAATTTAATGCTTATTTCATTTTGAGTGCAGTAAGGAGGATGTAATTGCACTTATCATCGAAATTACAGTACAATTTCGAAATGTGTAATCAAGATTGAGAAACTATGACATGGCTCATGTAATTCGGATTTGCAGAAATAAGAAAGTACATTTTGAGGAAATTCAGGATGTAAAATTGTAAGTATATTTTTTGCCATTGTTATTACCAACTAAAGAAGTTTTTACCTTGTCACTTGTATGTTATGTGTATGGACCCTTTTTTGCGTCTACTGTATAGTTAGCCTAAATTCGAAATATTGTATCAAAACGGTAACGCGGAATGTGCCAAATCAGCTGGTATGTGACAGTCCAAGAAACAACTGCTTTACTTCATTCAGAAACAAATTTAATCAAGGAAAACGTAAAGCGCCTATTACGCGAGTGTACACGATTTGTTTACAAATCAAAAGTGCTGGCGTCTGCATCTATTGTTTGTTTGCAATAGAAAGTAGTTCCTTTATGCACATGAATGCAATATGAAGGTGTTCAATATCGTAAAATACTGAACGATTCTGACAATGTAAAGTTAATGGAGAAAAAAATGAGCATATGATAATGGAAAATATTATATGGGTATATAAATCTAAATGGTAGCCGCCCTGTTCAGTGGTTAGCATCTTAGACCGGATACCAAAATGGTGCTGGTTTGAGTCCTAACATAGGATCAGCTTAAATGTGCCACCATGGTGTGTCCCTGGTCAAGGCACTTTACTCTTATTGCTTCAGAACTAAATAACCTACTTGTACTCCTGTGCCGTGAAGCATCAAACCAAACCAAACAAATATAAATCTAAATAATACAATAGCTATGTAATAAATTCATTTATATACGAAACATTTGCCTGCGATTGAAGTGTCATGTTCGACTTTCCATTCGTCACAGTCTAAGGTTCGTTGCAACAACAATAATAACAACAACAACAATAATAATGACAACAACAACAACAAATGTCCTCTTCTAGCAATCAGCTAATCATCGAAAATGTTTAAACTTTGCACCCGCATAACCCATCACGACTACTAAACCACACTTTAAACATGCTGATCTAAACATTTGCCTTAAGAAAGGATAAGAATCCTACAAAAGAGCCTTTACGTAAACCGCATGCTATTACAAATTTATCAGTAACGATGCTTAGTCTCAATGGCTGTACAACACATAGATCTGCCAATAACGCGAAGCAAGGTTCACCGAACATTTAACCTGTACAAATCTAATGTTTCCGGTCCGGTATCTTGGACAGGAATTGTCGACTACCAGCAAAAAAAACAACAAACTTCCTTTTTCAAATCAAGGTTTGTATAGAAGTCAAGGTTTTCCCCACTATGATATCACAGTTTGTCCATCAAAGAATGCATTGTTTCTGAATATTATTGCAGTTCCGAAATTTTATTTCATTATGAAGCACACGTTGTCTGGTATACACGGATTTTACATGAATATGTGGCCTTCCTTTGTGTAGATTTTCCCTGGTACGTGTTAAATGTCAACCGTGAAGCATAATACAAGTTTAGCAAACTACTGTCTCCTTCGCGCTCTCGATCCTTACCGAACATGAGATACAATTGGTTCTCTTATTCACTGTCCTCCTGGGGCCTAATTTAAATATTCAGAGTATTCTCAACTTAAGACTCAAAAACTCCATGCATGGATGAATCGAGTCCTGGGGGTCAAAACTCTGGTCTTCTTGAATACTGACTAAATATGGATGTTACAAACTGTAATGTACCGCTCTTGATGTCACATATTCAAGATTTTCGGGGTTTTACTTCCATCAACATCTAGCATTAAATTAGTCTCATAAAGCTATTATCACCAATCATATAGCGAATGGCCATTTACCTCGAATATCTGACACAATATTAATGTCATAACAGCAGCCGTTTTACAGATTGTAAATGCTTTTATTTGTTTTTGTTTCGGAGATAAACCTGTTGAGTCTTTGTACCTAAAAGAATGTGAAATACATTTGTAACTCTAATTAATGAAGGTTTAAAAAAGGTTGAAATAATAGTACTTATCCCCACCCCAATTCCCCTTTCGTTTTCTCAATTTATTCATCAAATCTATATAAAAGATCAAAAGCAGACCTCACATCCCTACACGCCCACCCAAACATTCCTAAATTAAAGCGATTTAAAAAATAAATATTCTGCAGGCCTGCAATCAGTTAAAGTTTACGGTTATTGTTTGAATCGGTTTATATATTAGATATACATTCAGCGAATTGGTCTGGGTCAACAGCCAGCGTCTGGATATGTATACTCATGCTTTTTGTTAATATTTGCGGTGGAGGTGTAAAGCAAATTTATTTTTCCTTTTGCCATTATAGAACTCAACTTTAAAATTCTAAATAGCTATATATAATAATGTGACGTAAAAAATGTTAGTAGGCATCGAATCCCGTGCAAAAAAGTTTCTTTTTCGTCGGTGCATGAACTCGTGTATATGCGTCTGATTGTGATTGGGTGCAATATAGTCTTTATGTTTGCAGTATGTAGCAGGAACAGAATCCACAAAACTGGTACAAGATCAGTCTTTCTTAGGACAAAACTTCTGGTACTTGCTCACGCATTTTAAATTGTTCTACAAATAACGCACATCTCTGTGATTCATGGACGAATATCGATCGATCGATCGATCGAGAGAGAGAGAGAGAGAGAGTTTTCTGTGTTGTTCTATGGTTTGGCATGATGAATTCGCGGAAAAGCATACAAGTCTTCTGAGATGAACAAAAGTGACTTACTTTCCCCACATGCTTTGGTCTCAAAGTAAGCTCCTGTTTAGGTAAAATCATGACGGCGACTAAATAATACAAAAGATGCCATACGAATCGACTAATTACACATATATGTATATATTACACATGGCAACTTCGACAGGTAAGAGATTTTGTTTTTTCTTACTTGATATTTCAGGACTCTTCGGAACCAGAATGGGGGTTACCTAGTTCACCTCTTTGAAACGTTTATAGTCTACAGCTGACAAGCAATATAATCATCTAGCAATAAATGTGGACATTTACCATTGAATAAACATGTCTTCCTACCTTCATCTGCACTATCATAAAGGTTCTTCTGTGAAGGATACTAAGTGCATAGCATATATAAATCTTTGCCATCAATAACACAAATAATAAATTATGGTATGTTAATAAAGCATAATATATAGGTCACAGTGACCTTAGGTTGCAAGGTGTAGTTCTAACAGAGGTGCATCCAATTATCAGATTTCATGATTCTAAAATTAACAATACATACGAAATTAACTCAAACACAAAATCTCAGAATCATGAAATGTAGATTGCAGGTACTATTTTTTTCCAATAAAGATGAAGTATTTATCAAGATGCTTCCATTTTTACGGTTTCATGAGTCCATGTCGGAAAGTTTTCATTTAGCATGCCAAACCCATGTGGTCATGACATAAACAACAATTTATCGAAAGCTAGTAAAAGGTGAAATATTGGTTACAGTGACCTTCTTTTACCTTAAGGGTGTGGAGTATAAGAGTATTCCATATCATGAACGGCGTTAGGGGGTGGCAAGTCGGGCGACCGCCCCAGGCCCTGCTTTTGAGGGGGCCTCGAACTTCAGGCCTAAGGTCGTTCTTATGAGTTTGTCAAGCTATATTCTCCGGTAAATTGGAAACGCTGATACATAATTTTATGAATAATGAAAACACTAAATTCCTGCGCCAAATCGCCAAAGTTGATCTAGTCTAGACATAATCAGTGTAGCATACCAATCGAGATACCGATACTCTGGCCCCGCGCGGTCATGGTCGACCCTAGGCCCCGCCTACTCTTAACGCCGCCTCTGTTCCATATCTTCGACAGGCAAAGAACCTTGCATCGTAACAAGACATATCAGTGCTTCGGGGTCGACTACATTAGGTTCGGCCTCGGATGCGGGAGGTCGCGGTTTTGAACCACGGCTGAGTCATACCAAAGACTTTTAGTAAAAACGGTACTAAGAGCTGCCTCGTTAGGCTCTCAGCATTAAGAGGTCAGTATTAGGACTGGTCGGCCTGGTGTCAGGATAATGTGACTGGGTGGTACATTATGCTACATGTCTGCGGCATGATGTCCCAGTGCTGGACATCACTATAAACTACCACAGTGCAGACATTGTAGCGACATGACTGAACAATTGTTAAAGCTACGTTAAAAATCCAAATCACACACACACACACACACACTAGCATTGTAGCGGAGGGAATGATGCTAAGAACTTCTGAAAGTTCTCTGATTTTAATTACAGTTCCATACGATCATGGTCATGCTGTTTGCAGCTGGAGCGAGTATATATTGTACCAACATTTTCAACCTCCACAGAAGTTTCTGAATATTTCAGAATGTATACTAACGTTTAAAGTTTCGATTGCCCGAAGCGAAGGATGATTCAACCGTCACCAATGTTTCTGAATGCATATTCCCGTTTAAAGTTAAAATTGCCCCAGGCGAAAGATGATTTTACTATTGGGATTATGTACCTGTCTCAAGTCAGTTTCTTCGATGTCAATAAGTCCTTGATGTCTCTAATTTCTTGATGCCAATATTGTCTCTTGACATTGCACAATGCACCTTTCACTTCACTTCGATCTTTTAGGTTTACCTATTTAGAAACGATTTGACGGTTTCAACAAAAATCACGTATCATCAAGCTTATGGATATAAATGGAAAAGCATTAGGAAAGATTCAGAACACTGAATGGGTAGGTCTCCATGACTCATTTTTTAATTCATTCTGTGGTTTTCTCGTTCTCCCTCTTTTCAGTCTCATAAGTTTCCAATCAATGTTTGTGTCCGCAAGTGTGTGTGTGTGTGTGTGTGTGTGTGTGTGTGGTCTGACAAACGGGATAGTTGTTTGGGTTCAGTGGAATATATATATTGAAACAATTGTCGTTCATACAGACCTGATAGTATCAGGTGTGTTAGGACTCTAGGTATTAAACTATGTTACAGAAAGAAGCGAAACTAACAAATTTAGTAAAATCAACAAATAAAGTATTTTTCTAAGACACAAAGTGAAAGTTTAAGGGACACTAGCAGTTTTGTGAATTAAATCCCAAATAATCCTAAAAGTCCTATCAGAAGTCCAAAGGTATAGAATGTTCTGAATTAATTAGTCTTAAATGTCCTGCTGTGCCGCAATGATACAATCAAGAATGTATTTGAATGAGTTCCTAATAATCATAAACTATTATTTTAGTCCAAAATTCAACGAGCATCTTGCAATTCAAATTAATAATTTTAAAATACAGTTCATCTCAAATTATATCTGAATACAACTGTGAACGATTCCATAGACTGATGTTAGGCATGAATATTTGTTTACCAGCCTCTGTCAATACATATTTCACATGACCTACGTCGCAATAGAATGCGCAGGAAACCTAATCAATTCCACTAAGCACTGAATTAAAATTACAGCAACATCTTGTTTACCACTTATAATCACGATAAAAGTCAGGTAGGCACGAATTCTACCAACAAGCCTCAATCACACTCATAACAAAAGTCATACATGCAGACACTCTACCAACAAACCTCAATCACACTCATAACAAAAGTCATACATGCAGACACTCTACCAACAAACCTCAATCACACTTATAACAAAAGTCATACATGCAGACACTCTACCAACAAACCTCAATCACGCTCATAACAAAAGTGATACATGCAGACACTCTATCAACAAACCTCAATCACACTAACAACAAAAGTCATACATGCACTCTATCAACAAGCCTCAATCACAGGCAAAAATTAAGCACCCGATACATATTTAATTTCGATAACAGGTGTGTTGTTTATTGGGCAGATATATGGATAAAAATACTCAGGATGTGTGTATTAAACATAAGTCATATCTATTCTTATAACGCAGCCTTTACTCTTGTCTGAATGTGTGAGTATCAAACTTTTCATACACACTCTTCTAACGCGATCTTTACTCTTGCTGGAAAATGTCTGTATTAAACTTGACATATGTAAAGTAATAACTCGACTTTTACTCTTGCCTGATGATGTGTGTATCAAACGTATGTCATATATATTCGTATGACGTGGCCTTCACTCCTGCCTGCAGATAATAAAACTCTGAACTTGAGTTGAGATTGAGAATCTTCTCTCAGCCAATCATAAGTAACCTTTCGAAAGTAAAATAATGTGCGAGGGGAATTATATTAAACCTCAAGCCAAACACTTAGATACCAATTTTATGATTTTCAGGCTTGTGTTGCGCATGTGTTTGATTTGGAACTACAGCTGTTTGACTCCCAATTTTTTTCCACATGTGTTTTGGTGTCTACCAAAACAATTAAAGACCATTCTCCATGTCTCTAAGGAAGAGCGTACGTATTTATAACAATATATATATATATATATATATATATATATATATATATATATATATATATATATATATATATATATATATATATATATATATTGATGACATTATGCACATTCCTACTGAGAGAAGAACGAATTCGTGCCAAAATCAGCGAGTAGTGAATTCAGTGTTTCATACTTTTCACACGGACAACTGAATTGTACTATTGATAATTGTCCCTATTTTGGTTACATCCGTTAGCTTGAATATCGAAAAGTACAATTAAAATTACCGGATTAGGTTATCCTACATATAGATAATAATCCTTGTATTGAATACGTGCATGGTAAACACATCGAAAGAATACAAGGTATGTACATGACATTTAGTATGCTAATTAGAAGAACAAATGATATCTGGTTTGTTTAAACCAATCAACCTGTATCCCTTATCCAAAATGAAAATAAGAGTTGAGATCTTGCTCAAATATGAGAAAGTCCTAATCGTTTT
Source organism: Sinohyriopsis cumingii (assembly GCA_028554795.2). NCBI lineage: Eukaryota > Metazoa > Mollusca > Bivalvia > Unionida > Unionidae > Sinohyriopsis > Sinohyriopsis cumingii. The sequence goes on from JAPYKE020000101.1 coordinate 2,877,657, forward strand.
TTTTTTTTTCAAGACAAAATAAAAATGTTTTTCAGGTTTGATTAAAGATACATTCACCTTTACAATAATTGATTCCTGCTGAATAATCACGAAAAACAATTTGCCAAGCAACAATCGAAATATTGCAAAATCAGAGTTTTTGGAACAAAAGTTGAATTGTTTATTAAAGCTAGGGTTAGGTTGATGAAGCTATAGTCAGACTGATGACGCCAGGGTCAGATTGATGAAACAAGGATCAGCTGATGGCGAGTATTCCAGCTTGCTGCACGACTTGAAGAAAGTTTAGTATTATCTGTTGAAGCTAAAATTTAGAAAATATTGATAATGCTCAGACAGGTGACCAGTCTACGTGACAAACAGTAAATTAAATTAGCTTTTTTTTATTTTCTGTCTTCAGTCGTTCTTTAAGGTCAACTCACCGATTAAACATAATCCATTGTATTTCCTGACTGACTTCATCTGCAGCTTGTTATATGTCATCCATGGCTTTACGTCAGAATGCATCTCTCTATGCTTTGGATGGTAGCTTCAACTTCAGTTGTTTGACTTTTTGTATATTTGGAAACGCATAATTTATGAGACACCTGACGATGATCTATTACACTTGAGAGAGTCTGAGTATACAAAATGAATAGAACATGTCCAAGAACCGAACCATGTGGAACACCAAAACATAGATGAATTGGGCTGGAATGTTTCCATAAACATAATATTTGTTTAGAAAAGAGATGAGTAAATGCGTAAATGTTCAAATCTTTCATAGTAAAAGATCAGCTCCTTAGTCTCTCATGACTAGAGTTGCAGAGCAAACAACCTTGCCTGAACCTTCCCAACCTTCAACCTTGCTCCATAAAACCCAAAACATTTGTAATTTTAAAAAAAGGAACTTTTCGGCAAATTACCTTTAAAAACAAAAAGCTACATGCGTTACGTACTCTTTTGGTGTGAAAGTTTACTTTTGCAAGAAGTAGTATTAGTGTAGTTTTTAAAAACAGAGAACAAAATGCAGAGAAGCATCCTATGGATTAACAAATAATCCTTACAACTGTATGCCAACAGTAATATCGGGCTACGTCGATCCGTTTTGCCAGTACACATAGGTCTAGCAATTGTGTATCTATAGAACTTGCTATTGTACGTCTATTTCGCCAGTACACATTAGGTCTTGCCACCGTGTAACTGTAGAACTTGCCATTGTACGTAAATTTCGCCAGTACACATCAGTTCTTGCAACTGTGTCTATAGAACTTGCCATTGTACGTCTGTTTTGCCAGTACACATTAGGTCTTGCAATTGTACGCCTGTTCCGCCAGTACACATTAGATCTTGCCACTGTGTCTATAGAACTTTCCACTGTACGTCTGTTTCACCAGTGCACATTAGGTTTGCCCTTGTGTGTCTATAGAACTTGCCACTGTACGTCTATTTCGCCAGTACACATTAGGTCTTGCCATTGTACGCATGTTCTGCCAGTACACATTAGGTCTTGCTACTGTGTGTCTATGGAACTTGCCATTGTACGTATATTTCGCAGTACACAATAGGTCTTACATAACTATTTATTGTAGAAACTATCATTATTTATTTTGTCCATTAATATAAAAAATTTGGTGTGCATCAGAGATGCACAACGCTATTTTGTGCTTTTGGTTAGGGTAAAAACGATGTGATGTCTTTTGCCAATAATCGAACAAATCATCGTTGAAAATTCCTACAATAAATTATTTTATTTCTAAAGTAGTTCTCATTGCCGACGCAAATAATATTATTTACATATTTATGATTGTCTCTTTTTTGTTTATCTTTAATAATACTTGTACAATGTACTTAAATTAAGCTAAAGAGATTAAAATATAAACTTTTGCAATTCTGTAACGATAACATATTTTCCCTTTTATACGGTTTATTGTCCGCTTGTATGTACGTCCATCAGGAAGGACTGCAATGATACATTACATTCACGGACGGAATATTACTTGTGTACCTATGAGGTAATGAACTCTCACTTTACGAATTCCCTCAAGAAACTATTGTTTTCCTTTGTTGTTATTACCCCAGTAGTTTACAGTTTAGCCTGGAGCCTGCCAGGATCAAAGCCGGCAGGTAGTCTGTTTATTCGAGTATCAAAAATGAAAAGTTTTAGTGACGAAAATTCAATATAACTGACAATGACCCTTATGATTCTTTTATAAAAGAAAATGAGTGTTGTTCCAAGACTAAAGTTATTTTTGCGTATAAACCTTGTGTTAATCACATTTTAATGTTTTTAATAGCTGAGTAACAAACATCACGTGAACTTAACATTGTTCCGTGAACATGTATTAAAACTATGTTTAAATCTCGACATGTAAGGCGAACTGTCAGACTTTATACTATATGAAATTTAATTCAAATTTAAGTCTATCATTGGTTCTTATCTTTTTTTTTTATCTTGGCTTCAACAGATTCTTTACCATCTCAGCTGATTTATAATCAGGTTGAATTTAATACTGGTCAGTTATATGTGTTAAATGTAATTTTAGTTGGACGAAACTTTTAGATCGCTTATTTTTTTTCGTTTAGTTGGTATGAATAGTTGGTGAGGCTTGCTCCCATCGTCTGTATAGTCTACTCTCTTCTTTGAACAAGGCATGAGTGAAGTAAATATGCGGCTAATGGACCAGACCTGGAACAAAATTTTAGATCGTAACAAACTGAATTTATTAATAAATGAAAATATGGCTTTGTCCTATATAAACCTGTATGACACGCTTGAAGTTAAATCTTAGTGGCGAAAACTGCCAAAAATTGGAACGTTTTATATAATATGGACATAGATTAAAATTTCCTATCTGTATAGCATGTGATTTTATCTTATTTTTTAGTCAGGCATTCTGCAATCGTTTAAATACACCTTGTAAACGTGTAGAAATGCTTTTTAAAGTAGTCGAAAATTGGTATGTTAGCTCTGTCCTTGTTCTGACAAACGAATTCCCCTGCACTTTCCCTTATATGGGGATGCAACTACCTAAATTTACCTTGCTTTAGATAACATTTAAAGAAAATTAGAAAGTTAAATTTTTTAATTTTATCTCAAGTATCTAGCAAATCATATTGCCTTCTAAAGCTGAGTATTCAAACTTTGAACGGTTTTGCCTTCGAACGCTGTGGTAATCACACTGAGATACAAAGTGCTAAAACTGTGCGAATGGTTTCGCATTAGAACCCTCTGGTAATCACACTGTGCAATAGAGCTTTCATACTGTGCACATGGTTTCGCATTCGAACGCCGTTGTAATCACACTGAGCTGCAAAGTGTTCAAGCTGTGCACGTGTTTCGCATTCTACAGTATCAGATCAATAGTGTGTAGCCTCTCGCATTGACGTCATATGAGTAAAACTTATGTCAGTGCTATTTCTTAAGAATCTGGAAACCAAATGTTAAACAAAAATAACGAATACATTATATGGGTTGCAACTGAGTCCATATCTCCTACCGAGCTTGTAATAGCTTAAGTGTCTGATCGCTACTTTTTCCATTAAAAGTTCAACCATTTTCAAAATGTGAAACTCTGGATTGGAACCTTAGATAAACATACAGTACATGTAAATACATTGGCTCACTCCTTTTTACCGATTTTATATACATGTATAAAGACATAAACTCTAGCGGACTTTAACTGTGAAATTCAATGTTCAGTTGTTAAATTTGGGAGGAAAAAACTATGGAATGCGCTTAGCTGTTGAACGATTCGGAGATATGAGCTTTACTACTTTGTTATAATATTTTCAGACACGACCATTTATGACTAGTTTTGTCAGATATTTTTCCAAAAATAGTTGATTCATCAAAAGACTTAAATTTTCGAAACATACTAGATTTTTTCCAAAAGCAGTAATAGGAGAAAGTGGTACAGAACTATGTTATACATTCTACTATTTACGTGCATTGACTTATTTTACCCAGAAACATCAATATATTGTGGAATTTTCTAGCGTTGAAGAAAAGAACGGTTTACCTTTTTTCGATCCAGAATTTTCTTGGAATCGTTTAAGCTCAAATTAACACATATATTTCTACTAGCTTTTCAAGACGATGTCTATACTATTGTTTTACGACAGAGGGTAAAAATTGCGTTGCTGTAGCACACTCGACTCTGACATCTGTAATTCACAACCTTGAATATTTACTAATAAAAATAGCACATTATTTTTCACATAAATTTAATTCCTTACACAAAAGTCTTCGGCTTAAAATTAAATCTATGATGTGAAAACTTTACATGATGGGTGTTTTTTCCTGTCTAACGACAGAAAAAAAGCACCTTCAATATAACCGGTGGGTTTTATCTTTTCTCGCCTTTTGTTAAATCAGAATTATTCTGCATCCTGCAAATCCTGCTCTTGTATTTTTGCGCGTCCTTGTTCTGACAAACAAATGATACCATATATATACCTATTTTACTAGGTTTGGATTGGTGTTTATCGACATCGTAACTCAAAATGGTTACTTAGCACCGAGTCAGCTGTGGTAAAGTGCACTTCCCATTGACACCACTTGTGAACCGGGCTGTTTCATTGGTAGCACTAACCAATACCACTTAGGTCTCAGGTTTAGCACACTAAACACTGAGACATCGCGACTCTTATCTCCAGTATTCACTTATTACGACATTTCCTATCCCTCATGATTGATATACTTACATAGAGATTAGAGCACCTTGTTGTTTATAGGAAATTTAAGAAAAATCTAAGAATTTTAAAAACAAAAAAAATTCTAAAAACAGAAGGAAATAGACAATTTTTACTGTCAGACTGGGCATTCCCTTCAAGCGCACAAAAAATTTAAGATAGCTTATATATATGTGTGTGTGTGTGTGTGTATGTGTAGATTATGTTATCACGTTTACCTGCACTCTACACCATTGCATCAATACCCAAAAATACTTGCACACCCAACTTTTATACCTAGATAAGTTTAATTACCCAATTCCCCTTCGCCTTATTCCTCAAGCAATAGCTTTCTTTTCAAGCCATCTCTTGTAAAACATATCCAGAATTATCCATCCAAATTATCTGTTTGCTTGTAGTTCGCTAGACGACATCTGCAAATTCAATCATCCACTAATACACATTTATATAACATATGGATGGATGGATGTATGCTATACAGGAGTCATAAAGTTTAACAGTACAAGATGCAATTCATACCAAAAATCAGCTATGCTATTATAGGAGGTCAAGCATTATTGACCTTCAACAGCTGACCAGGAATTAATTGTTTTCAGGTAAGTGGTCAGATCATAAATGTAGTTTGAATACTGTTTACATATTTTAAGAACAGGAAATAAGATTTGTCCACATAGCCGGACACACACACACACACACACACGTTAAATTTATTAATTTACACCAAATATTTTGCTCAACGATGAATTACCTGCATCGTGGTTAGTGCGTGCATTTTGTTCCAGGTCTTTTCTATACCTTTCTATACCTAGGAATGGCTACACACTTAAAAATACTTCGTCATAAAGAAATTGACTTGGCCTTGCTTTCTTTTAACGTTTGAACATGAAACTGGAGGGGAAGCTTCACGTCTCAAACTTTTGACAGTATGGAACTGTAATTAAAATCAGAGAACTTTCAGAAGTTCTTAGCATCATTCCCTCCGCTACAATGCGTGTGTGTGTGTGTGTGTGTGTGTGTGTGTGTGTGATTTTTATTTTTAACGTAGCGTTAACAATTGTTCAGTCATATCGCTACGATGTCTGCAGTGTAGTAGTTTATAATGATGTCTAGCACTGGGGCATCATGCTGCAGACATGTAGCATGATGTCCCACCCAGTCACATTATCCTGACACCAGGCCGACAAATCCTAACACTAACCTCTTAATGCTGAGCGCCAAGCGAGTCAGCTCTTAGTACCATTTTTGTAAGTATCAAAGTCAATATCAATTTTAGTGCTACAAAATTTGAATCGCGAAAATTGATAGATTTTTTTTCTTCTTCTTCTTAGTAAAGTGCGCTTGCTGTTAGTACCATTTTTAAAAGTCTTTGGTACGACTCAGCCGGGGATCGAACCCACGACCTCCCGAATCGGACGCGGACGTTATAACCAGAATAGACACAGCCATTCTTTTCAATCCTATTATAGAAATAGACATACAGACACGATACTAAATACTGCTATAGGAATAAACACGCATTAACGATACTTAGCTAAAATAGGAATAAGCACACAGCCGCGATGCTTAACGTTACTATTGTCAGAGACACACAGCCACGATACCCGACAGCACTTCAATCCGAATAGACACGCAAGCACGATACTTAATAGCACTATTGGAATAGATACACTAAGATAAGTAACACTGATATCGGAATAGACACACAACCACGATGCGAAACACTACTATCGGAATAGACACACGGCCACGATAATTAACACTACTTTAGTAATATATACAAAGCCATGATACTTACTACTGCCTTAGGAATAGACAAACAGCCACGATACAGATAATGAAAGCCCGCAAATGTAATATCCTTGTGAAAGTACACACACCAGTATGGATTAATTTTCGCACCCATTTTTTCTATTCAAATTAAAATATTTAATACTGCTATCGGAATAGATATTCAGCCACAATACTGCATACCAATATCGGGATAGATTCATCGATAAAACAGTCAACACTACTATCAGAATAGACACACACACAGCCACGATATTTAATAGGACGACAGGAATAGACACAGAGAAACGATACCTAATACTACTATCGGAATAGTCACACTGCCACAATACTTAATACTACTAATGGAATAGACACACACACAAGGTCCTTAACACTACTATCGGAATAGGTACACAGCTACAATACTTGATACTACTTTAGGAATATAAACACAGTCACCATACTTAAAACTACTATCGTAATAAACACACAGCCACAATACCCAACAACACTACTATAGGAATAGACACACGGTCATAACACTTAATACAACTAATGGAATAGGCACACAACCAAGATAATTAACGCTACTGTCGAAATAGGCACACAGCCACGATACTTAATATTACTTTAGGAATATACACACAGTCACGATACTTAGAACTACTATCGAAAAAGACACACATACATAATATACAACACTACTATAGGAATAAACATGCAGACACGATACTTAACACTACTATAGGAATAGACACAGTTCCCACATTAATTAGTAATACTGTCTGAATAGACACAGAATCACGATACAAATAATGAAACCCCGCAACAAGGATATCCTGGTCAAGGTACACACACAAACATGGATTAATTTTCTTATCCGTATTTGTTTCTATTCAAATTTAAATATTTAATGTTCTTGTAATAAATACACAGCCACAACACTTAATACTACTGTAGGAATAGACATACAGCCACAACACGTAATACTACTGTAGGAATATATATACAGCCACAACACTTAATGCTACTGTAGGAATAGACATACAGCCACAACACTTAATACTACTGTAAGAATAGATAGATATACAGCCACAGCACTTAATACTACTATAGGAATAGATAGATATACAGCCACAACAGTTAATGCTAATGTAGGAATAGTCATACAGCCACGACACTTAATACTACAGTAGGAATAGACATACAGCCACAACACGTAATACTACTGTAGGAATATATATACAGCCACAACACTTAATGCTACTGTAGGAATAGACATACAGCCACAACACTTAATACTACTGTAAGAATAGATAGATATACAGCCACAGCACTTAATACTACTATAGGAATAGATAGATATACAGCCACAACAGTTAATGCTAATGTAGGAATAGTCATACAGCCACGACACTTAATACTACAGTAGGAATAGACATACAGCCACAACACTTAATACTACTGTAGGAATAAACATACAGCCACACCACCTAATATTACTGTAGGAATAGACATACAGCCACAACACTTAATACTACTGTAGGAATAGACATACAGCCACAACACTTACTACTACTGTAGGAATAGAATTACAGCCACACCACTTAATATTACTGTAGGAATAGACATAAAGCCACAACACATAATACTACTGTAAGAATAGACATACAGCCACAACACTTAATACTACTGCAGGAATAGATAAATATATATATATATATATATATATATATATATATATATATATATATATATATATATATATATATATATATATATATACAGCCACGACACTTAATACTACTGTATGAATATATAGATATACAGCCACAACACTTAATAATACTGTAGGAATTGACATACAGCCACAGCACTTAATATTACTGTGGAAATAGACATACAGCCGCAACACTTAATACTACTGCATGAATATACATACAGCCACAACACTTAATACTACTGCAGGAATAGACATAGGACCACAGCACTTAATACTACTGTCAGAATAGTCATACAGCCACAACACTTAATACTACTGCAGGAATAGACATACAGCCACAACACGTAATACTACTGTAGGAATATATATACAGCCACAACACTTAATACTACTGTAAGAATAGACATACAGCCACAACATTTAATACTACTGTAAGAATATATAGATATACTGCCACAGCACTTAATACTAATGTAGGAATAGACATACAGCCACAACACTACTACTTTAGGAATAGACATAAAGCCACAACACTTAATACTACTGTAGGAATAGACATACAGCCACAACACGTAATACTACTGTAGGAATAGATATACAGCCACAACACTTAATACTACTGTAAGAATATATAGATATACAGCCACAGCACTTAATACTACTGTAGGAATAGACATACAGCCACCAAACTTAATCCTACTGTAGGAATAGACATACAGCCACAACACTTAATACTACTGTAGGAATAGACATACAGCCACAACACGTAATACTACTGTAGGAATAGACATACAGCCACAACACTAATACTACTGCAGGAATAGACATACAGCCACAATACTTAATACTACTGCAGCAATAGATATACAGCCACAACACTTAATACTACTGTAGGAATAGACATACAGGTTTTCGTGTAATCTGCGAATAAATAAGACGAATATAGGAATAGGCAGTCATGACGTAGAGCAGAGGCGTGCCAATTACTTTCTTTCCAGCTGATCATAGTACACAAATACACTAATATCGTGACTTCCACTCGTTGCTATAATCTGATCTACTTTCTCGATATTTGTTACCTTCCTATGGATAGTCAATCAGTAATGCTCTCTCTCTCTCTCTCTCTCTCTCTCTCACACACACACACACACACACACACACACACACACACACACACATACATACACATGCTAGCTCATACACAAACGCACGCGCACTCATATGGCCAAAGATTAGTCAATAAAGTGACCAAAGGATGGACTACATGTGTGAACGAGAGACAATGCACGGTTAAATAAAAGCTATATCGATTTTGAATTTCTGTTCATTTTCTTAAATAACGGTGCAAGACAAGATGGAACAGAGATGCGCCTACAAGAGGAGAAAGGAATAGTTTCAAATACTGAATAAATACAATGAAGTTTACAGGAAGAACAAAGCAAGTCCACAGAAAATATGCTAGTCATTTTATAAGCAAAACATTTCATAATCGCTCTATATTTTACAGAAACAATAAAGAATGTTTCAATACCCTGGCTGATATTCAGCCAATACTCTGTATAACCCAGACTGTTTTTCGAAAATAAAATTTGTTGTTGATCTATGAATTATTTCAGTATGGACACGATACATTCATATAATAATGCAATGATAGATATCACGATCCCAAAATAAAACTTTAAGTATTTTGAGCTACTCTCCTTAAACATTAGAATTTTCAAATCCATATTTAAACTTCTGTCTTATTTAAATTTCTGGAACCAATAGACTAATTTGCAGAAATTACAGGTGTCGAGTCCTGCTGTAATAAAAAAACTGGCAATTTATTTATATTTTGCTACAATGAAGAGTACATTTTATGTGAAAACAATATCTTTAGAAGAAAACAACTCTGAACTAAAAATATCGCGTTTAATCCTTCCGCGATTTTAACCATGAATCTCGTATTCCGATTTCCAAAATGAAAAAGACAAGTACAAAACCTTTAATGAGCACAACATGTTTTACGAGTTTTCAGCTTAACTTTGATCACGTCGTTAAGCACATAAAAGTGCAAACGTTTGAGCTTCTCAAAAAGACTAATCACGACATAATTAATACGCGAATGTGATGAAGGAATCCATGTAGAGAACTTTCAATGTATTTAAAATCTTAAAGTTTGCAGTATATCATACTCCACTCTGCGTTCTTAAATGTAACTGGGACAATGAGTTGGTGAAATTTACTTCCTCCCAACAATCAGTATCGCATTTAAGCCAGGTCCATGTTGCGTCGCTGCTTCGAATATAGAGGGAACCACTTTCTGCCAAAAGGACACCCTGTCCGGAGACCACCGACTTTTGACGGAATGTTCCGACATGTTGATCTCAAAATCGATGTATTTCTGGTCACGAACGCCAAATCTAGGCCATGTAATGTTTGCGAATCTGGAAATGTCCACGGGCCTATTTGGATCTCTAAAACATAAAAATGGATGTTAAAAGAATATTAAATTGTATTTTCGCCCGAGAAATCTATTGGCTTTATAAACTTAACATCATTAGATAATTAGTCGATTGTGCAAAACAAAGATCTTTTTTCAAAATCCATACCAGTGGACTTGTCCCACCCATGGATTTTTAAACAATTCATTGTACAGTGTATATATATATATATATATATATATATATATATATATATATATATATATATATATATATATATATATATATATATATATGCGAGTGTGAATGGATTTCTTTCAGTAGATTAACCTCGTATAACAGAGACCTTGCATTGAACCATGGTCAATTTGGAAAATTTTTACCAGCTGCATGAGATCTGTAGTACAGATCATTTCAAAAGTTGAAAGAGATTATAATTTTTTTTATAAAGACAAGATTAACAACAAGAACGAGAATAGAACAGGTTTTCGTGATAAGCCAATGTTTTAAATGCACTTTACTCCCTTGCCTTTATAGATCAATATTTGATACAAAGATAAATTATGAAGGCGAAGAAAATATTCCAGATTAAAAATCCTTGTCCCGACTTTATCGACCATCGAAAAAGCCACTGTCCACTTTACCACATGTACGATGGAACCAGTTCATAGGTAGAGTGGGGTGCCTTTAAAGTGCAGATCAGTTAACAATGGTGTGTGAATGTGCACACCTGTGTGAGGTCAACGATAGCTATATTAGGAAGTGGATCCATGCAATGTTAAAAGGTAGCACTGTTTCACAAATTAGAGAAGGACAAGTAAAAAAAAAAAACATTTATTGTTTGGTTATCTACATTTACTATAAACCACCAAGGTATACAAACGTTGCTACACTTTGTGGCTTTTGAAAGAATGTGGTCAGACCGGGTTTAAACTTTGTTATTTCTGGTGTTTATCAAAACCGATCATTTCTTTCTGCGCATTAAGGGATTGCTGAATACATGCAATGTTTACTTACCTTCGAAATGGAATAGTTTCACAGCTTGGAAAAACTACGCAGAACTATTAAGCTTTGATAATATAAGTGCCTTGATTTAATCGCATTCAAGAAATATATTAAATTGGCCTTCAAACTGAAAATGACACCGGCCTTAATCTGCAGCTGCATAACGCGTCAGCATAGAAATGACACCGGCCTTAATCTGCAGTTGCATAACGCGTCAACATAGAAATGACATCGGCCTTAATCTGCAGTTGCATAACGCGTCAGCATAGAAATGAAACAGGCCTTGATCTGCAGTTGCATAACGCGTCAGCATAGAAATGACACAGGCCTTGATCTACAGTTGCATAACGCGTCAGCATAGAAATAATGACACAGGCCTTGATCTGCATTTTTTTTATTATATGAAAATGTTGCTTTACTGATTACTCTTTATAAAACTGCATAGATCCCGATCAATCGACGATTGTGCGACAGCCCACCATTATCTCTGCAGTTTGCAGATGTAATCATCATTTAAGCGAGTGCAAACAATACACTTGAGATAGCGCCCAAGAAAACGCCTTCACAGAGAAAGTACATGATGGACAAAACAGCAGATTCTAAATGCTATAAAAAAGGAAAACTCAATGAAATAAATCTTACAACTATCAAATACTGCAGATTTATAAATATTATTTTTTAAAGAAATGTCCAACGCATAACATGATGATACTAAAAGAAAGAATGAAACAAAATAATAGGTCAGTATATATATATATATATATATATATATATATATATATATATATACTGCAAAAGAGGGAAACATTGTAAAAATAAATGTGATGGGAAAATGAAGTTTGTTTCAAACATAGTATATAAAAGTCGGTTAAAGAACGCACTTAAAAACTGCGACCAATGCCGTATCGACCTGACCTACAAAGTCATCCGATAAAATGCCTGTCCCGACAGCAGGATTTCGTGATGTCGAACCTGTCAGTAGTCTATTGTGATGTCAGTGACAAAGTCTAGGTGTGTGTGCGTGTGTGTGTGTGTGTGTAATTATTAGGATTTTTAACTTACCTTTAACAATTTTTGAGTCATATCGCTACGATGTCTGCAATGTGACAGTTTATAGCGATATCTAGCACTGGGGCATCATGCCGTTGACATATAACATCATGTCCCACCCAGTCACATTATCCTGACACCAGGTCTACAAGTCTTAACACTAACCTCTTAATGCTGAGCGCCTAGCGAGTCAGCTGTTAGTACCATTTTTGTAAGTCTCAAAGTCTATATAAATTTTAGTGCTACAAATTTCAATCGCGAAAATTTACGGAATCGATCCCGGTATACACTACAAAGATCTTTAATCTTAAATCGGACCGAGGAATTGTGTAATGATGTTTGAATATAAAACTTTCGCAAAGGTTTTGAATCTTCAATTAATTACAACTACTTCTAAGACTGTTTCATCTCTCGGAAATTCTCCTACCCCTTGCTAGATTTCTTATTTTCTTCTTCTAAAGTACAGTGCGCTTGCGTTTGAAGACACAATCAACCAAATGAATTAATGTCGGGGTGATCAATAACAAAAATGGACAAACTGGAACGTAAAAGAATCATGGTGGTTTTAGATTTTGAATAAATTTTAGATTTCGTTTTTATGGGATAGCATACGATTTGCTATTTGGAAATGTTTGCTGAAACACGATAGACAATTTTAAACTGATAGTGCAAAGTCTTTATCGATTGATTAGGCTACCCTTGCATAATAGCACAGTTTGTGTTGTCATGTTTACATGGTTAATAAAATTGAATACGGTATTTATTCAATAAATGGAGCTTTTTCTTCCTCGAGAAAATGAACTGTACTCAAGCAGCATGTGAAACTTCGACGTTAATTCCACCTAAATTCACAAAACCAAACGCATCAAACCCGACTGAACCAGGTCGTGTATGAAATAAAGTTTTGATAGTTTTTGGTAGTTTTTGTTGATTTCGGTAATAAGTCACACCGACGGAGAAAGGGGAGGTTTTCGCCTATTTCTTAATTACTGATTTAATACAGTTTGCTCCCTTTTGTCCGACGAAGTCAGTTAATTTTTTTGGCACTATTTCTTCGCTTACCTGTTTTTAATCAGTCTTAATTATATGTGAGGTGTCTAGAATACTCCTTGACCATTGCGTGGATTGAACCTGTCAGTAGTTCATTACGGTGACCTAAAACTGTTAACCATATAGTATAAGAACCGCGGTGACTTAGTGTTTAGGGAGCGGAAGTCATGGCAAAAGGGGCGCGGGTTCGAATCCTACCACTGGACCAGCATAGGTTAGCTAATGCGGTGTGACCTTGCGGAAGGCACTTTACTCTAATTACATTGACACTAAATAATGCATGTGTTTGCTGTGCTGTGAGGCATCAAGCCAAACTAAACCAAACCTTATCTTATAGCTTTAAGAGAGAAAAGTTCCCCAAAATTACTTCGGTAAACAGGAGGTTCGATAAAGTCATGCAGACTGTATCTTGCGGTGGAAACATTCATTTTCTCAGGTTTCAAATTGGATAATCGTCTATAAAATACTGTAAACCTTTTCTAAAACGAGTTCATTGAAAAGGCTGTAAAAACAACAAATTACAACAGAAAAAATGCTGACCCTGATTTCGCAAAATTCGTCCACATCGTCATCATAATGCGGGAAAGTGTAATCTCCTCACGCGTCGCGTTTTTAGATCCTACAGGAGACAAAATGGGCGCAAAACCAAATACAAAAGCTAGTTCCTCTGCATGGGAGGCCCTTGTTAAATAATCGTTATCAATCCCTTCTTTGAAGGTCGGCTTATGGGAATACTTGTACAAGAAGGTTCCTTTGTCCTGCGCATGCTCAGTGTGTACCAGCAGTGTCTTTATGGCCGGAACAAGAAAAGTAAAATCAGTTGAGAGTTCCACCAGTTTATCCCTTACTCGAATATCATCATTAGGGTCAACCCAATCGGTATACTCGTGAATAATGGCATTGTCTATGGCGGGAACATCCGTGTATAGAATATTACGTGTGATGGCGGGAACAATCACGGTGTCGAAAACAGATTTTGGGCATCCGTTTGCTATGCTGTGGTTTGCATAGTAATTAACGACTGCATCAAACTGAAATCCGACATATATACTGCTGTCCATGCTGTTGACACCAGTCATGACGTCAACCGAGGAATACATGGACATTGGGTCTTGAGCTTTTGAATCCCGTGCGCCGAAAATTTTATCGGGTGATATCTGTAGGAATTCACCGTCCAGCATAGGACCAAAATTAAATCTCAAATCTAAAGCTTTATCAAAAGTCATGTTCAGGTCTGTGTGGATCCCTGTCGTAATATTCAAAGCTTTAATAATCTCTGGTACAGACTTGTTTCGAAGACAGTTTATGATGACAGAGCTTTCGGCATGCATACAATTCAGACTAGTAAGAAAACGAGTCTGGACCTTTGTATGAATTTCAGACTTTTCAGCAAATGCCCACAAAGATAACGGAGTCCCACTTTCTCCGATGATTCTGTTAAATAAACCTTTGTTCCCTGGATACAAAGCTTGATAGAATACACTCGCTGACCCAGCAGATTGTCCAAATAAGGTTATTCTAGTATGGTCGCCTCCAAATGCGGCAATATTGTCATGAACCCATTTTATGGCTAATTGTTGATCCCAGAGTCCGTAGTTTCCAGGAGATGCAGAATCTCCTGTTGATAGAAATCCAAATACTGATAGCCTGTAATTAATGGTCACAACGATGACGTCATGGAAAGAACTGATAATGCCAGCATCATAATACGTTTTCGTCCCTATAATAAATCCACCACCATAGATCCAGATCATTACGGGATATGTAACGTTTGTATTCCTAGTATGGAAGGCTGGAGAAGGGATGTATATATCTAAATTTAGACAGTCTTCATCATAAGTCAGTCCAGGAGTTGGAAAAAAATTCACGTTGGCTGGGCAAGAAACCCCTATATTCAATGCGTGATAAGTTGATTTAAACGCCGCTTTCGATACTGGCTTGCTGAAACGCCGGACACCAATCGGAGCTTCTGCATAGGGAATACCCAGAAACTTTACTATTTCTCTGGATTCTCCATTAAAGGTTACGTTATCTTTAAATCCAGCAATGGTTCCAACTTTAGTATGAACCACAACAGACTCCGATGCAGTTGCAAAGTGTATCACAAGTGTCCATGAGAGAATTAGAAGTGCACTCATCTTTGATGATTTGTCTCGAAATGCCGTAAGAGAATCAGACTATCGTTGTAAATTATGGTGCATGCTGTTTTATGGGAGGAGCCCAGGTGTAATAGATAATATACACACGATATAACGCCGAATATGTTCAGCTATATGTGCCCTTGAATAGTATATGCATCTGGTAATCGAGGCCAGACTGGTATTTACCTCAATGATGCAGGTGCATATGAGAGAGAGAGAGAGAGAGAGAGAGAGAGAGACAGGAATGCGTGGGGGTGCATATTGCTCGTGGTCCGTATTTAATTAATGTGTACGGATTGTTCTATACAAAGCAATGGCAAATATGTTAAAACATGGATCATGCTTGAGATTTATGTTCACAATTTGGTTATTACACAATGTATTTTGGCTACACGACTTCACATTAGCACAACAGAAACAACACATTGTTATTAATGCTAACCTCAAGTAGAATTTAGATTAAATTATTGTAATTATAGATAGGTAAACCGAATTAAAATCTACCACTGGTACAAATACTGTTTTCCCTCAAAGTTTCACAACAAAGGACCAGAATATTCCTATTAATTATTGAATGTACCCATTACTCAGCCGTAAAGTGACTAAAATGGTTTGAATACATGACAGCGATGTTGTGAAGATGGTTGAACTTCACCGTCGCAATCCCTAGGCGAGAAGCGTAGCTGATTTTCGTTCGTGGCTTGCAACGATGTTTTTATGCATAATCTCAGAATTTGTGCAAGGATTGTTTCAAAACAGCTTTAAATTATTGATCACTTCATAAATTTGGAGTGTGTTTTTGAAAATTAGTTTGTTTGTTCCAGTGGCATTTTACTAAATACCTGTATATATTATATCATTACACTGTGCATTCTGTCCATTTAACTGCAAACGAGAACATCAAATGTATATGCATTGCAATCAATTTTAACTGCCAGTAATACCTAAATTTAATTGTTGTAATTAAAGAAAGGTAAATACGTAGAATAAAATGACACTAGATTGATTTGTTTTAAGTTTCCAAAACTTCTTCGCAAGAGATACACAATTCCAAAATATGTCAAAGTAATTTGGGAACAACATATAAAACGTACATGACATCACACGTATCATAGTGGTCATGTTTTCAGACTACAGTGGTCATTAATGTTTCCCGTCATGAACCTCCACTTAAAAATTACAAGGGCTCAAGTTTTCAGAGAACAGTGGTCAATGATGTTTCCTGCCAGCAACATAAAATTATTTAGTTCCATTGCTCTCTGTCTGTCTGTCTGTCTGTCTGTCTCTCTCTCTCTCTCTCTCTCCGCGTATTTATATGTACACATGTTTTAATCACCATCATTCATTAATTCGTGGCATTGTATAGGAATTATATATTATAAAGACTGTGGGTTTTTTTCATACGTTAAAAATAATTCAAATTATGTTCTGATACACTTTGTCAAGTGCATTTACTGTAAAATCGTGTTTTCATCTTTAACAGTCTCGATCTTTTCTTATATGCACACCACACATGCATTATTTAAAATGTTAAGGAAATAAATATTCATGAATAATTGAGTATCCATTAGAGACATGCACGTGCATGTGTGCATGTTGTCAAGATGATGAATCGAACGTCACATAATTCAAAATGAACAGCAGACAGAGTAAATTCTTTTTACATAAATTATAATCTTGTTAACATTAAAATCAGACAGAATATATTTTATAAAGCACACAGTCCCTAGGCAGACCGCACCGGTTAACAGGTCAGGTATTGAAACACAGCGTTACCACTATAAAACTACTTCCAGATTAGCTTTCTCAGACTGACACATTTTACGTTTATTTTGTAAATCTAGCAATTTTTACATCTTTAAAAAGTAAATAAATTTTGAGACAAATCCTGTACTCACTTGTTACAGAAATACTTGCAATAGAATCCCTTTAAAAGATATGTATATTAGCATTTTTACTTAATTAAATCAATTTTCTTCAATCATTTAATCCATTTAAACAGATGTATACCATCACACCTATAAATTCCATCAGACAAGGTTTTGTTTTGTAAGGTTTAACGCCATTTTTTCAGCACATCCTAGGCCATACAGTATATTTTAGCGGAGGAAGACCGGTAACAAACACAACACACGGGAAGCTACTGGAATCTTAAATATCCGATGCTCGAAATCAAGAGGACAGATGTGAGATATACGAGTGATCGGTAAAGGCGAACGCCATAGACCAGGATTTTGTCCTACATATTAATATTTAATTTGCCAGGATTTTGTCCTATTATAGTTTTAATTGGAATGTTTTCCAATTATTGATTTTCATAATAAAGCTTCTCATAAGACAGGCTTTGTAGAATATCATTAATGTTAGTAATTTCATCAACCGAGTGAAAGCATCTTTTTAAGATTCATTATTTCAGACGGACAAGAAAAGAACAAGATATCGATGGTGCTACATTTCAGGATCTTAAATCTTATATTGATGTTTAACTAATTCTGGTAACATTGCTTCTTAACACAATAAAACATTCAAAGATGGAGCAAGATAAGAAGAGGACATCAAAAATAAAAAAGATAACACCTTGAAATGGAAAATAGTTTAGTAAAAAGAAAATTAAATTAAACATTTAGTATTACCAATAATGAGACAATAAGACAGTTGGAATCTAAATAATCAGAATTATATAAATCCATTTGGAAAAACGACATTTTTATCAATATAAATAATACATAAATTATTGCATGAATTTTGTCTTTCAAACATGCAAATTATTACATATACAATAACATCTACTCCTTTCTTCCTCTTGTCACTTCTAAAACAATTCCAGAATGACAATTTCTATACTGTAGCTCGATGGATGCCTCCCAGATGTAATGTGTAATTTTATCAGATAACAAAAATAGACTAAATATGGTTGCTTTTAAGAATTGTTTCTTCTTCATGCATAGAGGTTTTCACTTTTTTGGCAGTCTTTCTAAACATTACTCGTGTTGCTTTCTGCAACAAATTAAAAAGTAAAGAGTTTTCCCAGCATCATAGATATTGATACTCACATAAGAGTTATATATTTGTATGACTCTATGATCTTAAAATAAGTAATTAAACAGAGCGAAAATGAAAACATTTTGTAAATTTCAAGAAATAATTGATTTCCCTAGAGTACAATGTGAAAACTAAAAATGAAATTACAGTAATATGAATTAAATCCCAAATACTCCTAAAACTTCTCTCACAAATCAGCAGCAGAAGGGGCGAACAGACCAAGTTTATTTCCAAATTTAAAAGCTCCTACGAAATTATTATTTTGTAAAACCTTTATTTTCAATTCCAAAGGCTGCTACGGGGTGTTATTTTCGATCGAACAGACCACACATGACCATATGTTTATCATAAGAACATCAGCGCCGAGGCAAATTTTTTTTTTTAAATATTTGGTCAAGACCGATCTGTAATTTTTTAATTATTATAAATTAAAATTATTAGTATATTAAATATTCATGAGTGTCGGAGAGCCACATTCTGCTAGATTAGCACGAGAGCGATTAGAAGCAATAAAACAATATCTTCCTGTGAGAGAATCAGTTAAAAGAAAAATACGAGCATATGAGGATGCAAAACTAGAATTCAGAGAGTTATCGACAGAAATATTTAAACCGGTTATTGAAACCACCGAAAAAGTCATACTTGGAGATGTTAAAGATCCAGATGTAAGAAAAAGGGGTATTCTTCCTGTGTTAAAACAAATTGAAGAACAAACTCGACCTCAGCCTGCACCTGTACATGTACCTGCGCTTGCACCTGCACCTGTAGTTCAACTTGTACCAGCTGTTAAATCTAAACTTAAACCTAAAACTAAATCTAAAATTAAGTTTAAACCTAAATCTGGACTTAAACCTCAAGCTGAAGCCGAAGAAGAATTTGAAGACATAGATGATGATGATGAGGAACAAACTGCTGGTGGAGTTCGCGCGATTGAAAAATTTACCAACGATAGTATTAATGGTATAAGAGCAGTTAAAAATATTACCGATCTAGCTAAAATTAATATATCGACGTATAATCAACGAGAAAATGTTTTCAAATCTGAATATGTCGATAAACCTGTAGATCGTAATACATGGGAAAGATGGATTTTTTATGTGTATTATGGAGTTGATCGTGTTAGTAAATCCGATCCTAGATATATTAATTTTCTTAGTGTGTTAGATGCAGAATATGAAAAATTACAACAATCACCTCAATATTCTGTATCATCAAAACAGCAATCTCTTATATTACCAAAACCAACACCTCCACCTGTACAAATTCAACGAAAACAATTAACACCTAAACCTGGAAAAATATGGCCTAAACCCGAAGAATATTTTACCGAAGATGCTATCGATGCTTTTGAAAATCGGGAAAGTTTACTTGATATTGCTTCGTATGGTTATAACGATAGAGATAAATATATGAAATCAGAATTTAGGGAAAAATTAAATCCTAATAATTGGATTTCCGCCGTATATTTTGCTGCTGTAAGAAAGACTGTTGATCCAGATGATCCGGTTTATAAAAAATTTAAAGAAGAAGTAAAAGAATTACGAAGTCAACCACGATCTCAGCAGAAGGAGGAATTTTACTCTCCACCACAATCACCAGGTGCTACCGGTAGCGGTTATAATTCTGTCTGCCCAGATAGTGTTGTCAACGATGTATCTCGGTTAGAAGTTCTTATTGGGGGTAAACGAGCTGGAAATAACTCACCAGAGATAATTAACGAGGCAACTGACATTTGTCAGCAATTATTTCGTGGTGGTATCGTAGATGTTCACGTTTACAGAGATCTCATCGATGAATTTATTGACTATCACAGCGATTAGTTGTTAAATAAACAATTAATAAATAAAGATGATAGTCCACAAACATCATCGTAGACCTGTGCAAGTTCGAGTGGTAAATGCTCTGTTGCCAATGTACAGATATACTTACGGTAATGGACTTGGTGACGTTTTTAAGGGATTTATTACAAGAATAGCTCCTAAAGCTGGATCTATTATTAAACAATTATCGATGAAAGCTATGGGCGTAATTCGTGATAAAGCCGCTGCTGCTGCTGGTGATATTGCCAGTAAAGCTTTTGGTGCCATCAAAGATAGAATGTTAAATTTAATAGGCAGAAAAAAACGACCTGTTGAATTACCTAGTACCGCGGTAATGTCTAGCGACTTTAGTAAAATAATAAACGGTGCAGCAAATAAAAAATTAGCAGAATTAACGAATCAGGAAGTTAATAAATTAACAAATCAGGAAGTTAATAAATTAGTGAATCAGGAAGTTAATAAATTAGTGAATCAGGAAATTAGTCAACCAATAAATACTAGCGCGATATCGGGAAGTGGTCTTCATTTTAGAAGATAATCTTTATTATAAAATGTTTGCGCGGATATCTAACGAAGCATTTGACATGGATGAACCTATAAGCAAAGATACCTCAGTACGTAATTATCAATATTACTCGTATAACGTAGTAACACCAAATAGTGCCAATCGAGTTGAAGTTCATGTTTATGCTACAACCAGATATTTTCTTCCATCTGAGGCATTTATCGAAGTTGTAGGTGAGATTGTAAAACTTGATGATTCCGTTTATGGTAATAATTTCAAAATCGGATTTGACAATAATGGTATTATGGCGTTATTTAAGAGCGCCACATATATGATTGATGGAAGAAAAATTGAATCAATTACCGATAATGTTGATATTGCTACGACAATTATAGGCCTAGCTAGGTACTCAAATGATTTTATTAGATCAGCTGGCCCAAGTATGATGTTTACCAAGGATAATACTGATTTTCCTGAAAATGAACAGTATAATATAAGAATACCAAAAAAAGGTGATGATACCCCTGCTGATGTGGAGGCAGTTGTTATAAATGCTTATAATAATTTTAATTTAGGTTTGTTACACGTAAAAATATGTTAACAGATGGTCGTAGAAGATTTTCCTGTGCAATTCCGTTATCGCACATTTGTGGATTTTGTAGAAATTTTTGAAAAGTAATTTTTGGAGCCAAACACACTGTTGTTTTTATTCAAAAAGGTAGTGATGATGCAATCTGGCGAGAACCTGGTGCTGGTCCTGGAGATAATGCTAAAGTAACATTAACTAAATTTACTTTATGGATCCTAGCAATAACCCCATCAATAGCTGAAGAACAAAAATTACTTTCTTTTATGGATCAAGGTGGTAAATCAGTAATGTCATGGTTAACAACAACAACTGACATAAACATTAATGGTAATTTTACTTGGCGTATTGCATCTCAACAAGGTGTTTCTGCACCTAGACATATCTTTATTCCTCTTCAACGAGCTACTAGACATAATAATCAGGAAAATAGTCACATGATATTTGATAAATTTGATGCTACCGAGATATCATTGCGGATAAACGGACAACAAGAACCATCTGAAGAAATATCGATAGATTTTGCAACTGATTCAGTAGCACGTGCATATCATCGATTATTAAGTTTTATGGGGCGAGATCAAAATGTTGATACTGGATTACAAGTATCACAGTTAGATTTTTTAACTCGTTACCCGATATATTATTTTTCATTAGAACATCTCGATTTGGTAAAACAGTCTGTCGTCGATATACATTTTAAAGTCAGAATTAATACAGCTGGAAACGCTAAGGCAATCGCGGTAATACTTAGTGATAGAACTATGCTTCTTGAAGGTATTAGCGGTCGAATGAGAGTCATTGACGCGCCGGTAGAAAAAATGTGATCTAAATTTAAATCAAACTTAATAATTATAATAATGCCATACGACCACGTTAGTGTGACTCTGACTCCAGGTCAGATAAAAAACTTCAATCAAATATGACAAAAACATGCGGGGTAAAATTAACGTTAAAAAATGCTCAGATTCAAGGTGGACCAAATAAATTAGCGTTAACTAAAACTCAACATAAACATATTACTAAAGCTAAATCATCAAATATTGGCGTCCAAGTTAGCCTTAGTCCGAGCGCCATCAAAGATATGATTAAAGTTGGTGGATTTGTCCCGCTTTTAGCTGGATCAATTTCAGCATTAATTGCAAAAGCAGCAATTGCTGCTCCGTTAGCAGCAAAAGCAGCCGCATTAGGTGCTGCCGGATACGCAGGTAGCAAAATAGCAGAAAAAATAACCGGAGGGCGATAAGGTAAAAAAAAAGGCCGCGGTCTGAGATTGCCAGGAACACCACCGTCATGGTACGGAAAAGGCCTTCGGTTACCAGGAACACCAGCGTCGTGGTATCCAAAAATACGATAACGCCGATGTCGAATTTTGATTTATCTAACGAGGTTAAAAATAAAAAAATAAAATTCTTCAGAGGCGTATTTATGCGAGATCAACAACCGGCCAAACCAAATTCTAATGAAACCGGTATTATAAATCTCGATAACAGTGTCGGTAATGGAACGCATTGGGTTGCTTACGCGATAAATCCGAGTGAAATTATTTATTTTGACTCGTACGGGTTAGAGCCACCGAAAGAATTTTTAATTTATGCAAAACAATTAAAAATTCCAATTTGGTATTCAACGCTACCAACACAGACGCTAACTGACCCACCGATATGTGGCGCTGAAACAATTATTGTTCTTGATGCGATATCAAGATCAATTAAACCGTATCATAAAGTTGTACTTGATTACACGTCTGATAAATTAAATCAATTACGATTAAATAATGGTTGATATTTATGGAAGGTCTCTGTCAATGATTAAAAAAAAGGACCAGTTGATGTTGATTTGTCAAAATGTGCAACGACAGATGACCTTAATAATTTATTTGCGATATCAGGAATAGATCCCGACGAGGTTGTTATTTTTCAAGATCAACACGGAAAGTTACAAACAAGTAACGTCAAATTAGCTGATATAATTCAACGAACCGAATACAACGCACACGTGAATGATTTCACTAGTTTACAAGAAACTGTTAGAAAAATTAACGAAACAGCCGCCGAAGTAAATAAAAAAATGATTGAAATTAACCTAAAAATCGCTAACATCAAATCTGTTGTTGATGTGTTTGAGGGTGTTGGAAGACAGCCTCCAGGAATTATCAGTAAAATTAACTTCATTAAAATCCCACCAACAATAACACCACAACAAGTCAGTAATATAACATTTACAACCGCGTCAGGATCAGCAAGGTGGACACCAGAAGATAATACTTTTACATACACAGCATCGGTGACTGGCGTGTATCAGTTATATGTTTTTTCTTCAGTGAAATTTAGAATAATTGCTAAAGAATATAAATGGCGACATTCCAGCGACAGATTTCTTGGATTTTTAAATATTTTACTAAATAAAGACATCGAAGAAATTTTTACATCAGAACCACCCGACCGAGCAGTAACAGCTCCAACGGATTTTTGGTGGTTCATGGAATTGATCGCTGAAACACCCCCAATTATTTACTAAATAAAATATAATGACCGCATCCGAGTATAGATATAATCAGGCGCGTACGTGGCAAGATTCGCTAAAACTCATCATAGATACGTACCAGGCAAAGATTAAAAAATATCAACGAAGATTAGTTATCATTCACGTAGTTGTTTATTCGGTATCAGCCGCAGTTGCCGGCGCCGGAATAATATTATCCGCGGTAACAATGATGGCACCAGTTGCTGTTACAATTTGTGTTTGTGCAACTACGACAGTTGCTGGTGTTCTTAATATTATTGCGAAAAAAATATCCTCGTGTACGAGTGAAAAATTATCTTCGTACGTGCTTAAATTACACACGGCAACGACCGCATATTCAAAATTATCATCGTTGCTGTCAGAGAGTCTCAACGACGGGAGTATATCTGATTTTGAATTCTCAGCAATGATAAAAATTTATAATCAAGCCGATATTAAAGCTACGAATATTAATAATGTCGGAGCTACAGCAGATTGTGACAAATACAAATCCGCGCAGAACAACAATGATCTCGGCGAGCTCGACTAAGCCAGAATTTAACATTAATTTTCCAACAGCAATTTCTGTCGACGAAATCGCGCTATCACAATTACGAGTTTATCATAGTTGGCCCAATATCAGGTCAAAATCATTTGGTGGTTTATTATCAAATAATTCGTTTGTTTTTGCTAATAAAATCAAACCAGACGGTACCCCCGATTGGATCGTCGTTGGATTACCAACAGGTAGTTATCAGATCGAAGAAATCAATAACGAATTATTACTTAGAATAAAAAATATAACAGGAGATAACGAACCGGGCATAAAAATAACCTCAATTATCGAAGTAAAATCACCGTACTTCGTTGATATTTGTGCTAGTTCAATCAGAACAGTTCTAGGTTGGCCTGAGATTGCGCCGCCAGCATCACCGTTATCACCACCACCGGAAAAATCTGACTATGTTACAGACAAGCAATCTTACCACGAAATTCTTCCAAGTTATAAAAATAAATTAGATATCATGAAAACTTATACTGCGAAAATTGAATTTTTTGTTTTTGGTAAAAACAATTTATCGTGGAATTTTCATACTGGACGTGAAGGTGAGTGGTGGGAAGGTTGGGTTGGAGACAAAAATATATTTTTCTAAGTGATATTATTACATTTTTCAACGAAATTAATCAGGAACATAAAAATCAACTACGATTACTGCGACAGTATTTTCAGGAATGTATTTTTAACGTATCAAGCTCATGTGGTGAGATTATCAAACACGTAGAAATATTAAATCAACTCGAATCCGATATGGAATATATGCATGAGAAAATAATTCAGGTAATAATTGATCAAAAAACAGGAAATGAACAATCATTTTTAACTTTACATGAAATAACCGAGGCAGAGTTGCCAGATTATAAATTTCCTGGTTATAACGCACCTGAATTAAGAAAATCCGTCACTGACACCATCGATAAACATTTTCCTCAATTAGTCGCAGCGTGGAGGAAATCATTACCGCCAGCATCTATACTTGCGCATAATAATGATCAATTTGGACTAGGACGACATATTTCGCCAGATATCGTAAATATAACAAACGTCGTCGCGGTTATTCTTCACGCTGACGTCGTCGAAAACAGTTACAGCGCGGACGCGTCAGTGTCGAGTCAAGCTCACAGGGATTTATTCTCTATTCGTTTTCAGCAAAAGAACCACCGGGTTTTTGAATTGTACAAGAACCGATTAATCCGGTTTATCTACAGTGTTTTAACCGATTATTATCGAGAATTAATTTTAGATTAACAGACCAGGATGGAAATTTACTTGATTTACGTGGAGAAACATTAAATATTAATTTATTAGTAAGATCCTGTAGATCTTGATCTTAACCTTGCCACGGTAAAAAAATGACAAAAAATAAATAAATAAAAAACAGTAAAAATTAACATTTTTTTTTTAGTTTTTCAATTTTCACAATTTGTCATTTTTCTTAGTTGTCTTGCTCGGGTATTAATTACTTTTCTTGATTCGTATTCGTCAGATAATTCTGATCTGATTTTCTCGACGATGCTAGATAATGCAACAAAATCCTTAATTTGTAATTCGTTGACGGATGCCAGTGACTGATACATCGCTGCTTGAATCTTTTTTACAAATTTATATTCAGCCGGCAGAACGTATCTACCTTCGTGTTTGTTTTGTGCGAGTGTATCAAAATCCTCGACGATCTTCTCAGTATCTAACTCATCAGATAGTAATATTTTTTTATTTTTAAGTTCTTCGATGGCATCAATTATATAGTTGATATTTTCTTCGTTCATTATAGTAAATACTATATTTCTATAAGTAAAAAAAAATATAATTTTATTGTTAGAAATAATTTATTAATCTAATAATAAAATTTTATCCACGATCCAAATTTGTACGAAAATGTTGATTTATGTATTTTTTCTGCAGTTTTTCCCACTGAAGCTCGATCAATTCCAAAATATTTGTCAGCAGAATACATTGATTGAAATGCAATCTCCTCGCCGGTTTCTACGTTAACTGATTTAACAGCTTTGGCGCTACTACGATAATAACCAGTGTTTCCGCGTAAGTTATTCTCACTCCGAGTAACTACTTGAAGATTTTGTATCGAGTTATTTAATGTGTCTCCATCAACGTGATCAATTACAAGACCGTCTTTTATTAAACCGTTAAAACATTCATACACAAACCGATGATTAAAATACATTTTATTATTTCCGGTGTTAAATCTAAGATAACCAAATATGGTGACGTTACCGACTGTTTTTTTTTGTTCTGCAATGTCTGACAACACCATCGCACGATGCCTCGTAGTTATTGATGGTTGGATGCTTCATGAATTGGGAATTCATATAGTAATTATTATTTGTCTAAATCAATGTTTGTTTGAAAAACTATTAAGATAATCTTCTTCGCATTTGATTATTTTGTCATCGATGTTATTTTTTTTTTGTCATAATGTCTCTTTAGTTCTCGATAGCGTTTTACGCCTCATTTTATGCATAAACGAGTTTTTCCTCAAATTCCAACATCACATTTTATACACCTAGTTGGTCCTGAACTACCCCTACGGACAGCTTGTATATGTTCGCCGCAATATTCACGTTTGCATGATTTATTGCAACAAGTCAACGAACCGACTAGTATCCATTTGCACTGGTTCATTATTATTTAGATATTTGTCTAAAATATAATATGAAATTATTTGACCTTGACGAAGCTGAATACGATATACCTGATGCTGATAAAGCTAAGAAGGAGTTTTTTGACGACGGAGCGGTTCATACTTGGTCAACTTGGAAGACAAATTCCGTCGACAACACGATGACTGACGAACGAGCTAAAAAAATAATTGACTATATTCAAACTAACTATAAAGATGAACAGTTTATTTTTGGAATAAAATTTATCACACAAATGAACAATGACGTTTGGATTATTCGTGATAAACGCGATCCCATAATCGGAGGAAAGAAAAATGTTATTTTGTCTAGCAATTCTAAACCGGGATTATTAACCGGCATAGATAAACCGTACTATGCTAGATCTTACCCGGTAAGCGCGGTTGTTTATGGAATTTATCGGATAAATAATAAACCAGATGTTAAAAATCTATCTTTGATGAAAGTTTCTTCGGTGATAAATTGTGTAGCTGAGCGAGTAATGGAACATTTAAAAAATACGAAACGTGGATCCGGTTTAACCTTAATAAGATTAACAAAAATAAATACCTGGGCGGAATCAGTAGTTAATGGTGCATCAATAACTGACGTTGCTGCGTTGGCAAGTAAATTAAAATTACCCATAGTAGTTAAAACGCTATCGGGTGAAATTTTATATGAATCCGCGTATAAATCTCGAGGAGTATCTACCGAGATTGTTGATCACAATTCTCATGCTTGGTCATCCGCGGTAACAATATTTCCACGAGATCGTGTTGTTAAATTCTATCCGGAATCTTCTACTAAAGATTCTACCGCCGATATGTTTAAATTTATTCACAAAATAAGTAAATCTGATCCGGTATCGGTGTGGTTATTTCACAGCGAAGATAAGTATGATCAGTTTGTGAGGCCTAACGGTGACGTTTATAGAAATAAATTATTAAATGATTCAATGAGTGAATTAGCAAATAAATATTCGATAAATTCTGAGCAATTATTAGTTAATTGTTTCACTGTTCCATCCGTTGCTGCTCATGCTGCTAGAGAAAAAAACTCATGGAAGCCAACCCAAAATGAATTTCTTAGAGATGTTCAACAAAGTTGTGTTGAATATGGTCACGGCGGATTATGGAATACTAAATATGACCATAATAATATGATATCTGTTGACATGGCGGAGTGTTATCCTGGAAGTTTCTTAGGATTAGGTGAGTGTGCTAAATATTTCGCTCAATTTGGGCATCCTTGTAACGAAATGACTCGAGTTGCAATTAATGGTCCATTACCGGATTTTCCTTTAACCGGATTCGTTCGCGTTGTATCATTTAAATTTGCTGAAAATCTACATAAAATCTGCTACGTCTGGTTTGGTAAACATTTTTCATATCAACGTTGGGTCCATACAGCGTTGTTGCGATATATGTTAGATTCGGTAATGTTAACGTCGTTGATAGTCAGTGAAGCAATTATTTCGTATAAAAAACAAACATCAGTTTGGCTGCCAACTGATCACGACGAAAAAACCGTTAAAGATTTAGGTAGAAAAATAATAGGTAAATTTACTCAAGGTGGCGCTTATGATCATAAACGGCATCATTCTAGGTTAATTATGAATGATGCTGAGTTAGATTTTATAATTGCTGATACGCATCGAAAGGTATATTTTGTAACCGAGAAACAATTTACGTCGACGAAACAATATTAGGTACCTTAGTTAATTATCTTGACGGAGAATCACCGCAATATACCCATTTGAGATCATCGATGCTTGCATATGTAAGTATTAATTTACTTTCGATGATAAATAAATTTCCTGATCACGCAGTTAGAGTAGCTACTGATTCGTTCTACATCGATGCTAAATATTCGACTTTGTTAGAAAATCTGGTTGGTAATGGTGCATGGGGCACCTGGAGAATAAAAAACGAAGATATTCTCTGTTATTGTGCATCCGCCGACGTCGTTGACAATGACGAATATCATCAAAATACAATATCAGAAATTTCTTCGTCGCCGTGTGTTTACGATCCGATTTCGAGGCATAAATTCGTGTATATAAATGGACCGGGTCGTTCAGGTAAAACTACTCGAGCAATCGAATTATTTAAAAACTCAAATTTGGTTGTGTTAACGCCGACGCACAGATTAGCGAAAGAAATGAAACAACGTGGCGTTAATTCTTGTACTTATCACAGTTTTTTCAAATACAGCGGTGGTACATGGACATCTTCTCGTATGGGTGAAAAATATATAAATAAAACTAATATCTTTGATGAAATTTGTACAGTTTCGTTAGAAATATTAAAATTATTTCTTGATTGGTTGTCGCTGAAAAATATCGCCGTGATAATGTGTGGAGATCACAGGCAACCAAATCCGATTGACGGTGAATCACCACATAACTGGTTAAAGAATTTTGTTGATTATTATGAAGAAATTAATACCGATTATAGATCTCTCGATGAATCATTAACTGAGTTTAAGAAATTAATTCGATTACAACCAAATAAAATTCAATGTGACGTTATGAGAAAAATAATCAACGAAACATCGATGAAAAATTTCTTAAATTTATGGCGGCCAGATCATTTGATTGTTGCTAGCAGAAAAATAGTTCGTGATAATCTTCAACGAGAACTATTTCAACTACAACGTAAGAAATTTCCGTTATTGCCAGTACCGTTATGTTATCGGCCGGCAGATACTCGACGACAAAATATTGACGTTGATATACCAGGAGGAAAAAAAGGAACTTGGTATTAAATGATATTGTCGCTGTTGATATTAATCTCGTCGAAGATGCGCTAAACGCAGAAAAATCTCCGTGGAAATTAGGTTATGCTATGACAATTCACTCTTCGCAGGGACTGACTATATCAGACACAGTTGTTTGGATTGTTGATGATCGCATAGAATGGTCAAATTTAGTTTATTTAGCCGTATCTAGAGTTAGAAAATTATCTCAGCTACGACGAATTAGTTATCTAAGTGATTTAGGTGGTAATTGAGTATCAGCGGCAATTATTTGTAATTCTTCGCGAGTAAATCCACGTTGAGGAGCTAACGAATCAAGAACATAAACTGCCGGCCTTCCTGTTGACCTTGTTACGATAGATATTTTATGTGATGTAACGCTCCAAACGGGATCAGTTGCTCTTTTCCTACCACCTACAGCCTCGCCAGGTTTATATAAATATCTCACGATGATACTACCTAGAACAGGTTGTGTTGAAAAATCGCGTCGTTTTATTGGTATAATTTTTTTTGTAATTGCAATTGCTGGTTTCATCTTTATTGTTCTTGTTATTTCGTTATTAATTGCGTTAATTACGTCTGGTAATCTCTGGTTATCAGAGATAAATTTACCCACATAATCGCTCAGCGAGTGTTTTATTAAATCGCTCAACAATTGTTTGATCTCGGTGAATTCCAGTGTGCCCGCGCCGTATATTTGTATTATTTTTTTCATTGTTGATGAAACAGCACCGAGAAACTCTCTTCCCGGATCAACTTGAAGTAAATTCGGCCATGTTAGAGGTCCTTGTTGATAAATTCTATTAAATGCGTTTGCAACTTCATTAGCTGTTTTAGTTGCTAGCGGCTCTGCTTCTTTATATCTGCTAGCGATATCAACAACCGTTAACACATATTTGTAGGTTTAACCGTCAACGGTGTCATGGGGAAGAAACATAATATCAGCCTGATGAACCTCGTTAGGTACACTAACGTCAAAGTGTGCGTGTTCAATTCGTTTAGGCGGAGGAAGATAAATTTGACAAACAGCTTGTTCAGATAGGCACGATCCCGCCACGGGAATTTTTACCTTAGGGGCTTTTGCAAGTTTACTAATTGCTGCTTTACCTCGCCAAAAACCTCGTGGAGAATAATAAATCGACTCCATTATTATTAATTACCTGCGCCGAACACTAATTTACCTTTCATCGCGGTATTAATTAACCAACTAGCTAATTTTTCCTTGAAAGATTTATCAGGAATAGAATTTAACGCGTGAATCAAATTTACATCCGCGAGATGTCTTTGTTGTAAATCACCACTCCGATAAGCGATATCATGAATAAGACACGCAAAATCGATAGCATTTACCGGATCTTCACCTGGATTTGGATTATCGTTACTGCCAAGTCTAATATCTAATCGAGTACAAGGACCACAATAATTATACCCAGGTAGATGTTTTTCTCCAGGATACTTTGCCCAGGGAGCACCAGGTAATGATTTTAATTTTGATGCGATATCACCGCCGAATTTCTCTTTTTTTTAGTTTGTACAGATGAAACAAATCTAAATTTGTTTGTTCCACATTTTGCTCACGCACCGGTCATTGCTGGCTTATTATTACGCGTCGTAACTTTAGTTAGGCCTATCGTTGGAGTGCGTGAACGACATTTTACACAATATAAATCCATGAATATTATTATATCATGAATGTAATTGATTTTTCAGCCACAAAAAACGTGAGCAAGTTAAACATCACGCCGCGTTACCAAATTCGATTAGAATGATAATAATAGGCCCATCTGGATCCGGTAAAACTCAGTTATTGTTGAATTTGATAATGCGGTGGTTAAAATGGGACAAATTATATTTAGTTGCACCATCTGTTGACGATCAGCGATGTTATCAGGTATTAAAAGATTTCAACGAGAACGCATCCGAGATAAGCGATAACGTCATTGAATTTATCACCGATATAAATGAGACACCATCTGTGGAAGATCTTGACGGAGAAATCAATAATTTAGTCGTATACGATGACGTAATATTAGACAAACAAGCAAATCCAGCCGGGATATTTTCTCGCGGCAGACATAAAAATACAGACGTTATTTATGTAACTCAGCGATACACGCAGATTCGCAAAGTAATTAGAGATAATTGTAACATTTTGGCGGTATTTAACGGTGCTGATATGCACACGCTAAGAAATATTCATCAAACTTGGTGCAACGGCGACATGGATATTGTTAAGCTTAAATATTTATTTAGTCGCGCTCAGTTAACTCAACATGGATTTATAACTATAAATTTACATGATCCATGATCACGATATCGAATCGGTCTTGACCAAATATTTTAAAAAAATAAATTTGCCTTGGCGCTTAAGTTCTTGTGATACACAAATGTCATGTGTGCTCTGTTCGATCGAAAATAACACCCCGTAGCAGCCTTTGGAATTGAAAATAAAGGTTTTACAAAATAATAATTTCGTAGGAGCTTTTAAATTTGGAAATAAACTTGGTCTGTTCGCCCCTTCTGCTGCTTGTATATGCATTGCAATCAATTTTAACTGCTAGCAGTACCTAAATTTAATTGTTGTAATTAAAGAAAGGTAAATACGTAGAATAAAATGACACTAGATTGATTTGTTTTAAGTTTCCAAAACTTCTTCGCAAGAGATACACAATTCCAAAATATGTCAAAGTAATTTGGGAACAACACATATAACTGTACATGACATCACACGTATCATAGTGGTCATGTTTTCAGACTACAGTGGTCATTAAGGTTTCCCGTCATGAACCTCCACTTAAAAATTACAAGGGCTCAAGTTTCAGATAACAGTGGTCAATGATGTTTCCTGCCAGCAACATAAAATTATTTAGTTCCATTGCTCTCTGACTGTCTGTCTGTCTCTCAATCTCCGCGTATTTATATGTACACATGTTTTAATCACCATCATTCATTAATTCGTGGCATTGTATAGGAGTTATATATTATAAAGACTGTGGGTTTTTTTCATACGTTAAAAATAATTCAGATTATGTTCTGATACACTTTGTCAAGTGCATTTACTGTAAAATCGTGTTTTCATCTTTAACAGTCTCGATCTTTTCTTATATGCACACCACACATGCATTATTTAAAATGTTAAGGAAATAAATATTCATGAATAATTGAGTATCCATTAGAGACATATGCACGTGCATGTGTGCATGTTGTCAAGATGATGAATCGAACGTCACATAATTCAAAATGAACAGCAGACAGAGTAAATTCTTTTTACATAAATTATAATCTTGTTAACATTAAAATCAGACAGAATATATTTTATAAAGCACACAGTCCCTAGGCAGACCGCACCGGTTAACAGGTCAGGTATTGAAACACAGCGTTACCACTATAAAACTACTTCCAGATTAGCTTTCTCAGACTGACACATTTTACGTTTATTTTGTAAATCTAGCAATTTTTACATCTTTAAAATGTAAATAAATTTTGAGACAAATCCTGTACTCACTTGTTACAGAAATACTTGCGATAGAATCCCTTTAAAAGATATGTATATTAGCATTTTTATTTAATTAAATGAATTTTCTTCAATCATTTAATCCATTTAAACAGATGTGTACCATCACACCTATAAATTCCATCATACAAGGTTTTGTTTTGTAAGGTTTAATGCCATTTTTTCAGCACATCCTAGGCCATAAACGGTGGTCAGTATATTTTAGCGGAGGAAGACCGGTAACAAACACAACACACGGGAAGCTATTGGAATCTTAAATATCCGATGCTCGAAATCAAGAGGACAGATGCGAGATATACGAGTGATCGGTAAAGGCGAACGCCATAGACCAGGATTTTGTCCTACATATTAATATTTAATTTGCCAGGATTTTGTCCTATTATAGTTTTAATTGGAATGTTTTCCAATTATTGATTTTCATAATAAAGCTTCTCATAAGACAGGCTTTGTAGAATATCATTAATGTTAGTAATTTCATCAACCGAGTGAAAGCATCTTTTTAAGATTCATTATTTCAGACGGACAAGAAAAGAACAAGATATCGATGGTGCTACATTTCAAGATCTTAAATCTTATATTGATGTTTAACTAATTCTGGTAACATTGCTTCTTAACACAATAAAATAATCAAAGATGGAGCAAGATAAGAAGAGGACATCAATAATAAAAAAGATAACACCTTGAAATGGAAAATAGTTTAGTAAAAAGAAAATTAAATTAAACATTTAGCATTACCAATAATGAGACAATAAGACAGTTGGAATCTAAATAATCAGAATTATATAAATCCATTTGGAAAAACGACATTTTTATCAATATAAACAATACATACATTATTGCATGAATTTTGTCTTTCAAACATGCAAATTATTACATATACAATAACATCTACTTCTTTCTTCCTCTTGTCACTTCTAAAACAATTCCAGAATGACAATTTCTATACTGTAGCTCGATGGATGCGTCCCAGATGTAATGTGTAATTTTATCAGATAACAAAAATAGACTAAATATGGTTGCTTTTAAGAATTGTTTCTTCTCCATGCATAGAGGTTTTCACTTTTTTGGCAGTCTTTCTAAACATTACTCATATTGCTTTCTGTAGCAAATTAGAAAGTAAAGAGTTTTCTCAGCATCATACATATTGATACTCACATAATAGCTATATATGACTCTATGATCTTAAAATAAGTAATTAAACAGAGCGAAAATGAAAACATTTTGTAAATTTCAAGAAATAATTGATTTCCCTAGAGTACAATGTGAAAACTAAAAATGAAATTACAGTAATGTGAATTAGATCCCAAATAGTCCTAAAACTTCTCTCACAAATCAAATTGTGTAGAGCTCCAAATAAATTCCAGTCATGATACGAATAAATTCCAGTACTTGAATGTGTTTATGTCACAAATATGCTAATGTGCCAACAGTCTTGATTTATCACCATGATATAATTCAAAAAGCCTTGAATACATTCACATTAATTCCAAATTAATAATTTAGTTCGAAACTATTATTCAGCAATTGTAATTCCTGTGAATAATTTTAGTACATAAATCCACCCAAATAAAAGACTCAACACAACAATAAGACTGATTCCTCTTCGGATGTTCAGGTGGGGATGAGTAATTTTTAAGTAAACAACGTCAATTTAAAAAGTAAAGACTCAATAACTGAGCCTGGATGTAGTCGAGATTCCGTTTTTAAACATTGTAAGTTATCAATAAGATCATTAATTTCAAAGTGAAAAAGTAATGTCCTAAACTTAGATCAAAGTAAAAATGTTTACCTCCATTAACATGATCTGAATATGTACTATAATATCCATAGAAAAATATTAGCTATGAAAGGTGTTGTTTACAAAATAAATGTGACTAATTGGGCAGTACACCCTTAACCTCAATTAGGCAATATAGATACACAAAGCATTTAATTATGGAGAAAGGCCAACAAAAAAACATATATACTGTTACGAGTTTATGCTTTTAAAATAAGTAACAGAAAGAGTGAAGAACACAAGCTTTGTAAAATTTAACAAATAATTTATTTTCCTAAAAAACAAAGTGAAAATGAGAAAACAGAACTTACGATATTGCGAATTAAGTCTAAAAATAATCCAAGAATTGAAGACACAAGTCCTAGTATTAAAAAGTCCTAACTAAAATTAAGTAAAAGTCCAGAAAAGATCCCAAACTGAAGGCGAGGATGGGTCTGTTAAGGCCTGCGGAGTGCTGATATATATAAAACGGTCCAATTATAAATTCCAATCGCAAACATTTATTATTTGATATTTTTAAAAATATTCATTTTCTGTTTCAACATTCTTTAAAAATTCGGATTATCATTGTGTCAAACAAAAACTCAACATATTCCAAACGAAACCCCACCTAAACAGGCAGACTGGGACCAATTCCGATTATTACTAGCTAGAGTAAATCCAGATAACTTAGAAAGCCCAAGTTTTGACATGTATTAAGATAACATAACAGACACTGTTATAGAGGCAGCTAACCGATGCACCCCAAAGACAACTAATATCCAAAATAAAAACCCTGTACCATGGTGGACTAAACAGTGCACTATAGCACATAAAGACAAAAAAGGGCCTTTAATAAATATAAATGCACCAAAAATTCTATCTACTTCCAGCAATATAAAGATAAAGAAAAAGCACTAAAACAAACTTTAAAAACTGCTAAAATTAATCTATGGCAAATCTTTTGCTCTAAACTGAGTCTAAAATTAAACTCAAAACAAATATGGGACAAGATAAAAGCCATAAATCGGAAAGCAACAACCTCAGCCCCAAAAATTAAAAATGCCATAACAAATAACGATAAGGCAGACCTCCCAGCGAAGCATTTTTCGAACATGAGTAGCAACAATAATCACACCAGAAACTTTCAAGAACACAAAAAACTAATGGAGGAAACCCAACCTCAAATGTTTCAAGACCAAGGAACAAAAGAATCTCATCTAAATAGCGACATCACAGTACATGAATGGGAGATAGCCCTACGATCCAAAAACGAAACATCCCCAAGTAAGGATCAGTTAGGTTACATTATCTATAAAAACAACTACCTATCAATATAACAATAGCCATAATCAAACTCTTTAATAGGATATGGGATAAAGGCCAGCTACTCACCAAATGGAAACAGGCCATAGTAATACCAATCCCCAAGCTAGGTAAATATCCCAACAACATAAATTCGTAGCGACCCATCTCCCATACAAACAATATTTGCAAAATAATGGAGACAATAATCGCAAATAGTTTAAAACACCCCCTAGAAACCAATAACCTACTCTCCATAAATCAGTGTGGCTTTCGGAACAAACGGTCCACCACCGACCAACTTCTCAGATTCGAAACAGACGTCTAACTTGCTTTTAAGGCACATAGGAAAACTGATCGCAACCTCATAGCGGTTTTTCTAGACCTAGAAAAAGCGCTCGACCTAGTATGGACCGATGGACTAATGGCCAAATTAAACCAATTTGGAATAACTGGACGCTTGTTCAACTGGATTGGCGATTTCCTCACAGGCCAGAAAATTACCACAAGAATAGGCAACACCCATTCGGAAGAATTTTCACTTGAAAATGGAACACCGCAAGGCAGCGTAATAAGTCCCGTACTATTTAACCTAATGGTAAACGACATTGACCCAATGCAGCCTCCACAAAAATAAACTTGTCACAATTTGCAGATGATAGTGGCATATGGAGGAATGGAAATCCTGCCAATAACACAGTAGTTAAAGAAATCCAGCAGAGCCTATACAACATAGGGAGATGGGCAGACAAATGGGGTTTCAAAATATCTCATGAAAAAACTGTGGCAATCATTTTCACCCCAAAACGAAATAACAACCTAGTCTATCCAAACTTCTATATATAAAATCAATTAATCAAATACGCAACAGTAGTAAAATTTCTAGGAATGTTCTTTGACAACCACCACACATGGAAACAGCACATTGAACAACTCACCCAGAATTGTAACAAAGATCTCAATTTACTCAGGTACATCATAGGGACTGACTGGGGATCCAACCAGGAAACCCTCTTCACGATATATAAAACCCTAATTAGATCAAAACTGGATTACGGTTTCCAAGCATATAACTCGGCTAAGCAACCTGTACTACAAAAAATTGACACTATCCAGAGAAAAGCCTTACTATTCTGCACAGGAACACTACCTCAACATCATTAGAAGAACTACAAACACTAACAGGAGAACTACCCTTAAAATTACGTAGTCAAGAACTGCTCCTCCGATACTCCATTCGATTAGATACCCACCCAGACAACCATCCTACCAAAATAGCTATAAACAAGTGTAAAGTTGTCTTCAAACCCAAAATCATACCAACCACACCAAGTGGCAAAAGTAATCCTTGAACTAAGAAAAAAGATACTTCTACTAAAAAACAGGTAAAAAACAATACAGACCAGAACAAATTACCATGGTTACAACACCCACCAAGGATTAACATTGAAGCTACCAAATTAGGCAATAAAGAAGGACAAGAAAACTTACTAAAACCTGTACTGGTAAACGAAATCAACCAAAATACCCGGACTATGTTAAAATATATACCGATGGATCAAAAACAAACAACCCACCAAGAACAGCAGCAGCAATAGTCATCCCTGAATTCAATATGCAAACGGGATCCAGATTACCTGACTATTGCTCCATTTACACCACTGAATTCTGGGCTATACTTGGATCACTACAATGGATCAAAGACAACCAAATACCTAAAGCAGTCATTATAAGCGATTCCCTAAGAGTTATCAAATCGATCCAAAATCGCAATACACACTCTAGGGAACAATTCCTCCACAGAGCATGCCAATTAATCGACGATATCACCACAGCACATCAATTAGTCGAGCTCATGTGGATACCGTCGCACATTGGAATCTCTGGCAGCAGACAAAGTTGCACAAACCAAACTAGGAGATCAAATCTCTATCAAGCTTAACTATAGCTCTACAGAAGAACTAAGCTTCGCACAAACATATATAGACCAAACATGGCAAGATTTTTGGAACTCCTCTACAAAAGGTAAAAAACACCATGAAACCAAAAAAAAAAACGTAGATAGGAACGTACAGATACCTAAGGGTACCTATTTAGAACAGAAAACCATAAACAGGATAATAACTGGAAAAACTAAACTAGCAAGCAGTTTTGGAAGGTTTATAGGACCCAAACTAGCAAACATTAACTGCTTTAACTGCCACACCACCGAAGATCTACACCACGTATTCATTATATGCCCAAAATATCAACCCGCTAGGAAAATATTTATCAGAAACTAAAAAGAGATTGGATCACCACACATATACCCAGAGTTACTTATGGACTCTAATAAAAATAAACAATCAGCATATAAAAATATAAATAAATTCATAGACTCAGCAGAACTTATGAATAAAAAATAATTACTATCCTCACAAAACCAAAAGACCCAGTAACTAGCTAAATAAATTTAGAAGCCCCCACATAAAAACCCAAAACATATTCAATTTTATAAAAATATTAATAAATAATTCACTCTCGAAGCACCTATAAATAACTAAGGAAACCGCAAAATCGGATGTCTTAGATGTCTTAACGAACCTTGTAGTCGGCTAGGACTCCGGTCTCTTGCTAAATAAAGTATAAATAACATTCAATCTCTAAAAACATTAATAAATAAATAACATAAAG
Organism: Sinohyriopsis cumingii; assembly: GCA_028554795.2. NCBI lineage: Eukaryota > Metazoa > Mollusca > Bivalvia > Unionida > Unionidae > Sinohyriopsis > Sinohyriopsis cumingii. The sequence continues at coordinate 2,917,148 of JAPYKE020000101.1, forward strand.
AGGCAATATCTAAAAACTTATAAATAACATAACGTAGGAAGCACACCCTAAACACCTCGACTAGTAATACCATAATAACTTTGAAAATCTCTCTTCATACATGATTTCTACTAACAACCTCTATAAACAGCATAGAACACACACACCTTTTTAGAACATTTTGAAGGGGGGAAAAATAAATTTAAAAAAATTAAAAATTAAAAGAAAAATCTCAAGAAACACCAGGCAAATGCAACAAGAAACCTGCAAAAGGGCAAAAAAGGAAATTAGCTAAATTTCCCTTATTCAACTTTCACATATGACAAATATTTTATTAAGATGTCTTTGATGCGTAAATGTGTTATTATTTTCTCACAATTGCCATAGCATTAGCTGGTAAACGTAACTAATATTTCCAATGATCAGAATATTATCACGTGATCAGGTTAAGTTGCTTTTAATTCTGTACAAATTGTAAGGAGAACTACTTTTAAAAAAATACCCACTTCTATAAACAGCCACATGTAAATCAAAAACGTAAATAACCGCCAGTCAAAGCAAACACGATGAAAGCTTCAAAGCAAAAGAAACATCTTACATTTTTGGAAATAATCGAACAGATTGAATTCAAGACTAAAGTAACATATTTTTCTGATCTTCTCCGAAAAAAAAATCGTTCTTTCTTTGTCAAAATTCGTGAAAAAAATTGGATACAAATGTTGCATTTGCGCTAGGTTACGGTTATAGGTCCCTGGTATTATAGATATTGAAAAACGGCATCAAAAATGCCCGAATTTTGAGAAATTTTGCTGAATTTGCTTTATTAGATAGATTTCCTGCACGAAGATATTGAAAACTTAGACCCATCCATATTTGACGTGCCTTTTGAAGCAGATGTTTCACAAACTGAATTATCAAGCAGTTTGAATGAACGAACACCAGTTCAGTTCCGAGCTGAACATAATGATTATCATATACCAAAACGCTTCAAATCACTTAAAGAAGATCTCTTAAACATTTCTGAGCAGAGGTACTAAAAATGTACGAAGACTAACACTCAGCTGGGCTACAACATTTTCACAGGTAAATTAGATCATACATTTGTTCAGTCATTAATCATAAACAATGAATTGTAATAATAAAAAGAAGCAGTATACTGAGTTAATTAATCAGAATTTAAAATATATTGTCTGATACTTAATTAGCTCTTAATTATTAATTATTAGTTTTATACAGCATGTATTATAAAGCGGGCATATTTATTTATAGAGATCAAAAATCATTTTTAATTAATAATACCGTTTAAAAGAAAAATCAACTTGTCTTGCTCTGCACAAAATAATATATAGTTTATCACAGAATCAACATTTTTCACAGTATACAAATTTAACAAAATATGGTATATAAATATATTTTATACAAAGGAATATGCATGAATGACTTTGCGCAAAAATATAAATATTTACGAAATATAAAACATAGCAACTACCTAACTGAACATCATATGAAGTACAGCTTAGTGCAAAGAGACGATCATCGAGGTTGATTTGAGTCAGTTGAGTCTACAGATTTGGTCCAAAAGCTAGCCACAGTTTATGCTGAAGCAGCTTCCAAAGTCACCGCAACACAAAAGATGAAGTTCCCTGAAGCACAAGCCGAAGAATATCACCAAAACCCCTTAAAAATGCCAGGGCTGCAAATAATCGCAAACATTCAAGTTGATTGTGTTCATTCAAACAATACATTTACAGACACCGAGTTAGAAAAGCAAATGACGTGTTAAATGGAAAATTAAAGTTTAACACCAAGATTGGTTTATCAAGATCACACTCAACACATTATTCCTCACTCAGACATGTATGCAATCAATCAATACCAGAGACAGGATCATTACGTCACACTCAAATACAGGGTTTAGATATGCCTATCTTTCCATTATGTTACTCGCAGATTAGAATTCCACAGCTAGTTAATGCCTACCAGTCTTGAACTGAGGTTTGATGAAACAGGAGATGAATATGTCGCTTTGATCTATCAAACCATACAGATAAATTATCAGGGAGACTTAAATGCACAGGAGGGAAACTCTGAAAACAGATTGAATGCAACTGGTGGTCAAAACTGATAGGTCAAGTTCATCATACCGTTTAGCGAAAAGTATTACATTAACAATGTATATGGTGCATATATGGAACTATTTTCCTCTTGCGCTTTCCGAAACTTGCTTTTTCCTATGCAGCCGAATCTATTTGTGTTCCTTTTACATCAGCCTCCAGACACGATACTGAGAAAAGATACTTCCTATTTTATTTACCGGAGTCAACTTCCTGGCTTCGCGCAGAAACCTAGACTGACTAATTTTGCGAGGGAACTTACTTAAAACAATGAAATTCGTCATGGAACCCACCCACCCACCCACCCAAAAAAATATTTACCTTAGCTTATTGTTACGATTTACTTTTTGGGTTGTAAACATTGCACATTTTAAATTGCAATCATCTAAACAAGGTGTCATTTTGTTCAAGCTCAAAAGAGGATTTGTTCCACGTAGCTGTGTCCTGGTAAGCAAAAGAACGTTGTCCGTAGGACTTGGTTTAATAGTTGGAACAATGAGAATACGAGTGTCCGTAGAGGATTGTTATTGTATGACTCACATAGCTCGTGTATGCGCTCCGAGTCCCTTTTGCAGTTATAGGTGCCATCTTGGAAAATTTGCTTAAACATACCTTTACGTGGCATTTATTTACTTTATTTCACGCTTTGTCCATCCAAATTCCATTGAAGGTTATTGTATAAATTCCTCGAAAAATGCTCATCGGCAAATTCAATGATAACGTACTTCGACATTTTAAGGCACAGTCAAGCAAGTGGGATGATCCCGTTTAAACCGGGTTTTTTCGCGTGCTATGATGTATGAGGGAAATCGCCTGCGGATGGGAAGAAGTTGTACTACAAACATAAACATAGATGCGACAATGTTGTCATTCATAAACAAAGCCTGTGAAATCATCGTCAGGAAACACAAAACGGCACACAAGTCCCATAAACTGAAGGTAATTATGTAATTTCGTATATATTTTCTGGATGGTATGTCATGTCTTTTATTTAAATTCGTATATAATACCCAATTTCACATACTTCTTTTTCTTGTGTTGGAATAAGCAACAAAAATAAAGAATGGATATTTGTGTTGATAAGCCAATAGTTTCTCTTATATCTGTTAAGCATGTGTTTATATTTTGTCATATAAGGCGAAATATCATAGTTTGTACAAGATGAAGTATAATTCAGATCTAAACATTATACTGGTTTGAAGCTTTTATATCTGGACTTCCACAGACTATCTCAGCCATTTTATCATCATCTACATTTTATTTTTGATCCGTGGCTTAAAGTTATATGTGTTAAAAATAATTTAGTAGGACAAAACATTTTTTTTACCGCTTTTTGATATAATTTAGTTGGCAAGGATGGTTGGTCAGGCTTGCTCCTACCGTCTGTATCATCCAAAACCATTTTTTTCCATAACAGACAAGCTTCAGAACGAAATTCAGTCCGTGGCCAACTGAAATTATTAACAAGTAAACGACGAATTTGACCGCTGTAACACTTTGACTGTGCAGCACGTATGTAGTCTGCTTGAGATTAACTCAGTTGGACCTTTTCTTATCTCAAATGAACATAAAATAAAATTATCTATCTGTAATGCTGGTGATTTTGTCGTATTTTTAAATCAGACATTCTGCACCCGGTTAAATCGGGCTTGTAAACTTGCAGAAATGATTAATAAATAGCCGAAAATTGGTCTATTTTCTTGGCCCTTGTTCTCATAAACGATGTATCCTGCACTTCCACTTGTATAGGGACTGAATAACCTTGTCTATCTTTATATAATAAAATCTGCCTGTTATAACCTTTTTAATTCCTCTCGACCATTTAGAAAATAGCGTTTGCCTTCTAACAATGTGTTCAAACTGTGTCAACGATTCCGCATTTTAGCGTTGTTGATAATCACAGTCAGCTGCAAAGTGTTGAAACTGTGCACATTCGAACGTTGTGGTAACCACACCGAGCTCCAAGTGGTTCATATTGTGCCCATCATTTCACATTCCAATACTGTGGTAATCACATTGAACTACAGTATCTGATCATTACGTGCAAAGTGTGTGTGTGTGTGTGTGTATGTGCGTGTGATTTAGACTTTTAACGGAGCTTTAAAAACAATTAACTCATATCTCTACGATGTCTGCAGTGTGGCAGTCTATAGTGATGTCTAGCACTGAGGCATCATGCCACAAACATGTAGCATGATGTCCCACCCAATCACATTATTCTGACGCCAGGCCGACCAGTCCTAACACTAACGTCTTAATGCTGAGCGCCAAGCGAGGCAACTGTTAGTACCATTGCTGTAAGTCTTTGGTATGACTCAGCCGGGGATCGAACCCACGACCTACCTTATCCGAGGTGGACGCTCTTACCACTAGGCCATTGGAGCGGTAAGTGAAAAGTCTCTTGCACTGACGTCAGAGGAGCAAACCTAATGTCATTGCTATTTCTTAAGCACCTGAAGACAAAATTGTGCAGTAAAATAATGCTTATACATCAAATGGTTGGCAACCGATTCCCTAGCTCCTACCTTATATTTTTGATCGAGTGTCGTATCGCTAGGTTCCTTTTAAAAATTAACCCTTTTCAACATATGATACCGTGGAGTGGAACCCGAGTAAAGCATGAAGGAGATGTAATTATTTAGGTTTCACTCCGTCCTATGTACATGCTCAAAGATAAAAACTCCAGTGGATTTAACTGTGAAATGAATGGCTCTGCTGCTAAATTATTGTTGTTTTTATATATGGAAATCGCGTAGCTTTTGAACGTGAACGATTCGGAGATCTGCGCTTTGCTGCTTTTTTAGTATTTCTAGACACAACCATTAATGACCAGTCACATTTAGATAGTATCCCTAAAAAGATCGATACATGCAATAAATTATCATTAAGTTATATTACACTTAATATAACAATAGGAATAAAAACACGGCCACGATAGTTAACACTACTATAGGAATAGACACACAGTAACGGTACAAATAATGAAACCCCGCGAATGGGATATCCTTGTCAACGTACACACACACACACACACACACACACACACACACACGGATTATTTTTCTCACTATTATTTTATATTGAAATGAAAATACTTGATACTACTATCATAAATGACGCACAGCCACAATACTTAATACTACTATAGGACTAGGCGTAAAGCTTTTAGTGTAATCCGGGAATAATTTAGGTGTCTACAGGAATAGTTTGTCATGAAGTAGAACAGCCACGTGCCGATTACATTCTTTCCAACTGATTCTAGTCCACAAATGCACTGCTATATATCATGAGTTCATCACGCTGCTATAACCTGATCTACTTTTTGTGTGTTCCAATCAGTAATGCTTTTCACGTTATTCATCCGCACACGTGCACATGCGACTATTGCAAAAGATTAGTCATTGAAGTGACTTGACGGATGCCATCTTACCTTCTGATTTGTTATGCTGAGTCAATTAAGGATGGGCTATAAATGTGAACTACAGACAATGAACAGTTCAACAATATCTATATTAATCTTGAAGCTATGTTCCTTTACTTACTTAAAGGAGACAAACAAGAAGAAAAATAGATTTATCCATAAACTGAAAAAACAGTTCCTGTAAATACCGAAAAAAATGCAAATAAATTTACAGGATGTACACGCAACTCGATCCCAAATATACCTGTCATTTTATACGCTTACATAATTCATTTATTTTGACTGGTATAGTAGTTTTCATAGTTTTCATATTCTCCTTACCTTACAGAAACAGTTAAGAATGTTTCAGTACCCTGACTGATATTCTGCCTATACTCTGTATAATCCAGACTGCATTGCGGTAATAAAATTTGCTGCAGATAACTGAATTATTTCACCATGAATTCGTCACGTTCTTAGAATAATGCAATGATAGATATCAAGGACTCAAAATAAAACTTTAAGTATTTTGAGCTACTCTTCTTAAACATTAGCCATTTCAAGTTATATATTTAAACAAATCTTGTTTAAATTTGTGAAACGACTAGACTAATTTGCAGAAATGACTGACATGTGTCGGGTCTTGTATGAACATCCGGAATTTTAAAAAATAGTTTGGTGCAAAAAACAGGAATAAATTTTATGTGACGCGAAAATCTTTGGAAGAAACAAAAGTTTGAACTAAAAACATATTCGCCTTATTTTGGGACTTTACAACTCAACTCTGATTACATCGTTTAACACACAAGAGCTAAAAAGACTAAGCCGCGCCAAAAAGTAAATCATGACAAAATTATTACGCGAATTGATGAAGGAATCCAAATAGGAAACATTCAATTACTTTAAAATCTCAAAGTTAACAGAAAGGTTTGCTTCACTGTGCGTTCTTGAATGTAATCAGGGACAATGAGTTGGTGCAATTTACCTCCTCCCAAAAATCGGTGGCACATTTAAACCAGGTCCATGCTGCGTTGCTTCTTCGAATTTGGAGGGCAACACGTTCTGCCGAAATGACATCTTGTCCAGAGACCACCGATTTCCGATAGAATGTTTCGACATGCTGACATCAAAACATATGTATTTCTGGTCAAGAACATCAAATCTAGGCCATGTAACGTTTGCTAATCTGGAAATGTCCACCGGCAAGTTCGGATCTCTGAAGCATAAAATATGTAAAACCAATATTAAATTGTATTTTCGCCTAGAGTACTCTTGCCTCTATAAACTTAGCATAACTAACTAATTAGTTAATTATCAAAGATATAAAAAATATATTACAATCAAACTAGATCCAATCCATATCACTGGACCTGACTCTACCCCAGATTTCTAGACAATTCATTGAGCAATCTCTCTCTCTCTCTCTCTCTCTCTCTCTCTCTCTCTCTATATATATATATATATATATATATATATATATATATATATATATATATATATATATATATATATATATATAATACTAATAATAATAAAAAGTTTGAAGTTTGGCCCCCACTGAGTCTGCTACCACCACCCAAACGCAGTTGTGGGGTGTTCTACGTACACCACTGAAACTTCCGACACGAAATTGACAAATTAATGCAGCGTGGACATTGATTGGGCAATGTTGGAGTGATGCATCTTCGTTTTCTACCATTAACTATTTCATATTAGTCCATGTTAAGACACAGCTTTTGATTTCATTGCAACATGGACTGACATTATCATTCGAAAGTATAGGAAGACAAGAGCCGATGTTACCGCACTTGATCTTCTGACGAGGTTACGGCTTTATCGCTCATGACCTAAATTTTTATTACAAGGGACAATTTCTAGAACATCGATGCCATCAAGCAAATATCTGCAACAACATTGCATTTGTATTTCATATTACTCATACAATTGTATTTCACCGTTTACATTTATTTCACGAACCTGTAATATTCTTGTGTCTACAAAAGATGTTAAAATAATCCTAAAGATTTGACAATACAATAAAAATTGTTTTAAATTTTATTATCTTTAATTGCTTTACATGGATGTGAAATGAAAAATAATAGTTTCTTTTGTCACAAAGAAGATATAAACAACAATGGTTTGTCAGAATCTTTTGATTTGGTGTGTCTTCTTTGCTTCTGATGTTATTATCCACCATGGACGCTGTTGGCTGAATTGCGGTTCTATGACATTATTTATGTTACAAATCTCAATATCTCCCAGAACTCTTCTACAAAACTGCAAGAAATGAACGATGCAGATAATATGTGGGATGTTTTTTCCATACAAAACTTTCGTAACAGAAGTGAAATTATTTTGTTTGTTTTTTTTTTTTTTAAATTTGTTTTTTGTTTTGGTTCGGTTTTTGCATGAAACCCAGAACAACTCAAAATTAGCAGCGCGTAAAATATGCCCCGTTATACAGTATAGTCTTTGACGGCGTACCGTACGTAAAACACTGATCAACAAAGGTAAGACGAGTAAACACTAAATTGTACATTTTGTAATGCTACTGTGCGAGAATGTTCTGTTTTGTAACACATTTTTATATTTGTTTCTAGTGCGGATATTTTTCAAGCGACCATTCCTCTCTTTGCATTACATTCTTCGTTTTTCTTTACTCCATCTGACACGAATATGGCCCTACTATCTTTCATTTGCGACCGTAAATGAATAGTTTACGATTTAAACAGCGCACCATATTTTTTGATTTCGTTCTTGTCTTTGAATGAAAGCGTATAAATGTTGTGGATAAAATAGTAACAAAATGATTGATACAAAAGAATTGATATGAAAATTACTTAAACGAATATAACATCTGGTGTTATAAGTGACTTCTAGCTTTTCTAATTTTAAAATCATTTATATATTTTGGCAATTTAAATTGGTGTGTAAGTTAAGTTAGATATATCTTTTTTAGGCAGAAGGCTCAAAGGGTTAAGACACAGTTTTTCTTACTAAAATTCGGCATACTTTAATAAATATCTGAGAAGTAGAAGGGGCTACAAATATATTATATAACTGAGATATGTGGGATGTTCGTTCCTTTCGGATGCTGAAAGCGTTTTTTAAAAAAACAACCAAAACCAAAAACCAAAAAACAACGCATACTATCTTCAACCAATATTAACTAAACGCTTAATGTATTGATGAATAAAATTTGATCAAAACAACGGTTACTCCGTTACAGATCCTGTGTGAAAACTTTGGACTGAATGATCAACAAATACATAATTTACTCCATATATTGTCTTCTACATTTATTTTTAAAACTTTAATGAAATGACTGAAAAGACTAATTAGGAAAAAATAATATACAGCAGATAAGTAGGTCTTTTAGGGTGAAAGATAATAAATATGCATGAAGGCAGTGAATCCAAAGGAACAGTATATATCTTAGGTACAATTTTTCAGCACTAGATAGGCTATACATGGTGGCCAGTATAAATGGTGCAGGAAGAATCCTGGAAAACCCCGGGAAGAACCACCGACCCACGAGAAGCTACTAACAGGCTTTCTCACGTACCCACGTTAGCCAAGCATGAGACTCGAACCCACGCAGACATAGGTGAAATGGCAGTGATCCGGAACGATGAGCGTTTCAGACCATTCGGCCACCCGGGGCCCCGGGCTAGCCCGTTGATAGCGGTATGTTTAGCCACACATGCAGCGCACTTAACGCGGAGTGTGTGCATACAATGGGTGGGTTTACGTCATCGCTCATTCAGTGTCAGTCTTCGATCAATGGTGCAGAGAATATATTTGGTCTAGTGCATGAATTTTAAGGTCCACATTTTCTCTCTGTCTCTCATTCTATTCCCCTTCTACAAAAGTAAATGCAATTGTCTCTCTTTCCTCATTCTGTAACTGCATTTCTCTTTCTTCCCTCTGCAATTGTATTTTCATTTGTCTCTTTCCTCTTTAAAACATCAGCAACATCATTTCCATTTTCTTTCTAAAGCTGAAACTTTCTTAACTTAATTCCTATTGGATGTTTTAATTTCAAGTTTTTTACCTTCATTTCATAGCCAAGTAGAGACTTACTAATTAAACCAAAAGCAACTTTTTTCAAAATAAATTCTTGTCTACAAAATATTAGACCAAAATATTATGTATTCAAGCTTTCTTGCAAAGTCTAAAACTCAAGAAGATCATATTTTCTGACAAGATGGGAGCTTTATTCTTTTTAAGGACACTAAACCTTCCTGGGTAATATACACAATAAAGCTCTCCACTTTAGTTAGCGTTGTGAAAGCTTGATCGTTTCACGACAGATTTTCCAAAAATGTAGAAGTAAAATATCCAGGACTAAAAGAACTCCTAAACAAAGTGAAAATAAATTTCAAAAACAAATTTTGAGAAATCTGTATCCATGAGAATAGCCTCAATTCTCGCTTAAGACTCTATGGTGTTAAACAAGGTAACAGAAAAGATTGAAACAAGTTTGATACAATAAAATAAAAATGTATTTCCTTAGATAGTAAAAATTCATAAAGAACTTACAGTATTGAGAATTCAATCCCAGATAGTCCTTAATGTTCTAAATGCATACAGTTCCAAATGAATTTCATTGGTGTACCAAATAAATTCCAATAGTGAGTGTGATCATGCGCCAATGATCTGGAATGTTTCAATGTGTTAACAATCTTTTCAAGCAATACAAAAATATAATCACAAATGTCCCTAGTTGAACTCACTATAATCTTAAATTCGTGATTTAGTAGAAGAGCAATTAATCCTTCGTAATTCCAGTGAAATAATGTAAATAGATAATCCACCCAATTTAAAGATCTGAACACAATAAGAACACTGATTTTAATTCTGATGTTAAGGTATGAATGAGTCCTGCAGAAAACAAATGTATGTATGTATGTATGGATGCATGCATGCATGCATGTATGTATGTATGTATGTATGTATGTCTAGGTCGAAATCACCATTCTCTGTGAAACTCTGTCATCTTAAAGGAAAGTTTAATTTGTGGAACATTCTAAGGACATAATCATGAACAGCTGTAGCTCAATGCAAATATAGGAGGGGACATGAAAAAAAGTTTGTTAAAATTTATGTGAAGGGGCATATTTCTGGCGATCTGGGAAGAACACATTAGTTTGAGACCAGAGAACAATTAATTAGATTTATGGGGACAGGCGCGTATCAAATCGCCATACTGCCATGATCGGTAATGTCTTTTCGAGAGGAGAATTTCATTCTTAATTAAGCATTCGTTTATTCAGGCTACACAAGACTGGTGGAAACAAAAGCTAACTTCGATTCCATAGTGTAAAAATGTCAAAATGGAAAGATCGCAGAACACTGTTACTCAAACTACAAGTTCTAGTTGACCATGACTTTGGCGTCTCTGGAAAAAGACGGCAGATATATTTGATTCTGATTAGTTACGTTAAATAAGGGGCGTGTTTCCCACACTAAATTTCCTAGTTTTAATATCGACTCATCGAAATTTTAATCAGTCTAAGCTTTTCTGCAAGAGAAAACAAGTGTAAAAGGCACCGAAAGTAAATTTGGGAGAAATTCTCTCGTAAAACTGTGGTCCAAGAGGACTGTTGTCGAGGAAAATCGACCAACAAATTTCGCGGTAGAAGCGAGGAATGCTGAAAGATCAAAGGTATTTGTGACAATTCCATGTAATTTGTTAATGCCATATATAATGCTTTGCTGAATTTATTTACTTATATTTGCATGAATCTATTTGCTACATTCGTATATCAATTTGCTTTATGAAGTATAACTGCGTTGAGTTGATGCATAGGAAGTCGTACATTAATCTTTTGATAAGTTTGACGAATTGTTTGAATTTGTTGTCTTGTTTGCATAAAAATTAGGTTCTAAGAATATCATGCATTACATTAGCTAAAATGAATTACGAGAATCCGTGTGAATTTATAGAATTTAGAGTTCACGTATGATTAAGGTTGAGTGTGTATTCGCCGAACATCACGTAGTAAACCACCTAATGTATTTCATTTATCCACTTGTGTAAATTGAGAGTGGCTCAGAACCGTTAATGTGTGGTGTTAATGCATGATGAATTAGCCATTGAATTAACTAGGGTCATTATAGGACATGTGGAAGCGACTAATAGCCTTAGCATCTGTTTAGCACCGATAGTAAAATCGGATAACAAGTGGGGATAGTGCAAGCCTCTGTATCATAAACAACAGGAAATTCAGGTTGTCTCTATATTTTTTTAAAGGGAGAAAATAGCTCCTGCTACGTATTATCTCTGAGACGTATCCTGCTACGTATTATCTTTGAGACATATCTCTTAAAAAGACGTCATCCGTTACTTTCAAAACATTTCGTGCCTGAAGAAGCATACATTAAATGCGAAACCAGTTGCACAGAATTTTCGGCGTTTGTGTTTTTTTTATAATCACAATTCTAAAAATTTTCAACAACATAATGGCATCAAATTATGATCCGCCGAGAGTATTGACGTCTTTGAAATATCAAATATTGAAACTATCTGGAAAAACAAATGAAAAGCAGCCTTCACAGCAGTTTCTTGAACAAATGTGTTGAGGAGGGGATCGTTCCATCAGGTTTACGACTGAAACTGAAGATATACATAGGAAGCGGAAGAGAAGATTTCCAAGATTCTATCGACAGACTGTTACATAAAGTCTCGCTAAACATAGTTGAGAGATTAGCAGAAGAACAACAAAAAATATCACAAAACGTCGGAAAACAGATGAAAAATGTTATGGATGAACTGAGGAAGAAAATAAATGTGCAAAGACTTTTCAGTTTCGACCAAGAAATTATATCATAAAACAGAATCAACGAAAAATGATATACTTCTGAAGCAAAATGAAAAACTGAACAATTTACGAAAGAGTAAAGAAGAGAAAAATAAACAAGTTAAAAAAAATGGAGAACAGCATATAATCCATCAACAACCGAAAAAACAGCAGCAGAAAAGCAACAAATCATCACAACAACAGAATAAACAGCAGCATAAAAGCAACAAATCAACACAACAACAGAGTAATAAACAGCAAGAAAAGAAGTATTCTAAACCCATAGAAACTACTGCAAGGAAGAGTAATACTCCTACAGCACCTCCCAAAACTTCAGTAACCCAAAGAGTCAACATAAGTAGGAATTTTGAAAATTCAAATAAGAACCAACAGGATGAACAACAGCGAAAAAACTTGACTCCCCAGCGAACAACAAAGAAGACATACGCAGAAGCCGTAAAACGGGGGGAATCAGAAACAGTGACCATGAGAAAGACACTGACAAACCTGGTAAAGATTTTACAAGGTCTAATAGAGACGACATCACAAGACAAAATAATAGGAGGTTCCACAGATTCAAAAGTAGAAGAGAGTGGAAAAAAGAAACAAAGCGAAGAAAACAAATTAAAAGAGGTAAAGAAACATTCTTAAACCTCTCACGTGGAATATTAACTGATAATGACTATATACTGTTAGGCAAAGGGCTAAAATTTTGTCCCAAACCAAAATGTCACAATAAAATTAAATTAGCTGAAGAAATTTTAATTTCTCTAGACGCTTAAAATTAAAATAATTTTTTTAAGATAAAGCATACAAGAATTCAGAGAGTAAATCGATTTCTTTTCATTCTAAAAAAATGGGTTATTTTAACACAATTAAATCATCTTTTACACCAGCTAGTGGACGTGATTCATATTTAGATTTTTATATTGACGCGATCACAAAAGAGATATTATCTGATAATCATAAAAAGCAATATCATAGTAATATTTCTAAGGACGAAATTTAGTCTTTATATAATCTAATGAATGACGACAGTATAGTTATTAAAAAGGCTGATAAATCAAACACTATTATTATTATGAATCAAGATGATCATGTTAAAGAAGTTCAACGTCAATTAAATGATGAAAAATATTATAAACATATTGACAAAAACCCGTCAATAGAAATTAAATCAAATATTTCAACATGTATTAATGAGATTGCTAAAAATAATAATTCCGTAATTGAGGAATTTAATACTTTCCCTCTGAACATACGTACACCTCAATTCTACATATTACCCAAAACTCATAAAAATCCTGACCGTAATTTACCTTTAAATTATCCAGGACTACCAATTATATCAGGTTATATAATTCATATACTGAAAACCTATCCAAATTTATTGATAGTGTTTTACAACCTTTAATGAAATCACTTCCTTCATACATTAAAGACACCACTGATTTCATTAAAAAGTTGAAGTCTATTCCACAGCTATCTGATAATTCAAGCCTTGTATAATGACGTAACATCACTATATACCAACATTCCGCATGCAGATGGTATTGAAGCATGTAAATATTTTATTGATAACAATCTTAATAATAGCACACTATCTAGTGAAGATAGATGTACAATAATAAAACTTATCTTGGAAAACAATTATTTTCAATTCAATAATATGAATTACATGTAAATAATGGGTACAGCAATGGGTAGTCCCATGACTCCTTCATACGCTTCCCTTTTCATGGGTAAATTAGAAAAAGATTTTCTTCAAAACGAAAAGTTTAATCCATCTGTTTGGTTTAGATTTTTAGATGACATATTTATGATCTGGAACCATTCAAATGAAGAACTGAAAAAACGTATTGATCGCCTGAATCATTTTCATCCGACAATTAAATTTACTTATACTGCATCAAGTACGCATGTTTCATTTTTAGATGTAAATGTAATAAAAAAATATTGATAACACTATCTCTACAAATATTCATATCAAAGAAACTAATATCCACCAATATGTAGAATATTCTTCATGTCATCCCATGTCATGTAAAAACGGTATACCATATAGCCAGGCCAAAAGATACCGACGCATTATTTCAGACGATTGTCAATTACAAAATTCTTTGAATAAATTACGAACTTATTTCCAAAATAGAAATTATCCTACATACATAATTGATTCTGCACTGAACAAAGCCTTTAATCTTACTCAACATGAGGCTTTAAACACAGCAGAATGTAAAATAGAGACGTAATTCCTTTCACAATACAATATAATCCTTCACTACCTAATATAGGTCGTATAATTAATAAATATTATAGTCTCCTAAATTTATCCAATAAAACTAGCGTCAAATCACTTTTCAAAATTAAACCAGTTCTCGCTTATAGAAGACCCAATAATTTGCAAGATTTTTTAATCAGAACTAAACAGACAGAAAATAAAAAAAATACACTTTTCTCCATCTAAATGTAACAGACACCGGTGTTCTCAATGTGCAAACATAAGAGAAAGTACTTCTTTCAGTAGTGCTAATACAAAAGAGGTATTTTCTCTACGCGATAACACTAACAGCATATCAACTGATGTGATTTATTTAATAACCTGTAAAACATGTAGCATGCAATATGTTGGACAAACACTATAACAAGTTTCTAAGAGAATGAATAATCATCGCTTTCATATAAAAAATTATAGAGATCCTCAGTTTTCCTCTAATGTTTCAACACACTTTAACACCAATAATCACTCTCTACTTGATTTTTCTTTCATACCAATAGATATTGTGCATGGTGACATGAATAGACTCATAAAAAAACTTATTGGATTCGTAAGTTAGATACTCTGTATCCTAATGGACTTAATGCTAATGCACTATATAAAATTGTATAATTTAAATTGATATATTGTATATCATTTATAACAATATAATTATATGTATGACTGTTTGTCTCTAGTTTATTTTATTATTTTGAGACATATTCTCAGACGTATTATCTCAGAGACGTATCCGGCGACGTATTATCTCTGAGACGTATCCTGTGACGTATTAATTCTGAGACGTATCATGTGAGGTATCTGTGAATCTACGTGCTACGCATATAGTTGAGGACCGAAAGAGGCAAAACAGCCGAAGTCGAAGAACAGCTACAGTGGAAGTGGAGTGAACTGGAGAAACATGTCATGCAATTGTACAAGGCACTGACCTCGATTGTTCACTCTATCCTATGATGAACTAAATCTATCAGTAAAATAGATAGGCTATTTTATTTAAATATATTTGTGTTCTTTGTAATTCAGTTAAAGTTTTATTTCTAGAAGCAGAGTATATTCTTGATGCAATGAATTCTCACAATTGTTTTATGTAATTGATTAAATTGTTGTTTAGATGTACGGGGCTCGTGTTGGTCTCTTCTATCTCTGCTCAGATCTCTATCTATTCCACCTATAAGTTTCACCACTTGTGTTTATATTTACTCGAACCGGACAATAACATCGAGGGCGGTCAACCTCTAGATAAAGAGAACCAAATTAAGCAGACCTTGAAAGATGGTACAATATGCCAACCCACAAACCTCTTGCAAAACGAGGGGATATTGTGTAAGGTTTCTACAAACTGGACAGTGGGTACGCTTACAATTCTAAATGTAATGTGCTACGTTCGTTGTTCCAAGATTAACTCCAGATGTAAGAGTGGAACTAATCAAGCACATCTAAAATAGTGAACTTTGCGTTTGGGCAAGAATCCCAAAACATATCAGGCAAAGATGGACAATTTTATGTATATTAATTTAGTCTTAGAGAAGAAAATTCAAATCTTTCATTTTAGTTTCAAAGATTTAAGCATCATTGGTACAGTTGTAAATACCATCCAGATACTAGGCTCTCAGCATGTGTCTTTATGATTATCGAGTCTGGAGTTTGAGTTTATTTTTTTAAAAACTAAAGCAGGATAGCAATAAATATAATATCATGTATAATACTAACAGCATGGCAGGTTGATTTAACACTAACTTAAGATCAGATGAAATAAAATATCTGAGAAAAATATTTCTGTTCATCTTAAATTTACTATTGTTCCTATACTGCTGGAAAATTCTTTATAACCTTTTTCTAGATTCACTTTTCTTTTCATGGCAAAAGAAAATTTATATTAACACCTGCTTCATAAATAACGGCGATTTCCTTTAGAAGGATTTTCTATATCAGTGGGAATAATATCCAAGTGAGGTAGGTGATCAGGGACAAAACAGTTTCATAAACAATCTAGGGTATTCGTTACCTTGATTTAAGTTATCTCCCTTTGCTATAGTAAAATTTACATAAATGGCCAGTGAACAACGTTTGGTACCCTGGTTCATTTCACTTAAGTGACGTTTGATTAATCATGCTAACAGAGTTGGTCTGAATAAAAGGATCAGTCTCAAAAGTTCAACATTCGGTTAAAAAATAGAACATTACATCGAATGGCCTCAAAGTCTAATCGGATAATTTGCACGTGAATACATTGACCATATCATATTTTGTTCTGCCTCTACGGTGTTTGTTAATCGTGCTAACGATGACTTGCTTTAATAAAATTCCAAACAGTTGAAAAATGTGTAGGAAACCAAATATTCGCTGCAATGGCCTAAAATGCGATACAGATACAAATACGCCATTCAAATTGCATTTGTCTATCTCAGGTAGTTAAAGCGCCGTAAAGTAAACAACGCACGTATTTGTCAAAAGAGTATAGACGAAAGGATACGAGTTCGAATCCTACCAGTGAATCATTGTTGGAGTATTAATTATTGTACTGACCTGAAATGGATGAACAGAAGGAATACTGATGTACAGATAAACACTACCAAATCAAGCATAAAAGTAGGCCAGTGTACATAATGTACATTCAATATCCAAATCATACGCATGCTGAATATACATACCGGCATTACCACCCCAAAACTCTTTAAGCTTTTAGTTTCAAGCATACAAGGTCTTATTTAATTCATCATTTCTTTTACGTTGTGAATGAAATGAACATACAAACCATCATTCAACGAATATAATTACATTCTAAATCACTACATTCAGGTATGGCCACTGTTCTTCATCTACCATATTCCATTAACGTTTTTTCTCTATTATCAGAAGTCCTATCTTAATATTTAGCAAGTTTATGTTCTTTTCAAGCCCATTATGTCTTTGAATTTGCAGAAATTCCTTATATTTTTCTGCACAGAAAACAACATCTAGAGGATTGCAAAAATATGGAAGCATATAATATCGAAGGATAAAACAAATTGATGGCAGAATAATGATAATGTCTTGGCTATCTTTTCGTATTAAAAATGTAGGATACGGATAATTTCAAAGACATTGGTAAGAAACTTTGTTTTTCTTCACATATTGACTTATCAGTGAAGAATGTTTAGTGATAATCGATGCCAAATCTCATTTGTTTTCAAGAACATTATCTCAGTAATCTTCGAAGGGGGGTGAATTCTTTGGAAGATTTATTCCATCTGTTTCATACACTTTGTCATCTTGTCAACTGTCGATTTTTTTAATACTTGCTGACGTCACGGCATGTTGACTTTATTTCGCACTGACCATTTCTCATTGTACATGATACTGATTCAGTAACAACCTTCCTCTTTTTTTCAGATTTGAGTTCGACAACATCCCTACCTCTATTTTGTTTCCTTTTCTACATTAAGACAGAATATTAATAACTTTTTTTGTTTGTTTACTTTACTATCCCTTACTTCCTAGTCCAACAACTGTGATGATATCTATGCAATGACTGTTTAGTGCATGTTTTGTTTATAATAATTCAGTTTTTGGCCTACTCTTTGCTTTTGATAGCATTTTGTAATGGTTGTGTTTGTTCAAGTAAAAAAGCTAAATTTTGATTAATTGCAAGGTATATTATGAACAAAATATTCGTGTTGCGAATTAAGTGTTACTAATGTTCTCATGGACCACAAGCTTTTCATTTAGAATTCTTTATTGTGCCATTATTAAAACCCGGCAAGTTAACTTACATAAATTCTAACTCAGACAAAAGTGTTACTTAGTGCAAGTTTATTCTTGGAGAAACTTCGGAGCCAATCCTTTTAAAGTATAATGTAATATCTCGTGTGTTACATATAAAAGACAGTGTTCAAGACATAAAACTGATATTTATTAAATAATACGGGTGAGATAGAACATGCTTTTCAATCTCGCATAGTGACTTTACATAAACACAGTGTCTGCACAACGTTATCAACTTCTGATAATATACAGCAGACGTTTTTGTCTAAATGTCAAAAGACAAGGTTATAATACACCATATTATGGTGAAATTAATTCTATTATTAAATTCGGTGTATATTAACAGCTACATTTATTGGATTGATTGTAACACATTTTGTCATAGTTGCGTGATCTCAGTGGACAAAATACATTTAGTAACAGTGTACTTGAGCAGTGTGGTAGCAGATAGAAACGGATTGATACTAATTACATAATGGTCATAAAGCGTTTAAATTCAATAGCAATCATGTAATACAACTATTTAAAATTTCTTACAACAATCTGATTTAGTTTTTAGATTTTATAGTGTCAAAGTTAATGTTGGTTATGTAAAAGAAATATAATTTGTGGTTTTCGATTGGATTTGGAATATATGGCCGAAATTCTTTTCTACGTTGATTTTCATACTTTGCCGCCCTGGCAGCTATCTGCCAGTGCATTTTCTGTGCTCATATTTAACGACTTTTATTCATGTCACATGACCTTAGTTAGCCAATCAATGTTTGTCCATCTCAGGGCTAGCCGTGGCGGTAATCGAGTCAACTATTCAAACTGCATGGGAAAATCCCTCTGAACACAAAATTTAGACAGAATTAAGTTGTCATCTCAATGCCCGTGGTGTGCGTTTTTAATTTCAATCTTATTTGCTATTGTTGTTGTTGTTGTTGTAGAGTTTAACGCCATTTTTCAGCACACGATAGGCTATACATGGCGGCCAGTATTAATGGTGGAGGGAGAACCCGCGAAAACCCCGGAAAGAACCACCAACTCACGAGAAGATACTGGCAAGCATTCTCACATACCCACATCGGCCGAATCGTAGACTCGAACTCACGCAGACAGAGTTGCGATGGCAGTGACCCGTAACGGAGACCGATTTAGACAACTCGGCCACTCGGGGCCCCTGTTAATCTTATTTGTATATTCATTCATATGATTACGTAGAACTGCACGAAAGGGACAAGTGAATTTCGATGAGAATTGAGAGACAGTACAACGTAATGATAATGCAATGCGTCGTAATACGGTTAGAAATACTATTTTGCACATAAAGGTAAAATAACAAGTTCAAAATAATCAAGAACTTACAATAATAAACAGTAACATTAGTTCTAACTAATTGTTCAACAAAAGTCAAAAAAGATGAATGTGATTCTTTGGCCGGCCAAATTTACTAACTTGGTAATGAGAGACCAGTACAGAATTTGATGTAAAGGGCGTACGATAACTGCATCTCCGCTATTTCGGTAACAAAA
This sequence comes from Sinohyriopsis cumingii, assembly GCA_028554795.2. NCBI lineage: Eukaryota > Metazoa > Mollusca > Bivalvia > Unionida > Unionidae > Sinohyriopsis > Sinohyriopsis cumingii. The sequence goes on from JAPYKE020000101.1 coordinate 2,936,980, forward strand.
CTCCACCGGTTGGTTTAAGTCACTAATTTATGGACTAACAACATATTTCTGCTTTTTGATCTTCCAAAACCTCGGAAGGTCAGATAATTCAAATTTCTAAAGTATTCATGAGAAATTCCAGCTAACATGCGAACCTCTTTCCATCTAATGTTTATGTCTCAGCGATTGTAAAATTGTTGATGTCTTTAGATGAATTCCTTGTTGAATTCATTAACACTCGTGACAGTAGCGTGAATTATGAGGAACAGACCAACGTTTTATACTCATATTTAGAATAAAACACAGAATACACATTTATAAGAGATGCAGACGGCAAACTAAACAATGGTGGGTGGGTGGCATACGTTCAGGAATGGAAGAAGTAATTCCCATGAGGTAGATGTTTTAGTGACATAAAAATGACATGGTCATATATGCCAAAGTCTCGTAGGTCAAACATCATCTCACACATCAACGTTTAACATCAAATAATCGTTACACATTAAAGGAGAATGTTTGTGCATGCAAAAATCCATTCACAATACCATTAAGGTATTCCAATCCAGTGGACTGTATCATGCTTTTTTTCTGACCTTGTTCCATGTTTTGACATTACCATTTTTAGAATTACTATTGAAAAAGGAAAATAGTTCTTAATAGTGTCTAGTATTTTGGTTTGTTGAGTTAGGTATTACAATATTCCTATCATTTCTCTATATTCTAACATAACATCAGACAACTGGCAAACAATGTTTATTGTTTAAAAAAAATTGTTTCTATAGTTCAAAGCAATAGGTTATCTTACGCTCTTTACATCAATTTCAATATTAGTCTCTCATTATCAAGTTGGTGATAAAATGAAGATAGATTACATGGAATGTTTGTATAGGAGGCTCAAATCAAAGTACCTTCTTGGAAATCGCGATTCTTAATTTTCTTCATTAATTACCTTGTAAATGGTATGACATGATTAGTTCATTCAGTGTTAGAATTATGATTTATTTTCTGTGTGACTCTGTGTCAGCCACCTGTGTTCGAGAGTGTCTTCGAAATGACACACTGCCAACTACTGGCAGTCAACACGGTTTTTCATTAGTCAGTTTTCCATGCAAATGTTCTCGCTATGACACGACATCAATATTGATGATAATAAACTTCTCGGATTGTTTTAACGTTTATTTCTCTCTTCATATCCGATAAAGTTTCCACACAGTGAACAAATTATTATTATTATTATTATTATTATTATTATTTTATGCTAAGCAGTGAATTACTTGATTTTCTAATTAAAATAATATTGATATTTCACTGCAGTGAAAAAATAATATTTTTTCACTATAGGAACTACTTTTTTGGGTCAGAACATACTTACCTTCCTTTGATTTTTTGTCAGTGAAGTACTTTTATCTTATGTACATGTCACTGTCATTATTAATAATCCCTGTCTGTTATCCTTGAAACTTGTAGATTGTTATTCTGGAAAAATCAGTTAATTTTTATCACTCTGATGTAGAACTAATTTTGTGCGCAGGTACACATAGCACAGCAGAACATGAAAGATAAACAGCTGACATTATTACCGTAAGAAATCTGCTAATTTACTGTGTCACAAACGTTAGGTAGACAACTTATATGAGCATAAAATAAAAAGAATATTTGCTTGAAATGAGTGAATAAGGGATACATTTAATCTCGTGGGTGAAAAACTCTAACACTTGCACTCGTGGCTTCGCCACTCGTGAAAATACTGAGTTTTTCATCCACTCGATGAAATTGTATCCGTTATTCACTCGTTTCAAGCAAATATCCTCTATATCATTATTATTATTATTATTATTAAATGAACAAACAAGAATGTCTAAAGTGATAGTTGATTGATAGTCGCCGAGCTCACATTTAAAATGAAGATAAAACAATCTATTCTAAAAAAATCCAACTTCTATAGTATGAAAATATTCATAAAATCAACACAGAAGATTACTAAAGATTATGCTATATGGACTTGGATTAAACTCTAATTTCGTACATCCATAGCATGTGCAATGGGATTAGTATCGGTGGGAAGACTTGTTTTCACCAGGTGTTGGAAGTCAAGATTTGACAGGGAGCAAGGAAATGAGGGAGGGTAGATACAATAACAGATTCATTTTGATCTCAGCATTTATTATTCTCTTTGCGTATCTAAATCTTTAGTATTTATACACTACTCCATAACTGTATGCCAACATTTGATATACTTTGGTTGTTGCAGAGGTAGTCAAGGAATTTGTGACATGAAATTCACAAAATTAGAGCACTGGGCCAAATAGAGGACGACAACTTGGCCGAGGACTTGATTCATGGAAATGCTACCAGTGACCAGATTTTTAAGTTTAACTTCTGTTCATTATGGAAATTCAGATTGTATCGTGAGTCACAGTCCTAATCGTGTTTGCGTAATCGGTTCCCAGACTGTAGCTCGTGTACCGTTTATTGCTAAGAATATTTTGTGTCTGTTTCTTCAAGTTCATTTATTTTAACAGCCGCTTTTAATACTTTGATTGTAAATGCATTAACTAACACCAGATTAAACATATTATTCGAGCATATATATATATATATATATATATATATATATATATATATATATATATATATATATATATATATGGCAAAACATTAATGGGGGATTTTCTATAACCTAAACATGCGACTTAATCAGAAGTATACAAGTTTCCTTGAACTAAGAGAAAAGATACCTCTACTAAAAAAACAGGTAACAAACAATACAGACCAGAACAAATGACCATGGTTACAAAAAACACCAAGGATTAACATTGAAGCTACCAAATTAGGCAATAAAGAAGGACAAGAAAACTTACTAAAACCTGTACTGGTAAACGAAATCAACCAAAAATACCCGGACTATGTTAAAATATATACCGATGGATCAAAAACAAACAACCCACAAAGAACAGCAGCAGCAATAGTCATCCATGAATTCAATATACAAACGGGATCCAGATTACCTGACTATTGCTCCATTTACACCACTGAATTCTGGGCTATACTTGGATCACTACAATGGATCAAAGACAACCAAATACCTAAAGCAGTCATTATAAGCGATTCCCTAAGCGTTATCAAATCGATCCAAAATCGCAATACACAATCTAGGGAACAATTCCTCCACAGAGCATGCCAATTAATCGACGATATCACCAAAGCACATCAATTAGTCGAGCTCATGTGGATACCGTCGCACATTGGAATCTCTGGCAACGAAACGGCAGACAAATTTGCAAAAACCAAACTAGGAGATCAAAACTCTATCAAGCTTAACTATAGCTCTACAGAAGCAATAAGCTTCGCACAAACATATATAGACCAAACATGGCAAGATTTTTGGAACTCCTCCACAAAAGGTAAAAAGCACCATGAAACCCAAAAAAACGTAGATAGGAACATACAGCTACCTAAGGGTACCTATTTAGAACAGAAAACCATAAACAGGATAATAACTGGAAAAGCTAAACTAGCAAGCAGTTTTGGAAGGTTTATAGGACCCAAACCAGCAACCATTAACTGCTTTAACTGCCACACCACCGAAGATCTACACCACGTATTCAATATATGCCCAAAATGTCAACCCGCTAGGAAAATATTTATCAAAAACCAAAAAGAGATTGGATCACCACACACATACCCAGAGATACTTATGGACTCTAATAAAAAAATAAACAATCAGCATATAAAAATATAAATCAATTCATAGACTCAGCAGGACTTAGGAAAAAAATATAATTACTATCCACACAAAACCAAAAGACCCAGTAACTAGCTAAATAAGTTTAGAAGCCACCACATAAAAACCCATAACATATCATTCAATTTTATAAAAGTATTAATAAATAATTCACTTACGAAGCACATATAAAAAACTAAGGAAACCGCAAAATCGGATGTCCTAGATGTCCTTAACGAACTGAGTAATCAGCTAGGATTCCGGTCCTAGATGTCCTTAACGAACCGTGTAACCGGCTAGGACTCCGGTCTCTTGCTAAATAAAGTATAAATAACATTCAATCTCTAAAAACATTAATTAATAAATAACTTAAAGAGGTAATATCTAAAAACTTACAAATAACATAACGTAGGAAACACACCCTAAACACCTCGACTAGTAATACCATAATAACCTTGAAAATCTCTCTTCATACATGATTTCTACTAAGAACCTCTATAAACAGCATAGAACATCCACCCTCCTTTTAGAACATTTTGAAGAAGAAAAAAAAAATCGAAAAAAAATAAAATAAAAAAAAATTGCAAGAAACACCAGGCAAATGCAACAAGAAACCAGCGATGTAAAGCAAGCAGGTCCGTTCCCGAGCTCTCATCCCACTAATGACAGCCATCCATTCAACTGTAGGGACATTTATGGACCCACAGATTGAGGCCAAACTATCAGGGTTCCTTGAATCCATAAAAGCCTGGGGGAGGTGGAACAACTAGCAGGCTGCGGTGCAGTCAGAAAAAAGTGGCACATGCACAATTGTGCGCACGCCACTATAATTAAACTCAACAACAACAAAAGTAAACAAGAATTATTAGATCGGAATGCATTTCAGCTTGACAGATTATCGTGAACCTTTTACACTTTTAGCTCAGGCTGTTTGCAAGGAAAAACTAAATGAACTGCCTAGGGTAGACTAATAAACAGACCCCAAAAATTAAAAAGGTGAGTAAATGGACCTTCAGCAGAACAAATTTGCTGTTGGAGATTTTATTTCAGATTATCAAGCATAATTTATTGCTCTAGTTCTGAGGGCAGTATTGGTGCCTTCAACAGTGCGATTTTGTTTTACTGGACCTGTCTGTTTCTATTTAAAGTCATATACTGTAATAAGGAATATATTAAACTGGGTCAGATGTTCTTGAACTAACGTCAAGAACATTGGTTCCTATTGTTGTTGTCAGGCTGAGAACACTACTTGTCAAATGGGAGCCAACAAGAAAAAAGTTGGTTGAACATTCCAGATGTAATGTATTATATTCTTTTTTCCAAGATTAATACCAGATGTTACAGTGGAAATAATCAAGAACATCTAAAATAGTGAACTCGGCGTTTGGGCAAGAATTCCAAAACAGGTCACGCAAAGATGGCCAATTTTGTGGAATGCTTCGTTTTGGGTTAATTAAGGTCTTAGCTAGAGAAGAAAATTAAAAACTTTCATTTTAGTTTCAATGATTTAAGCACCATTGGTACTTTCCATTTTCCACTAATCAAAATGACATCCTGGGACTAGAATCTCAGCATATGATTTTATGATTATCGAGTCTAGAGTTTAAGTTTATTTTTTAATCTAAACCAAGATAGCAGCAAATATAATATCTTGCATAATACTGTCAGCATTCCAGCAGGATTTAACAGCAACATATGATCAGATGAAAGAAAATATTTGCGAATGATATTTCGGTTCATTTTAAAATTTAATATTGTTATGCCCCTGCTGTAAAATTCTTTATAACATTTTCCTAAATTCTCTTTTCTTTTCATGTCACTAAAGAATTTATATTAACTTCTAAAATGATACCTCAGAAAGAAACTGATTTTCTTTAAAAAGGACTTTCTGTATCAGTGGGAATAATATCCAAGTGATGTATGCAATATCAGGAAGAAAAGTTTCCATGGGAGATAAACAAACTAGGGTAGAATTTACGCTGATCTGAGTGGTCTTTTTACGCGAGAAATTCTGAGGAACGATGTTGCAGCTCAGACAAGTACTTCCGTAAACTGTGTGACTCGGTGTCTGCCACCTCAGTTCGGGAGTATCTTCGCAATGACACACTGCCAACTACTGGCAGTCAACACGGTTTTTCATTAGTCACATTTCCATGCAAATGTTCTCGCTATGACACGACATCAATATTGATGATAATAAACTTCTCGGATTGTTTTAACGTATATTTGTCTTTTAATATCCGATAAAAATTCCACACAGTGAACACATTATTATTATTATTATTATTATAAATGAACAAACACACTGCCAACTACTGGCAGTCAACACGGTTTTTTGTTAGTCAGTTTTCCATGCAAATGTTCTCGCTATGACACGACATCAATATTGATCATAATAAACTTCTCGGATTGTTTCAACGTTTATTTCTCTCTTAATATCCGATAAAAATTCCACACAGTGAACACATTATTATTATTATTATTATTATTATTATTATAAATGAACAAACAAGAATGTCTAACGTAATAGTTGATTGAATGTCGCCGAGCTAACATTTAAAATGAAGATAAAACAATCTAATTAGCAAATCCAACTTGCATGGTATGAAAATATTCATAAAATAAACGAATGCCTCAAAACATTTTTTTTAAATCTGGAGCGTCTTTGGCGCTTGCAAGTAGAAATGGGTTTCATCATCGATCATATATTTTTGTTACTTTAGTTCAGATGAATTCTAAAAATAAATTTCTTTTCTTTCGTCATTATTTAGGTACCGATACAGATCAAACAAATTTTAGGTAAACAAATTTTCAGGACAGAGCCAAAACATTCCAAAGAGCTATCTCGAAGAACGAAATTTACGTGTAGCTAATCCAATACGTGTCCCATGGCAACGCACGGGGTACAATCACATTCTCATAATTCATGAGAAACAATCGAGCTCCCTTACAACACTTGCGCTAACAACAAGTAACGACTACTGTGATATTAGCAGAAAATGGGATGTTTCGAAGGCTGCTTTAGGGGCATTCGAAAATCGGTAAGTACCGAAAAACAATGGTTTAAACATAAATGTTAGCATTACTATTATTGCCGTTTCTTGCAAGGACGCAATGGATAACGAAATTTATTCGCAAAAAAATGCACATAATGCAGAGCAACGTCAAGGCAGAGTTTAATAAACAAACGAAAAATGAACAAAAACATCATCATCAACAACAGTACGAGGTGACAATATAGTGATTGCGATTAATAAGATAAAATGAACCCAAATCAATGCAATTCAATGGAAGTGACCCCTCCACCACGGCAGATGTGGCAAATTAAAGGGGCGGGCCGGAGAACGGGGCGCGATGGGTGAACGGGAAGAGTCTCCAACATGCCAGTATTTGTTAAATGAAACAAATATGATCTCATTGTCAAAATATTGGTTTCACAGTTTTATGTATTCTACAAATTTCTTTATTCTCCATTAAAAACAGCACAGCCTTCCTCAACTCACCTCCAGGCCTGATGGCACAAATAAAAGCCAATTGTATTTTACGTTGATCAAACGTGTCTCCAGGTATCATGTCTGGGATTGTAATTATTTAAAATTGGCGTAGCATTTACTTTCTTCAAGAGCTGAACATTGATCTTCATAGACCAGGGGTGGTGGGGGTGGGTGCAGATGATGTATCTTTTTCTGTATAAACTGTAAAAAAGGAAATCGAAGTCGCTATTGGGACTCAATTATCTATAGCGACCTAAGCAATATAAACAATGTATACATCTAGTGGTGCATCAATGATACGGCCTAGATACTATGCGTATATTCTATGCTTATACCACATATATTAAAAATAGCAAAGCTTTAAATTCTGGTATCAAGCAAATTCATATACCAGCCATATGTTATATCAAGTTGTGATCCGCTCATTCTTCATTAATACGTATACATAACATTGCTTCAACTGTACGCTATAACTTCTACAGATCAATGATGAATTTCCAATTCTTGATCATTAGAAACGAAAGAAAATAACGATACAAAATTAATAAGACCCGCTCTTTAAATGAATTTAACATGTTAAACAATTTCATTGCAAACATCTATGTTCCATACACACATGCACACACACGCACAAGCAGTCTCTCTCTCTCTCTCATACATTAGGGAAAATTACGCAGAAATCTCATGTGGATACCGTCGCACAATGGAATCTCTGGCAACGAAACGACAGACAAAGTTGCAAAAACCAAACTAGGAGATCAAAACTCTATCAAGCTTAACTATAGCTCTACAGAAGCAATAAGCTTCGCACAAACATATTGTTACGAATTTTACATGAATACAAATATGCTAGTTTCATATGCAGATGGATATTCTGAGACTATGTTAAGTTCGATGTATTACAAAACAACTGTTCTGTATGATTGATATTATGTACAACGTTCAATGTATTTCACGATGTCCGCCATCTTTGTTTTGGAGGCACTTTATGTACTGGAGGCACCTCCAATGTGTCATATCATTGGTTTACATTGTTTCAGTGTTGTAAATCACACATATACTAGTTTCATATGCAATTGGATATTCTGAGACTATGTTAAGTTCCATGTATTACAAAACAAATGTTCTGTATCATTCACATTATGTACAACGTTCAATGTATTTCACGATGTCCGCCATCTTTGTTTTGGAGGCAATTTACGTATTGGAGGCACCTCAGATTTCCACTACGCGGTATATGCAGTCATTATTGAACAGCAATAAACAGTTGATATAACTAGTTTTTTACGTAGAATAAGTTATGCTCAACAAGAAAATAATGCACTTACCTTCACCTGCGAGGATAACGCATTAGGATGGTGCATGTTCTAATTTTCCCGCACCACCAACTTGTTTGGAGGCCAATGTTTACTATTTATACGTGTGACACAAGGATTTTAGTGTTTGACCATACGTTTGCGATTAAGATTGTAATAATATAATTAGCATTTAATGTTTGTTTTGTATCTCAGTAATTTAACGATATTTAGTATTTATTGAGTCTTAAATACTTGTTAACAATATGTACTATTTTGGCGGAGTGTTACACGGTGTAGTGCAACCGAAGGTTATAAATATGGATGTCGCGCTAACCAGTCAGTTTCCCTTCAACCGGCATCGGGTTCGTATACAACTACAATATATTATCGGCTTCAAAAAGTGATAGGGAATGTTATCATTCTCTAAGTAGAAATAATAATATTAGAAAATATACATTCATTTATGCAATATAAAAATTTAGTAATAAATTTATGTACTAAGGAAAATCAAAGCCAAAGATAAAGTGTTAAACACTCTTACGTAGGGATATAGGGCTTCCATAACGCTATTTCACTACATTTGTATGACTTTATATTTTTATCGTAAAAGAAATGGTCACCCGTTTCGCCTGTTAATTCTATTCATTTGAATTTGTTTGTATTGGGATTTTAATGTTACCCCTATAAACATTATGAAAGTATTACAGTAAATTATATTTGATCAATATTATTATTTAATACTAACTGTTGAGACTGCTGGTTATAAGTATATGTACGTTCTGTTATACTAATTTATTTATTGACTAGGAAGAGAATATGTGAATTCTGTTATATTGAAGTGTTTATTGACATGTTAAGACTAAAATAAATCCTCTATTTTTCTCATTCGGATTTTATGTTGTTTATATACTTAGATAAATAATTTCCTCACGGATAAGTAGCTAGTATAAGAAGCCATTATTTCTACAGAGATTTCGTCTGTTATCAGACGACGTACTATGTACTACCAGTACATTATGCTATTGCAACCAATTCAAAGTCTCAGATTGAGGATTGCCAAACCATCGAAACAGGAAGAAATTCTCTAAATATAATGGAGCTTGCGCCGGGAAATTAACCCCCGGGGTGGAGCACGTTACAGTGGTGGCAGCGGTGAGGATCTTCCTGGAAGAAACATCTTTTGATACTTCAAAAGAATGGAAAGGAATATGTCGTCCACAGAAGGGTACAGTGGAGACAGCGAACCCGGTGCCGGGAACACCAAGTGGAGAAGTGCAATTAAGGATGCCAGCTTCTGATTGTGACCTTGAAACAGAACTGACATGCCAGAGGGAAAACTGTCAAACGTCGGAGGAGATAAGTAAGGAAAGGGAAAACTTGCATTATCGATTGGATATGCTACAAAAGGCATATGATGACCTGAGAACCATAATAGTGAGACAACGACTTGACTTTCATGAGGAGCCGTTGTTTGTGGATCATTCCAGGGGAATTTCTGGTGGTGGTCTAGGAGAAGTGTCCCAGACTGGGGGAACACGTAATTCCAGAAGTTATGCTTCAAACCTCGAGGTTGGGGCGGGGTGCTCAAGCAGTAATTTGGGTACTGTGCTGGGCAAAACGGGAATATCCAGGGATTTTCAATGTGAGACACGGCAGGGGATCTTTGGGACATCTGTTTCCTATGCTGGTGGTGACGGAACTGGCCAGCCGTCATATGGAATTGGGAGGTTACAGGATGTCAGAGATGATCCAGGTTATTTAAGTGGAAGTCAGTCTCATGTCAGGTTCAATGGGGGGTCAGATGAAACATCGGAAACCAGCCTTTTATGATGGTACTACAAATTGGCAGGACTATATTGTCCATTTCGAAGTTGTGGCTGAGATTAATAACTGGGATAAAAGAAGCAAAGCTCTAGAGTTAGCTACTGCTTTGAGAGGAATTGCCCAAGGGGTGCTGAGCGACCTCTCAGTATCACAACGTGGAGATTTTGATAGTCTTGTTGCTGCGCTAACGGCACGTTTCCAACCTGAGAATCAGGCTGAATTATATAGGGCTCAGATTAAGACACGATTAAGAAAGAGGGATGAGACACTTCCTGAGTTGGCACAGGAAATAAAGAGGTTAGTCCGATTGGCATATCCCTCTGCACAGATGGAGATTCGACAACAGCTATGCCTTGATTATTTTACAGATGCGTTGAATGACTCTGAATATGGAATGGGCCGTACATCATGGGAAGGCAAAAACAGCCGAGGATGCATTAATGATAGCCCTTGAATACGAAGCGTTTCAAACTGGTAGAAGAAGGAGGCTTGGACTCAAAAACAGCATCAGACATCAGAGAGAAGATTGCGATGATAAAGACGTCATGGATGCGGCGGTATATGGAGTTTCTGTGATACAGGCTCAGACTGACGCACGGATTTCATCAACACTTGTGGGACAAGCTAGGAATGGTTCTAGCAATAGAAAACCGGTGAATTGCAATTATTGTAATAAACCAGGACACTGGAAACGAGAGTGTATCAAGAGACAGAAGGACGAACTCGCAAAAGGCAACAGGGGAGCTCTTACTAACAAACAAAAGAGATCGGAAAACTTGAATCGGCTGGTGTAATGGACCTTACATCGGCCTCCTCAACAAAAAGGTTCAAGGATTTAGAAGCTGTTAAGTTTGAATCATTACCAGATGGATTATACATTAAAACAGAAATATGTGGAGTTGAAGTAAACTGCTTGATAGATACTGGATCTACCATTACAGTTGTCCATCCAGATAAATATAACACCATTGCAAAGCACAACAGACCGAAACTTATACAACATAACGCAAAACTACGCATGGCAGATGGGGGACTTGTCACTCCTTATGGATACGTACAAGCCACTATAAAGGTTAAAGACAAAGTTGTAGAACATAGGTGATTGTTGCTGAAGTGGACGCACCTGCCGTTCATGGATACGATTTTCTGCATGCACATGGCTGTCAAATAAATATGAGACAGGGAATACTCACTTTTTATGGAGAAAAATTGTTGTGCCAAAAGGAAAGTGAGCTGGACTCTATTTTTCGAATTACAATAAGCGAAACATTGATAATACCTCCAGCTAGCGAAAAGATAATCTTGGCCGATGTAAAAGGTGATGTCTCAAACGTCCAGAGTGCTCTTGTAGAAAATCATGGGTCAAGATTAGCAAGAGAGGGAATTCTTATAGCAAGGACTCTCGTTGATCCTCGAGGGGGAAAATTCCCCTACGGGTAGCGAATGTTTCCAATGAAACTAGGAAACTGTACAGAGGTATTTGTGCCGCAGTCTGTGAAAAAGTAGAAATACCAGAAGACGACATTGATATCCAAGAAGACCGTGTTGGCTCCGTCAAAGTTCAAGATGGTTGCCCAGAGCATTTACAAAATATTTTGGTGGACTGTCAAGAGCAATTATCATCAAAACAGTCAGAAGATGTTAAAACACTCCTTTGGTCATATCAGGACATTTTTGCTAGAAATAAAGAAGACCTTGGGAGGACAAATGTCGTTCACCATCGGATTAATACTGGGGATGCGCTTCCAATAAGGCAAGCCCCAAGACGACTGCCTCTTAGTAAGCGAGAGGAAGACAGAGAAGAAATACAGCGGATGTTGGACTCAGGAATCATCGAACCTTCAAAGAGTCCCTGGGCTGCTCCAGTGGTTCTCGTTACAAAAACAGATGGTTCACTTAGGTTATGTGTTGATTACCGGCTCCTCAATCATGTCACACGGAAAGATTCATATCAACTCCCTCGCATAGACGATTCACTTGATGCACTGAGAGGGTCAAGTTGGTTCTCAACCCTTGATCGTGCCAGTGGCTACTGGCAAGTTGAAATGGATTCCCGAGACAAAGAGAAAACAGCATTTGTGACGACATGTGGCCTTATCAGTTTAATGTTATGCCATTTGGGCTGTGCAATGCCCCAGCTACTTTCGAGCGTTTGATGGAATTTGTCCTGTCTGGTCTTCATTGGGAGACATGTCTCATTTATTTGGATGATATCATCGTGTTTTCCACAGACATAGACACTCATATCAAATGGCCTGCTGATGTTCTCTCACGAATCCGCGATGCAGGGTTAAAAGTGTCACCCAAAAAGTGTGAGCTTTTCAAAAGGAAGGTCACTTTCCTTGGCCATATTGTTTCCAGTGAGGGCATATCGACTGATCCAGCCAAGACTGAAGCAGTTAAAGCGTGGCCACAACCCCATAATTTACATGACGTGAGAAGTTTTCTTGGAACCTGTTCCTATTACCGCAGATTCATCGAAGATTTTGCAGAAGTAGCAAGACCATTACACAAACTGACTGAGAAACAGGTAAAGTTTCAGTGGACATCACAGTGCCAACAATCTTTTGAGAAATTAAAGGATCTCCTTACCTCAGCCCCGATTCTTACATATCCAAATGTAGAACATTTATTCATTTTGGACACTGATGCAAGTGGATGTGCTATTGGAGCCGTACTATCTCAGGTACAAGATGGTATTGAAAAAGTAATTGCTTATTACAGTAAGGCACTCTCCAAGGCTGAGAGAAATTATTGTGTTACCCGAAAAGAACTTCTTGCAGTGGTACAATCGATCAAACACTTTCATCATTATTTGCATGGAGTAGAATTTCTTGTTCGCACGGACCATGGAGCACTTAACTGGCTCCTTAAATTCAAGAACCCAGAGGGACAAATGGCGCGGTGGCTGTAAATCTTAGGAACTTACAAGGTGACCATACAACATCGTCCAGGCCGAAAACATGGCAATGCTGACGGGTTGTCACGTAGACCATGCTATCCATGTGATTACTGTAAAAGGCACGAGGTTAAAGACGATGAAACTTCTTTAGCAAAAGTTAGGATGGTAGGCGGAATGCAGTTGGGTAACAGTGACAAAACTAATGAAACGCTCCGCATCGAAAGTAACTGGTTTCAAAGGAAGTCTGAATCTGAGATCAGAGAGGCTCAGATGAATGATAACGTTTTGTCAACAGTCATCAAATGGAAGGAGAATTATCAAGAAAGACCAAAGTGGGAGGAAATATCTTTTCAAAATGTGGACTGCAAAGAATATTGGTCTCAGTGGAATAGACTACAAGTCATACAAGGTGTACTTTACAGAGTCTGGTATGGCCCCACACGAGAACCAATGTATCAGTTAGTATTGCCATCATCATTGCAGAATGAAGTTTTGCAGATGCTTCACGACAACCCTGGTTCTGGACATTTTGGTATATCCAGAACACTTGAAAGAGTAAAAGAACGATTTTATTGGCTAAGATACAAAAACAGTGTATCCGAATGGTGTGCAAGGTGTAAACAATGCCAAATGAGGAAAAACACGCCATGTCAAAACCGAGCAAAAATGAAGCAGTACATTGTTGGAGCTCCACTGGAACGAGTGGCTATGGACATCATGGGTCCTCTTCCAGAAACTGTTTTCGGAAACAGATACATATTAGTTGTAACGGATCAATTCACTAGATGGACTGAATGTTATGCTATGCCAAATCAAGAGGCTTCAACTGTTGCTAAGTTATTTGTCAACCAGTTTATTTGACGTTTTGGTGTGCCCCGTCAGTTGCATACGGACCAAGGCCGTCAATTTGAGTCACAGCTATTTCAGAGTTTGTGTGAAATCCTACGTATTGACAAGACAAGAACTACACCTTTCCGACCTCAAAGTGATGGCATGGTTGAAAGATTTAACAGAACGGTGGAGGATATTTTAAGCAAGTACATCTCAGCGGATCAACGCGATTGGGATGCTCATTTACCCTTAGCAACATTGGCATATTTGACATCAGTGCACGAGAGCACTGGATACTCGCCAAGTATGATGATGATGGGAAGAGAAATAGAATTACCAGTCGATTTACTCTATGGAAAACCACCTTGCTTGGAAGACACTAAGAACGATTCTGGTTATATACTGTCACTCCAAGAGAAGATGTGGGATATCCACGAAAAAGCACGGGGGAACATGATTGAAGCAAGCAATAGACAGAAAAGAAGATATGACCACAGAGCAAATCAGATCAAGTACAAAGTAGGAGAAGCTGTTTGCATCCGAGTTACAACCAAAACCAAGGGAAAATCTCCCAAGCTGCAAGAGAAGTGGGAAGGACCGTACCTAGTCATTGGTCAGATCTCAGATCTAATTTATCAAGTCAGGAAGAGCCCAAATGCCAAAGAGAAAATTGTACATCATGACACTTTGAAGCCCTTTCATGGGGAATATCAGAACTGGGTCAAGCAACAGACTGACGCGCCTGGGGCAAGGGAAGACAAAGACAAAGAAATATAACATAAAAAAAGAAGTATGCAACGATAATAGACAGTCTAATACGAGAAAGGACAGGGAACAAGTTAATGGCAGCTTTGAAAGCAGAAGTGCCAGCAGCAGAATGTTACCTAAGTTGATGTCAGCGTATGCCATATAATCGAATCAGTTAACTTTGAATCTGTTAGGAGTTTGACAGACGAAGGAAGTTACATTACGTGAAATACTTATGTATCCCCATGCTCTTGATATTGGTAATATCGGAGAGCATACGGTTGTAGGTGTAACTGGGTATGATTGCATCATGTGTTCTAATCGGATATTTAGCACGCTGGATAACTAAAGCAACTGCATGAAAGATGATACAATTTATTGTTCCTCCTCATCTTGCTCTTAAATTACCACTTTGGGTGTCAATATAAGCAACGGTCTCACTGATAGGGTAAAGGGGTAACAATAAAATCAGTGTTTTATTGGTAAAGAAACTATACATAACCACGTTTGTGTTGTCTCTGTCATTACAGGTAACAAACACCCACAACAACAAAAATGACGCTGTACAAATGCTGATGGATGGATAAGCCAGTGAAAATGGAAGCCATAAGAAGAATACTGGAAGAGAAGCAGCCTGAGCAGGGCACCAATGAAGATGTGACTGGAGACCATGTAGGAAGAGGGAGCCAGAAGGAGGAGAAGATGGATCATTCAGACAGTGATTCCGAACGTTTATCCGTTCTGGCGAACAGAATAGACTTTGAATATGGGATGAATGATCTGTCTTCTCCCGAATCCATCGAGCTGGCGGAACCCTTGTTTTCGTCTCCGCGAAGAGTGGCCCGCGAACCATCAGAGGAGGCCACACAGCCACATCATTCTGGGGATCAATATGATAATATAACAAACGTTCCCAGGAAAGAAGCTACCTCCATGCCTACAGGTACTGCAACTGCCAGCCACCCAGGTGAAGAGAACCCTCTCACTGCAGAGAGTGTTCCCAGGGTAGCAAAAGATGAGGCTTTGTCGTTCCTCACTTTTGGTGGCATGCCACTACACCCTCCAGCTATGAGGAATTGGAGTGCAGTCGAAGAGGAGTCAGTTCTTTTGGGAAAGATGTTGAGATGGCCCCCTCGAAAGTGGTCAACGATGACGGCAGATGTCAAGCTGATGCTATGGGAGATGGCTGCCCTAACCTTGGAGAAAGAGCTGAATCCAGATGGGCAGCCACACAGAAATAACTTGTTAGAAAAATATAATTTCCTTGCTCTGCCAGGGACCGCTCAGCCTAAGATTGTAGATGGCCAAAGCGACCGTTTCATGCGGCTCCAAAACTTCTGCGCCCTGCGAGACATAGTGACCTCAGCTGAAGATCCAAATGGTCTCCTGGAATCATTCCGGAAGGCAGCTGAGGTCAGGGATAAATCTACTGACAATGTAATTCGAGGGCTACAGGGCATCCCTGTTTGGATATGAAAAATATGGTAATATTTAGAAATAGTAGGGCCTGCGGTAGGTATTTGAAATGTACAAAAGTTCTTTTTTTGGGGGGGCAGGGTTTGGGGGGTTGGAGGTAGAAAATACCATATCTTTTTTTTTTTTTTATAGATTTTCCACTACTCGTCGTACTAGTGTTGAATAAAGAATATTTGTTCTAACATATTGTTTAAATGAAACATTTCTGGTTCTAATAATGGTTCTCAGAGATAGTGGAAAGTTTAAAATCTAGAAATCTCGTGTGGTAGTTTTCTTAATTATTTTATGTGTAAACTTCATGTTGCATGGTGAATATGTTGTCGAGGACGACAACTTTTGAAAAACTGGGGGTAGTGTTACGAATTTTACATGAATACAAATATGCTAGTTTCATATGCGGATGGATATTCTGAGACTATGTTAAGTTCGATGTATTACAAAACAACTGTTCTGTATGATTGATATTATGTACAACGTTCAATGTATTTCACGATGTCCGCCATCTTTGTTTTGGAGGCACTTTATGTACTGGAGGCACCTCCAATGTGTCATATCATTGGTTTACATTGTTTCAATGTTGTAAATCACACATATACTAGTTTCATATGCAATTGGATATTCTGAGACTATGTTAAGTTCCATGTATTACAAAAACAAATGTTCTGTATCATTCACATTATGTACAACGTTCAATGTATTTCACGATGTCCGCCATCTTTGTTTTGGAGGCAATTTACGTATTGGAGGCACCTCAGATTTCCACTACGCGGTATATGCAGTCATAATTGAACAGCAATAAACAGTTGATATAACTAGTTTTTACGTAGAATAAGTTATGCTCAACAAGAAAATAATGCACTTACCTTCACCTGCGAGGATAACGCATTAGGATGGTGCATGTTCTAATTTTCCCGCACCACCAACTTGTTTGGAGGCCAATGTTTACTACGTGTGACACAAGGATTTTAGTGTTTGACCATACGTTTGCGATTAAGATTGTAATAATATAATTAGCATTTAATGTTTGTTTTGTATCTCAATAATTTAACGATATTTAGTATTTATTGAGTCTTAAATACTTGTTAACAATATGTACTATTTTGGCGGAGTGTTACACGGTGTAGTGCAACCGAAGGTTATAAATATGGGTGTCGCGCTAACCAGTCAGTTTCCCTTCAACCGGCATCGGGTTCGTACACAACTACAATATATTATCGGCTTCAAAAAGTGATAGGGAATGTTATCATTCTCTAAGTAGAAATAATAATATTAGAAAATATACATTCATTTATGCAATATAAAAATTTAATAATAAATTTATGTACTAAGGAAAATCAAAGCCAAAGATAAAGTGTTGAATACTCTTACGTAGGGATATAGGGCCTCCATAACGCTTTTCAGTACATTTGTATGACTTTATATTTTTATCGTAAAAGAAATGGTCACCCGTTTCGCCTGTTAATTCTATTCATTTGAATTCGTTTGTATTGGGATTTTAATGTTACCCCTATAAACATTATAAAAGTATTACAGTAAATTATATTTGATCAATATTATTATTTAATACTAACTGTTGAGACTGCTGGTTATAAATATATGTACGTTCTGTTATACTAATTTATTTATTGACTAGGAAGAGAATATGTGAATTCTGTTATATTGAAGTGTTTATTGACATGTTAAGACTAAAATAAATCCTCTATTTTTCTCATTCGGATTTTATGTTGTTTATATACTTAGATAAATAATTTCCTCACGGATAAGTAGCTAGTATAAGAAGCCATTATTTCTACAGAGATTTCGTCTGTTATCAGACGACGTACTATGTACTACCAGTACATTATACTATTGCAACCAATTCAAAGTCTCAGATTGAGGATTGCCGAACCATCGAAACAGGAAGAAATTCTCTAAATATAATGGAGCTTGCGCCGGGAAATTAACCCCCGGGGTGGAGCACGTTACAATATATAAACCAAACATGGCAAGATTTTTGGAACTCCTCCACAAAAGGTAAAAAGCACCATGAAACCCAAAAAAAACGTAGATAGGAACATACAGCTACCTAAGGGTACCTATTTAGAACAGAAAACCATACACAGGATAATAACTGGAAAAACTAAACTAGCAAGCAGTTTTGGAAGGTTTATAGGACCCAAACCAGCAACCATTAACTGCTTTAACTGCCACACCACCGAAGATCTACACCACGTATTCAATATATGCCCAAAATATCAACCCGCTCGAAAGATATTTATCAAAAACCAAAAAGAGATTGGATCACCACACACATACCCAGAGTTACTTATGGACTCTAATAAAAAATAAACAATCAGCATATAAAAATATAAATCAATTCATAGACTCAGCAGGACTTAGGAACAAAATATAATTACTATCCCCACAAAACCAAAAGACCCAATAACTAGCTAAATAAATTTAGAAGCCACCACATAAAAACCCATAACATATCATTCAATTTTATAAAAGTATTAATAAAGAATTCACTTACGAAGCACCTATAAAAAAAACTAAGGAAACCGCAAAATCGGATGTCCTAGATGTCCTTAACGAACCGAGTAATCAGCTAGGATTCCTGTCCTAGATGTCCTTAACGAACCGTGTAATCGGCTAGGACTCCGATCTCTTGCTAAATAAAGTATAAATAACATTCAATCTCTAAAAACATCAATTAATAAATAACTTAAAGAGGAAATATCTAAAAACTTATAAATAACATAATGTAGGAAACACACCCTAAACACCTCGACCAGTAATCCCATAATACCGTTGAAAATCTCTCTTCATACAGCATATCTACTAAGAACTTCTATAAACAGCATAGAATATCCCCCCTTCTTTTAGAACATTGTGAAGAAAAAAAAAGATCTTGGGAAGAAAAAGAAAAAACACCAGGCAAATGCAACAACAAACCAGCGATGTAAAGCAAGCAGGACCGTTCCCGAGCTCTCCGTCCCACTAATGACAGCCAACCATTCAACTGTAGGGACCTTTATGGACCCACAGATTGAGGCCAAACTATCAGGGTTCCTTGAATCCATAAAAGCCTGGGGGAGGTGGCACCATCCCCTTCCCCAGGAACAACAAGCAGGTTGCGGTGAAGTCAGAAACAACTGGCACATGCACAATTGTGCGAACGCTACTATAATTAAACTCAACAACAAACAGCGCAGAAATATGGAGTGAGACAGAAAGATAATTTCGGTGGGATGAGCTCTTTCAACTTAAATTGTACAAAACCCGTAGTATTCGTAACGGCAGGTGCATACTTTCTCAGGCAGTTATCTACAGTGTTCATAATATACAAAGTTGCAATAGCGTTGTCAATACTAAAAGGTATATTTCTTGGTTTCGAAGCACAGATATAGTGTGGTCTATTTAATGCTTCGGTAAAAGGGGTATTATTAAACCTATAATAAGATTCTCATAAAACGATTTGTTTCAGACATACAAATGCTTGAAGACCTACTCCAAACATTAAGGTACAAGACAAATCGAACAACAGACTAACATAGGGATTGATCATAACAAAAAATGTCCCTGTATTTATTCTATCTGAGCTCCCAGACAAACGTTTCTCTCTCCCTCTCCCTCTCTCTCTCTCTCTCTCGTTAATATTCGTAATATTATACAAAACACGATATGTAAATCAGAACTCAAGCTTTCAGCTTGAATGTGGTGGTATTATTTATAAGATACCTTGTACAACTTAGGGGATACCTTACACTTCACGTCTATATATTAATTTCCGTAATACATCTTAATCTTCTAAGTTTATGAGCTTTATTTTACTAAAGATTATGCTGCATAGACTTGGATTAAACACTAATTTCGTACATCCATAGCATGTGCAATGGGATTAGTATCGGTGGGAAGACTTGTTTTCACCATGTGTTGGAAGTCAAGATTTGACAGGAAGCAAGGAAATGAGGGAGAGTAGATATACTGAGAGATTCATTTTGATCTCAGCATTTATTATTCTCTTTGCGTATCTAAATCTTTAGTATTGATACACTATTCCATAACTGTATGCCAACATTTGATATACTTTGGTTGTTGCAGAGGTAGTCAAGGAATTTGTGACATGAAATTCACAAAATTAGAGCACTGGGCCAAATAGAGGACGACACCTTGGCTGATGACTTGATTCATGGAAATGCTACCCGTGACCAGATTTTTAAATGTAACTTCTGCTCTTTATGGAAATTCAGATTGCATCGTAAGTCACAGTCCTAACTGTGTTTGTGAAGTGTTTCACCACACTGTAACTCGTGTACTATTTATTGCAAATAATATTTTGTGTCTGTTTTTTCAAGTTCTTTTATTTTAACGGCCGCTTTTAATACTTTGATGATTGTATATGCATTAACTAACACCAGATTAAACATATTATCCGGCATATATACAAATAGCAAAACATTAATGGGGCAATTTCTATAGCCTAAATATGTGACTTAATCAGAAGTAAACAAGAATTATTAGATCGGAATGCATTTCAGCTTGACAGATTATCGTGAACCTTTTACACTTTTAGCTCAGGCTGTTTGCAAGGAAAAACTAAATGAACTGCCTAGGGTAGACTAATAAACAGACCCCAGAAATTAAAAAGGTGAGTAAATGGACCTTCAGCAGAACAAATTTGCTGTTGGAGATTTTATTTCAGATTATCAAGCATAATTTATTGCTCTAGTTCTGAGGGCAGCATTGGTGCCTTCAACAGTGCGATTTTGTTTTACTGGACCTGTCTGTTTCTATTTAAAGTCATATACTGTAATAAGGAATATATTAAACTGGGCCAGATGTTCTTGAACTAACGTTAAGAACATTGGTTCCTATTGTTGTTGTCAGGCTGACAACACTACTTGTCAAATGGGAGCCAATAAGAAAAATGTTGGTTGAACATTCCAGATGTAAGGTACTATATTCGTTTTTCCAAGATTAATACCAGATGTTACAGTGGAAATAATCAAGAACATCTAAAATAGTGAACTCGGCGTTTGGGCAAGAATTCCAAAACAGGTCACGCAAAGATGGCCAATTTTGTGGAATGCTTCGTTTTGGGTTAATTAAGGGGTCTTAGCTAGAGAAGAAAATTAAAAACTTTCATTTTAGTTTCAATGATTTAAGCACCATTGGTACTTTCCATTACCACTAATCAAAATGACATCCTGGGACTAGAATCTCAGCATGTGTTTTTATGATTATCGAGTCTAGAGTTTAAGTTTATTTTTATTCTAAATCAACATAGCAGCAAATATAATATCTTGCATAATACTGTCAGCATTCCAGCAGGATTTAACAGCAACATATGATCAGATGAAAGAAAATATTTGCGAATGATATTTCGGTTCATTTTAAAATTTAATATTGTTATTCCCCTGCTGTAAAATTCTTTATAACATTTTCCAAAATTCCCTTTTCTTTTCATGTCACTAAAGAATTTATATTAACTTCTAAAATGTTACCTCAGAAAGAAACTGATTTTCTTTAAAAAGGACTTTCTGTATCAGTGGGAATAATATCCAAGTGATGTATGCAATATCAGGAAGAAAAGTTTCCATGGGAGATAAACAAACTAGGGTAGAATTTACGCTGATCTGAGTGGTCTTTTTACGCGAGAAATTCTGAGGAACGATGTTGCAGCTCAGACAAGTACTTCCGTAAACTGTGTGACTCGGTGTCTGCCACCTCTGTTCGGGAGTATCTTCGCAATGACACACTGCCAACTACTGGCAGTCAACACGGTTATTCGTTAGTCACATTTCCATGCAAATGTTCTCGCTATGACACGACATCAATATTGATGATAATAAACTTCTCGGATTGTTTTAACGTTTATTTCTCTCTTCATATCCGATAAAGTTTCCACACAGTGAACAAATTATTATTATTATTATTATTATTATTATTATTATTATTATTGAAACAAGAATGTCTAATGTAACAGATAATTGATACTCGCCGAGCTAACATTTATAATGAAGATAAAACAATCTATTTAGAAAAATCCAACTTGTATGGTATGAAAATATTCATAAAATCAACACATGCCTAAAAACAGATTTTAAAAATCTGGAGCGTCTTTGGCGATTGCAAGTAGAAATGGGTTTCATCATCGATCATATATTTTTGTTACTTTAGTTCAGATGAATTCTAAAAATAAATTTCTTGTCTTTCGTCATTATTTAGGTACCGATACAGATCAACAACAAATTTTAGGTAAACAAATTTTCAGTACAGAGCCAAAACGTGCCAAAGAACTATTTCGAAGAACGGAATTTACGTGTCGCTAATCCAATACGTGTCCCATGGCAACGCACGGGGTACAATTGCATTCCCATAATTGATGAGAAACAATCGAGTTCCCTTACAATACTTGCGCTAAAAACAAGTAACGACTACTGTGATATTAGCAGAAAATGGGATGTTTCGAAGGCTGCTTCAGGGGCATTCGAAAATCGGTAAGTACCGAAAAACAAAGGTTTAAACATAAATGTTAGCATTACTATTATAGCCGTTCCTTGGAAGGACGCAACGGATAACGAAATTTATTCGCAAAAAAATGCACATAATGCAAAGCAACGTCAAGGCAGAGTTTAATAAACAAACAAAAAATGAACAAAAACATCAACATCAGCAACAGTGGGAGGTGACAATATAACGATTGCGATTAATAAGATAAAATGAACCCAAATCAATGCAACTCAATTGAAAGGGACCCCTCCACCATGGCAGATGTGGCAGGTTTAAGGGGCGGGCGGGAGAACTGAGCGCGATGGGTGAACGGGATGAGTCTCCAGCATGCCAGTATTTGTTAATGAAACAAATATGATCTCATTGTCAAAATATTGGTTTCACGGTTTTATGTTATTCAGACATTTCTTTATTCGGTATTAAAAACAGCGCATCATTCCTCAGCTCACCTCCACGCCTGATGGCACAAATAAAAGCCAATTGTATTTTACGTTGATCAACTGTGTCTCCAGGTATCATGTCTGGGATTGTAATTATTTAAAATTGGCGTAGCATTTACTTTCTTCAAGAGCTGAACATTGATCTTCATAGACCAGGGGTGGTGGAGGTGGTGCAGATGATGTATCTTTTTCTGTATAAACTGTAAAAAAGGAAATCGAAGTCGCTATTGGGACTCAATTATCTATAGCGACCTAAGCAATATAAACAATGCATACATCTCGTGGTATATCAATGGTACGGCGTATATACTATGCGTATATTCCACGCGTATACCACATAAATTAAAAATAGCAAAGCCTTTAAATTGTGGTATCAAGCAAATTCATATATCAGCCATATGTTATATCAAGTTGTGATCCGCTCATTCTGCATTAACAAGATGGCCGCTATCGCTTAACCGGCCTGAAGCAGCTGTTCTGTTTTTTAGTAACTGGTAACCTCTTATGCAGCATCTTGACCCATTTTAATTTTGAATTAGAAATAACAGTTTTCATTAATAGGGCGGGGTAATCAATAGCAAAAATAATTTTTATTGATTTTCTTGCAATGTTAAATTCAAAATCCAGGTAAATACCATCCATATATAGGAAATGTGAAGAAAATCTTATATATGCCAAACGTATGAAATCATTTAAGAAACGTTGATAGTTTCTCACTTTTTTCCATATATTTTTTCTATGCTTTAAGATCTGAATAGTTCAATATTTACTAAATTTATGTATGTATTCAAACTTAATAGAGCAACAAGTTTTAACAGACACACGTTTTCGGGCTTGGAAACAATTTTTGCTACATAATTTTATCTTATTTTTTTACAAAATTATGAGATCTATAAAGCTTTTGAGAGTGTACTGCTTTTGAAAGCGTAAACATGCCATTTAATCAGAAATTGTACGTTTCTACTTTGTACATGAACATTTGGGATTATGTTTTTACTGTAATTTATGGCACAGTGACAATTATGAATAAAATGTCAAACTTTCCCTGTTCTCTGCTGTTATATTTTACTGTGGTTGCATTTTATTAAATTATATTTTCTCATTTCATAAAATAAAATAAAACCTTGTTTAGATAATCTATAATTTAAATGACAAAGTTTATGCGATATTTACTTAGCACACCAAGCTGGACTTGTATATTTGTGGTGTCATTACGCGAACAATTCTGAGGAACGATGTTGCAGCTCAGACAAGTACTTCCGTAAACTGTGTGGCTCTGTGTCAGCCACCTGTGTTTGAGAGAGTCTTCCCAATGACACACTGCCAACTACTGGCAGTCAACACGGTTTTTTATTAGTCACATTTCCATGCAAATGTTCTCGCTATGACACATCAATATTGATGATAATAAACTTCTCGGATTGTTTTAACGTTTATTTCTCTCTTAATATCCGATAAAGTTTCCACACAGTGAAAAAATTATTATTATTATTATTATTATTATTATTGAAACAAGAATGTCTAACGTAATAGATAATTGATAGTCGCCGAGCTAACATTTATAATGAAGATAAAACAATCTATTTAGAAAAATCCAACTTGTATGGTATGAAAATATTCATAAAATGAACACATGCCTAAAAACAGATTTCAAAAATTTGGAGCGTCTTTGGCGCTTGCAGGTAGAAATGGGTTTCATCATCGATCATATGTTTTTGTTACTTTAGTTCAGATGAATTCTAAAACTAAATTTGTTTCCTTTCGTCATTATTTAGGTACCGATACAGATCAACAAACAAATTTTAGGTAAATTTATTTTCAGGACAGAGCCAAAACCTGCCAAAGACCTATCTCGAAGAACGGAATTTACGTGTCGCTAATCCAATACGTTTCCCATGGCAACGCACGTGGTACAATCGCATTCTCATAATTCATGAGAAACAATCGAACTCCATTACAACACTTGCGCTAACAACAAGTAACGACTACTGTGATTTTAGCAGAAAATGGGCTGTTTCGAAGGCTGCTTTAGGGGCACTTGAAAATCGTTAAGTCCCGTAAACAATGGTTGAAAACATAAACGTTAGCATTATTATTATAGCCGTTCCTTGGAAAGACGCAATTTATAACGAAATTTATTCGCAAAAAAATGCACATAATGCAAAGCAACGTCAATGTAGAGTTTAATAAACAAACAAACAAATAAACAAAAACATCAACATCAACAACACTGGGAACTGAAAATATAGCGATTGCGATTAATAAGATGAAATGAACCCAAATCAATGCAATTCAATTGAAAGGGACCCCTCCACCATGGCAGATGTGGCAGGTTTAAGGGGCGGACTGGAGAACTGAGCGCGATGTGTGAACGGGAAGAGTCTCCAACATGCCAGTATTTGTTAAATGAAACAAATATGATCTCATTGTCAAAATATTGATTTCACAGTCTTATCTTATCTAGATATTTCTGTATTCGCTATTAAAAACAGCGCATCATTCCTCAACACACCTCCACGCCTGATGGCACAAATAAAAGCCAATTGTATTTTATGTTGATCAAACGTGTCTCCAGATATCATGTCTGGGACTCTAATTATTTAAAATTGGCTTACATTTACTTTTTTCAAGCGCTCAACAATGATCTTAATAGACCAGGGCTGGTAGGGGTGGGTGCAGATGATGTATCATTTTTGTATAAGCTGGAAGAAAGGAAATCTAAGTCGCTATTGGGACTCCGTACCTCGAATATCTACAGCGACCTAAGCAATATAAATAATGTATACATCTAGTGGTACATCAATGATACGGCCTAGATACTATGCGTATATTCTATGCTTATACCACATATATTAAAAATAGCAAAGCTTTTAAATTCTGGTATCAAGCAAATTCATATACCAGCCATATGTTATATCAAGTTGTGATCCGCTCATTCTTCATTAATACGTATACATAACATTACTTCAACTGTATGGTAAAAATTCTACAGATCAATCATGAATTTCCAATTCTTTATCATAAGCGACGAAAGAAAATATTGATACAAAATTAATCAGACCCGCTCTTTAAATGAATTTAACATGTTAAAAAATTTCATTGCAATCCTTCTACGTTCCATACACACATGCACACACACGCACAAGCACAGTCTTTCTCTCTCTGTCTCTCTCTCTCTCTCATACATTAGTGGAAAAATACGCAGAAATCTGGAGTGAGACAGAAAGTAAATTTCCGTGGGTTGAGCTTCTTCAACTTAAATTGTACAAAACCCTGTGTAGTCGTAACGGCAGGTGCATACTTTCACAGGCAGTTATCTACAGTGTTCATAATATACAAAGTTGCCATAGCGTTGTCAATACTAATACTAAAAGGTATATTTCTTGGTTTCGAAGCACAAATATAGTGTGGTCTATTTAATGCTTGGGTGAAAGGGGTATTATTAAATCTTTAATAAGGTTCTCATAAAACGATTTGTTTCAAACATAAAAATGCCCGAAGACAGATTCCAAACATTAAGGTACAAGACGAATCGAACAACAGACTAACACAGGGATTGCTTATAACAAAACATGTCCCTGTATTAATTCTTTCTTAGCTCCCACACAAACGTTTCTCTCTCTCTCTCTCTCTCTCTCTCTCTCTCTCTCTCTCTCGCGTTAATATTCGTAATATTATACACAACACGATATGTAAATCAGAACTCAAGCTTTCAGCTTGAATGTGGTGGTATTATTTATAATATACCTTGTACAACTTAGGGGAAACCTTCCACTTCACGTCTATATATTAATTTCCGTAATACATCTTAATCTTCTAAGTTTATGAGCTTTATTTTACTAAAGAGTATGCTACATGGAAGCAAGGAAATGAGGGAGAGGAGATATACTCAGAGATTCATTTTGATCTCAACATTTATTATTCTCTTTGCGTATCTAAATCTTTAGTATTTATACACTATTCCATAACTGTATGCCAACATTTGATATTGTAATGACCATGGCTAGAGTCACAATGACTTGGATAATATTTTCAGTCTTTGTTTCTATTAAGTTTGTTTTTATAAGTATGGGGAATATGAATATGAATTAGAATGTTCACTTACAAAGCATAGCATTTATATTTATCTCTAATGTCTAGCGACTGTCAAACTAGCAGCCAATCCTGGCAACCGATCTTACTATGTCTAACCTATTTTCGAGGTGGAGGTTCTTTTGGTAAAACGTCTTTGAAAGTCTGTCATAAAGTTTTTAGAGTGTACTGTTTAGCTTATCTGCTACAAATGGTATGTTCTTATGCTATTACTATTTGTAATCTATGTAAAATACCTGCAAAATCATGACTAGAAAAGTCCGTGTATATCCTTCTATCACGATGTCCGCCATTTTGGATCAGCATCGGTGTTTCGTATTTAGAGATTCTATACTTTCGCATTCGCAATTATTCTCTCTAATGATAGTAGGGTACTGTAAGAAGGTAATTTGTATGTTTTAGTGATAACCTCATTGCAATACAGTTGTACTGATGTATGCATTTCATGTTTTGATGCGACAGTACCGGTCGTCTGCATCAAGTGCAGAACCCGCGTCTACATGAATCGATTCAATTATTCAAGACTTAAGTTATCATTCATCATAAAGTTTAATTTCACATAAGCTTGATCTCATAAAATGTTCTTATTCATTTCATAGAGAAGTCATACAGTATTGAAATACTTCTTGTTATGTAATTTATGTACTTGTAATGTTGACATGGTATACCATGCAAAACTGTATTGTTTACAATGCAATACACGGCACACCATACAAGACACTGATTGGTTGCGTGGGTTGCCGTGCATACATCGATTGGTTGAATTGTGTCATGTGGTGTCTGGGGGAAGGTTATAAATAGGGGAGCGCTGTCACTGTTGGTCAGACAACTGACTAGTACAATCGGCGCCAAAATAAAAAGTGACAAAAAGAAACAGCAAAGTGTCAAGTTAGTACATTTTGGATCTTTATAAATAGCACGTTTTACAATATCGAACAAACAAGAATAATATATTTATTCCAACAAAAATAGATTGTAATAGTTGTCTCCCACCACACCTGCCAGTCCCCTCCCCCCCCCCCTTCCAGTTTGTTATATTAGAATTACATAATCTGGTTGTACACAATAACTATAGTTCTTATATATTTACTTGTTTACACAATTCATTAAACATTGTCAAATTGTTCTCGATTTTATGTTGATGATATAACCCCTCTTCCATCGCCCCAACCGCAAGCTTTTGATCTTTTCTTTCATAACACTATCAGTTCCTGTGTACAAAAATATGTAGCACCCTTAGGGACCAAAAAGGGCCTTACAATATACTTTGGTTGTTGCAGAGGTAGTCAAGGAATTTGTGACATCAAATGCACAAAATTAGAGCACTGGGCCAAATAGAGGACGACAACTTGGCCGATGACTTGATTCATGGAAATGCTACCCGTGACCAGATTTGCCAAGTTTAACTTCTGTTCTTTATGGAAATTCAGATTGTATCGTGAGTCACAGTCCTAATCGTGTTTGTGTAATCGTTTCCCAGACTGTAGCTCGTGTACCGTTTATTGATAAGAATATTTTGTTTCTGTTTCTTCAAGTTCTTTTATTTTAACAGCCGCTTTTAATACTTTGATTGTAAATACATTAACTAACACCAGATTAAACATATTATCCGAGCATATATATATATATATATATATATATATATATATATATATATATATATATATATATTGCAAAACATTAATGGGGGATTTTCTATAACCTAAATATGTGACTTACACAGAAGTAAACAAGAATTATTAGATCGGAATGTATTTCAGCTTGACAGATTATCGTGAACCTTTTACACTTTTAGCTCAGGCTGTTTGCAAGGAAAAACTAAATGAACTGCCTAGGGTAGACTAATAAACAGACCCCAAAAACTAAAAAGGTGAGTAAATGGACCTTCAGCAGAACAAATTTGCTGTTGGAGATTTTAGTTCAGATTATCAAGCATAATTTATTGCTCTAGTTCTGAGGGCAGTATTGGTGCCTTCAACAGTGCGATTTTGTTTTACTGGACCTGTCTGTTTCTATTTAAAGTCATATACTGTAATAAGGAATATATTAAACTGGGCCAGATGTTCTTGAACTAACGTTAAGAACATTGGTTCCTATTGTTGTTGTCAGGCTGACAACACTACTTGTCAAATGGGAGCCAACAAGAAAAAAGTTGG
This sequence comes from Sinohyriopsis cumingii, assembly GCA_028554795.2. Classification (NCBI taxonomy): domain Eukaryota; kingdom Metazoa; phylum Mollusca; class Bivalvia; order Unionida; family Unionidae; genus Sinohyriopsis; species Sinohyriopsis cumingii. The sequence continues at coordinate 2,966,438 of JAPYKE020000101.1, forward strand.
TTGAACATTCCAGATGTAAGGTACTATATTCGTATTTCCAAGATTGATACCAGATGTTACAGTGGAAATAATCAAGAACATCTAAAATAGTGAACTCGACGTTTTGGCAAGAATTCCAAAACAGGTCACGCAAAGATGGCCAATTTTGTGGAATGCTTCGTTTTGGGTTAATTAATGTCTTAGCTAGAGACGAAAATTAAAAACTTTCATTTTAGTTTAAATGATTTAAGCACCATTGGTACTTTCCATTTTCCACTAATCAAAATGACATCCTGGGATTAGAATCTCAGCATGTGTTTTTATGATTATCGAGTCTAGAGTTTAAGTTTATTTTTTGATCTAAACCAAGAAAACAGCAAATATAATATCTTGCATAATACTGTCAGCATTCCAGCAGGATTTAACAGCAACATATGATCAGATGAAAGAAAATATTTGCGAATGATATTTCGGTTCATTTTAAAATTTAATATTGTTATTCCCCTGCTGTAAAATTCTTTATAACATTTTTCTAAATTCCCTTTTCTTTTCATGTCACTAAAGAATTTATATTAACTTCTAAAATGTTACCTCAGAAAGAAACTGATTTTCTTTAAAAAGGACTTTCTGTATCAGTGGGAATAATATCCAAGTGATGTATGCAATATCAGGAAGAAAAGTTTCCATGGGAGATAAACAAACTAGGGTAGAATTTACGCTGATCTGAGTGGTCTTTTTACGCGAGAAATTCGGAGGAACGATGTTGCAGCTCAGACAAGTACTTCCGTAAACTGTGTGACTCGGTGTCTGCCACCTGTGTACGGGACTAGCTCCGCAATGACACACTGCCAACTACTGGCAGTCAACACGGTTTTTCATTAGTCAGTTTTCCATGCAAATGTTCTCGCTATGACACGACATCAATGTTGATGATAATAAACTTCTCGGATTGTTTGAACGTTTATTCCTTTCTTCATATCCGATAAAGTTTCCACACAGTGAACAAATTATCATTGTTATTGTTATTATTATTATTATTATTATTATTATTAAAACAAGAATGTCTAACGTAATAGATAATTGATAGTCGCCGAGCTAACATTTATAATGAAGATAAAACAATCTATTTAGAAAACTCCAACTTGTATGGTATGAAAATATTCATAAAATCAACACATGCCTAAAAACAGATTTTAAAAATCTGGAGCGTCTTTAGCGATTGCAAGTAGAAATGGGTTTCATCATCGATCATATATTTTTGTTACTTTAGTTCAGATGAATTCTAAAAATAAATTTCTTTTCTTTCGTCATTATTTAGGTACCGATAGAGATCAACAACACATTTTAGGTAAACAAATTTTCAGGACAGAGCTAAAACGTGCCAAAGAGCTATCTCGAAGAACGGAATTTACGTGTCGCTAATCCAATACGTGTCCCATGGCAACGTACGGGGTACACTCGCATTCCCATAATTGATGAGAAACAATCGAGCTCCCTTACAGTACTTGCGCTAACAACAAGTAACGACTACTGTGATATTAGCAGAAAATGGGATGTTTCGAAGGCTGCTTCAGGGGCACTCGAAAATCGGTAAGTACCGAAAAACAATCGTTTAAACATAAATGTTAGCATTACTATTATAGCCGTTCCTTGGAAGGACGCAATGGATAACGAAATTTATTCGCAAAAAAATGCACATAATGCAAAGCAACGTCAAGGCAGAGTTTAATAAACAAACAAAAAATGAACAAAAACATCAACATCAACAACAGTGGGAGGTGACAATATAACGATTGCGATTAATAAGATAAAATGAACCCAAATCAATGCAATTCAATTGAAAGGGACCCCTCCATCATGGCAGATGTGGCAGGTTTAAGGCGCGCGGGGGGGGGGGGGGGGAGAATTGAGCGCGATGGGTAAACGGGAAGAGTCTCCAACATGCCAGTATTTGTTAATGAAACAAATATGATCTCATTGTCAAAATATTGGTTTCACACTTTTATGTTATTCAGACATTTCTTTATTCGGTATTAAAAACAGTGCAGCCTCCCTGAACTCACCGCCACGCCTGATGGCACAAATAAAAGCCAATTGTATTTTATGTTGATCAAATGTGTCTCCAGGTATCATGTCTGGGATTGTAATTATTTAAAATTGGCGTAGCATTTACTTTCTTCAAGAGCTGAACATTGATCTTCATAGACCAGGGGTGGTGGGTGTGGGGGTGGTGCAGATGATGTATCTTTTTCTGTATAAACTATAAAAAAGGAAATCGAAGTCACTAATGAGACTCAATTATCTATAGCGACCTAAGCAATATAAACAATGCATACATCTCGTGGTATATCAATGGTACGGCGTATATACTATGCGTATATTCTATGCTTATACCACATAAATTAAAAATAGCAAAGGTTTTAAATTCTGGTATCAAGCAAATTCATATACCAGCCATATGTTATATCAAGTTGTGATCCGTTCATTCTGCATTAACAAGATGGCCGCTATCGCTTAACCGGCCTGAAGCAGCTGTTCTGTTTTTTAGTAACTGGTAACCTCTTATGCAGCATCTTGACCCATTTTAATTTTGAATTAGAAATAACAGTTTTCATTAATAGGGCGGGGTAATCAATAGCAAAAATAATTTTTATTGATTTTCTTGCAATGTTAAATTCAAAATCCAGGTAAATACCATCCATATATAGGAAATGTGAAGAAAATCTTATATATGCCAAACATATGAAATCATTTAAGAAACGTTGATAGTTTCTCACTTTTTTCTATATATTCTTTTCTATGCTTTAAGATCTGAATACTTCAATATTTACTAAAGTTATGTATGTATTCAAACTTAATAGAGCAACAAGTTTTAACAGACGCACGTTTTCGGGCTTGGAAACAATTTTTGCTACATAATTTGATCTTATTTTTTTACAAAATTATGAGATCTATAAAGCTTTTGAGAGTGTACTGCTTTTGAAAGCGTAAACATGCCATTTAATCAGAAATTGTACGTTTCTACTTTGTACATGAACATTTGGGATTATGTTTTTACTGTAATTTAGGGCACCGTGACAATTATGAATAAAATGTCATTACGCGAACAATTCTGAGGAACGATGTTGCAGCTCAGACAAGTACTTCCGTAAACTGTGTGGTTCTGTGTCAGCCACCTGTGCTTGAGAGAGTCTTCGCAATGACACACTGCCAACTACTGGCAGTCAATACGGTTTTTCATTAGTCACATTTCCATGCAAATGTTATCGCTATGACACGACATCTATATTGATGATAATAAACTTCTCGGATTGTTTTAACGTTTATTTCTCTCTTAATATCCGATAAAGTTTCCACACAGTGAAAACATTATTATTATTATTATTATTATTATTATTATTATTATTATTATTATAATAAATGAACAAACAAGAATGTCTAACATAATACTTAATTGATATTCGCCGAGCTAACATTTAAAATGAAGACAAAACAATCTATTTAGAAAAATCCAACTTGTATGGTATGGATATATTCAGAAAATCAACACAAAACATTTTTCTAAAATCTGGAGCGTCTTTAGCGCTTGCAATTAGAAATGGGTTTCATCATCGATCATATATTTTTGTTACTTTAGTTCAGATGAATTCTAAAAATAAATTTCTTGTCTTTCGTCATTATTTAGGTACCGATACAGATCAACAAACATATTTAAGGTAAATTTATTTTCAGGACAGAGCCAAAACCTGCCAAAGACCTATCTCGAAGAACGGAATTTACGTGTCGCTAATCCAATACGTTTCCCATGGCAACGCACGTGGTACAATCGCATTCTCATAATTCATGAGAAACAATCGAGCTCCCTTACAACACTTGCGCTAACAACAAGTAACGACTACTGTGATATTAGCAGAAAATGGGCTGTTTCGAAGGCTGCTTTAGGGGCACTTGAAAATCGTTAAGTCCCGTAAACAATGGTTTAAACATAAATGTTAGCATTATTATTATAGCCGTTCCTTGGAAAGACAATTTATAATGAAATTTATCCGCAAAAAAATGCACATAATGCAAAGCAACGTCAATATAGAGTTTAATAAACAAACAAACAAATAAACAAAAACATCAACATCAACAACACTGGGAGCTGAAAATATAGCGATTGCGATTAATAAGATAAAATGAACCCAAATCAATGCAATTCAATTGAAAGGGACCCCTCCACCATGGCAGATGTGGCAGGTTAAAGGGGCGGACTGGAGAATTGAGCGCGATGTTTGAACGGGAAGTGTCTCCAACATGCCAGTATTTGTTAAATGAAACAAATATGATCTCATTGTCAAAATATTGATTTCACAGTTTTATGTTATCTAGATATTTCTGTATTCGCTATTGAAAACAGCGCATCATTCCTCAACTCACCTCAACACCTGATGGCACAAATAAAAGCCAATTGTATATTATGTTGATCAAACGTGTCTCCAGATATCATGTCTGGGATTGTAATTATTTAAAACTGGCTTAGCATTTACTTTTTTCAAGCGCTCAACAATGATCTTCATAGACCAGAGCTGGTGGGGGTGGGTGCAGATGATTATCATTTTTGTATAAGCTGGAAGAAAGGAAATCGAAGTCGCTATTGGGACTCCGTACCTCGAATATCTACAGCGACCTAAGGAATATAAACAATGTATACATCTAGTAGTAGTGAAAGGGGGCGCTTTACGGACAATGGGAATTAGCATTAAAAACACCCTTGGGTCACTTTACGGACAAGGGAAATTTAACATGGAGAAAAATCGTGGGTCACTTTACGGACAAGGGGAATTTAACATGGCAATAAATCGTGGGTCACTTTACGGACAAGGGAATTTAACATGGCAATAAATCGTGGGTCACTTTACGGACAAGGGAATTGAACATGGCAATAAATCGTGGGTCACTTTACGGACAAGGGGAATTGAACATGGGATTTTTTTTTAAAAATTTTTTTTAAAAAATTAAAAAAGGGGTAGGCAATTCAAAGACTATCTCTTTTCGAGAAATATGGCTGGCCCTGAAAAGGGCCTTTGGGTTTTATGTTAATGTATTCATTAACATAAATGGCACCGCATTGGTCTTCTTCTTGTCCTTAGGCTGCGTCTTACTGTTGGTCCGTACATCAGCACTCTTTTCAGGCATCCTTGTCTTTCGACGTAGATCCTACGTATCCACAGGCTGGTGTTTGTCCGGTGGACAACGGTCCACTTGGATCGGACATACATGAGCAAGTCTGTCCGAAACATCATGGAAGACACAAGGGTGGATGACTCAACTGTAGTCCACATCTTGAAGCGACGAGAACAGGTGAATCAATGCATTGAACGGCGCTTATTTATAGGGACAGAAAGGATTGAAACGGATTGAGTTCATTCACCAATCCGAACACGCGTTACAGAATTCAGTCAGCTCGCATCCAATCCGAAGAGAGCAGTCTGTGACGTCACGTAGTCAATATAGATTCGCTAGCGCTTGTGTGCATTCAGTCTATGCGACAGTGATTCAACATGACGGAAACTCAGAAAACGATCCATTGGGGTGCACCAGCAGGGGAGACCGCCCAAGGGAACCCGGACTTACTTTCAGAAGAGGTGAATTGGGATTTTGTGGATTTTCTCTCCTCGCAAGAATTTGTTCCGGAACCTTCGTTACCTTCTTCATTACCGCAAGTGGAGAATTTTAGACAGAGACAGAAAGAAGAATTGGAGAAATTTATACAACGACAAAAGGAAGCGGAACAGGCTTTTCTCCTACAGCAACAGCAACAAGAAGAAGAGGTAAGAAAAAAACAACAGCAAGAAGAAGTAGCAGCAAAGAAACAAGAGGGTGAAAATCAAACGGTCACGGTATTGTTGGACATTTTAGCGGAGTTAAGAAGTCTGAAACAAATGTATCAGACTTCTTTATCACGACCGAAGAGAATACGACCTTCCCGAGCTAAACACGTCAACCCTGTGACTAAGCCTACCGTACCACCCTTAGTGATTTCAACCCAATCATTATCATCATCATCAACATTACGCAGTCCAGAAGTAGGCCTTGGCCGTGGCAAAGGCATAAGGCAGTTAAAGTTGATTGCTTAAACTCACCCTTTCACCATGAAGAAAAAAGGCCCTTTTCAGGGCCACCCACATTTCTCGAAAAGAAATACAATTTCAATTTGCCAATAACTCAAAAAAAAAAAAAACTCACCCATGTTACCCTTATAGTACGTGTCTGTGTATGAGTGCGTGAGTGTAGCTTCTTATTTTAAAATCACAACTCAAAGACACTTACCTTATATCATTCATTTATTCTTTTCTCCATTTTTTACAATCCAATTCACAATTTATAACACAACACTTTAATAAAAAGTTCATTAATTTCTTCTTTTCTCCTTGTTTAGTCTCTCTGTTTTTTGAATTTCTTCACCGTCACACTCTTTTCCTCTTCTTCCTCCTCGCTTTCTTCCCTTCTTCTTTTTTTCTCCTGTTTCTTTTTCTTCACCTGTCTTCTTTCTTCCTCAGAAGAATCCCTCTCTTCCTCTGAAGAATCCCTCTCTTCTTCTGAAGAATTCCTCTTTTCTTCTGACTCCTCTTGTTTCTTTTTTGGGCAATCTGGAGACCAATGTCCTTTTTCTTTACAATAATAACAGGTATCTTGACTTTTGTCTTTTTTATCCCCTGTTTTTTTTCTTTTTTGACGGTCTGGACACTCTGAAGACCAATGCCCTTTCTTCTGACAGATATAGCAAGTATCTTGACTTTTATCTCTAAAGGAAGGAGAGTAGTCCGTAGGCTGGTCTGAAGAGAATTTTCTAATGACCCCTCGCAAAGCTCTGACGAAACGTTCCATCTGGTCAGTCTCTTCCATCGTTGTGCTCGGCTTGAGAGTGAAATGAATAGTGAAAGGACAAGACACACACCCTTTTATATACGCTGGTCTGCTATGACTATAAAGTAGTTTATGGTGTTTGAACTTGAGTCATTTGACTTTTTGCTTTCAAGATGAAACGATCCCATTCATTCGAGAAGAAAGAAGAAGAAGAAGAAAGTAAGAGGCAGAAACGTGATCTCTCGCCTCGTACCAGGGCTGAAATCTTGGCACAAATTCATGCCAGTGATTTTGAAGAGGACATGAGTGAACCAGAATCCAAACCCTCTAAACCAAGTTCATCACCCTTTGTCAACCCTGAAAAGTACTATTCCATTCGAGAGACGGAAAAGCGCTCCTCTAGAAAATTTAGAACCACGGCTTACAAATACACGGTGAAGTTTAAAGATTTCAAGGCTGAAGTGCCGTTAGAGAAAGCAGAAGGGTTCATCACCGAGGTGTGGGATTCTCTGCTCACTGCACTCAAGCGACAATGTCAACCCAAAGAAGACGATCGCTTGAGACTTTCCATACAAAACGACGGTTTGAAATCCCCTGTTTGGATCGAGTTTAGCACCCCTGCAGAATTGACTGCTTCCAAAGTCATGGACAAGATTCAACACGTACAACAATCTAATGATCAGTTTGACATCACCGATGGTAAAGCCACACTGGACATGACCCACGTCTCTCCTCCTCAAGGGACAGGACGCAAAAAGATGTTATTGGTGGACGACCTTCGCAACACCAAAAAGAGTCTTGTCCGAATTAACAACCCTCATGACCAGATGTGTTTAGCCCGTGCCATCGTGGTGGGACGAACCTATGCCAACAAGAACGACACGGTAGAATGGAAAAGAACCTGGGACACTATTCAACGTTCCGACCGAGCCAAACAACGAAACGAAGCAGAACTCCTGTTACAACAAGCTGACCTGTCCAAAGACACACCCTGTGGCATTCCTGAGATGCAAAAATTGCAAGATGCCCTAGCTCCACGCTACACCTTGAAAGTGCACCCTCAAGAAGTGCGCGGACCTCTGTTGTTTCGAGGCCAAGACTTTAAGGACGGAAAATACATTCACCTTTATCATCACGATGAACATTTCGATACCATTACCAGTATCACTGGATTCCTGAGATACTGTTATTATTGTGAGAAATGTGACCATGGTTATAACAATCGAGAGCAACACAAGCATTGTGGATCGAAATGCTCAGGATGTTTGGCCTCTTCACCCTGTCTGAGCGAAGAACCAGTGCCTTGTTCCACTTGTCTGCGCACGTTTGTCAGCCCTACCTGTTACCAACAACATTTGAAGACGCAAGGTTCACAGAAGAAATGCGCTTGTCAACTCCTGAGATTGTGCCCTACGTGTGGACAAGGCATACGTACCAATAATACCAAGGCACACGTATGTTCAGGAAAGAAAAAATGTCACATTTGTCACCACATCGTGGACTTGGAACACGAATGTTACGTGCAAAAATACCAACCCCCACCAGAGAAAGAGGACGGTCACAAGAAGAAAGGCAATTTCATCTTTTTCGATTTCGAATGCATGCAAGAGACTGGCATTCACATTCCTAATTTCTGCGTGGCTCATCGAGCGTGCGAGAAGTGTATTCAAGAACCTATCTTCAGTCATTGCCCTCACTGCAGCAAAATTCCTGGAGGGCGTGAAAAAATCTTTCGGGGACCCAACACGTTAGCCGATTTTGCCCAATGGGTCTTAGACCCCGTCGACAAGACGTGGAGCCAAGAGGACATCGAACGTTAAGGAGATTGTCATCGTCATGCCACGGTGATGGCTCACAATTTCTCCGGATACGATGGACAGTTTCTTTTGAGATATTATACGGAACAAGGCACCGAGCGTCCTAAAGTGACTTTGAACGGAGCCAAAATCATTTTCATGCAAGTGGGACAAGTACAGTTTAAAGATTCGATGAGCTATTTGGCCATGCCTTTGAGTCGAATGCCTAAAACGTTTGGAATGACAGAAATGGCTAAAGGGTACTTTCCACACTTTTTCAATACGGAAGCCAATCAACATGCCGTTCTACCCCATTTGCCTGAGGCTCACTATTACGACCCCGACAACATGCGTACCGAACAACGAGAAGATTTCTACGCTTGGTACCAGGCTCATGCCTCTGACCCCTTCGACTTTCAGGAAGAAATGTTAAAGTATTGTCGTTCCGACGTGGACATTTTACGGCGTTGCTGTGGAAAATTTCGAGAACTGTTCATGGAACACGGAGGGGTCGATCCTTTGAAAGAAGCTTGCACCATTGCCAAAGCGTGTTCCTTAGTGTATCGACAACGATTCATGCCTGAAAAGACCGTGGCTGTCATCAGTCCTCAAACGACCCACTTTGTCAAACGTCAATACTCGGTCAAAGCCCTACGTTGGTTACATTACTTGTGCGACAAGGAAGACAAGTGGATTCAGCATGCCCGCAACGGAGGGGGCGAAAATACCATCGGAACGTATTCGGTCGATGGCTGGGACTTAGAAAACCCCAAGATCGTGTACGAGTTTAACGGTTGCTTATTTCACGGATGTCCCGTCTGTTACCCTGACCGTGGCACTAAAAATCAGTTTTTGCAACGAACCATGGAAGACTTGTACCAGGACACTTGTCAGCGACGCCTAAAGTTGGAACAGGAAGGATACCAAGTGGTGGAAATGTGGGAACACGAATACGATCACCGCTTGAAAACCGATCCCGAGTTTAAACGCCTCGTGGAAAGTTACCAGTTCATGGACCCGCTGAACCCGAGGGATAGTTTGTACGGAGGAAGGACCAATGCCACCTGTTTGCTGTACCAAGCCGACGAAGAGAAAGGAGAAGAAATCAAATACTTGGACGTGTGTTCGCTGTATCCCTACGTGTGCAAATATGGTCGCTTTCCTACAGGGCACCCGCAATTGCTGACGGAACACATCGACCTGGTCAACATTCGACAATACGAAGGTTTGATCAAGTGCAAAGTTTTGCCTCCCACGAACCTATACCATCCCGTCTTACCTCACCATTGTCAAGGCAAACTGATGTTTCCCTTGTGCCGTACTTGTGCCGAAACGTGCAACCAAGACCAACCTTGCCATCACAGCCAGGAAGAACGGGCCTTGACGGGAACCTGGGTCAGCGTAGAATTGTTCAAAGCTCTGGACATGGGATACCAACTGTTAGAAGTGTACGAAATTTGCCACTTTCCCAAGACACAACAGTACCGCAAGGGTGACCCTACTCAGAAAGGCATTTTCGCCGACTACGTGGATGCCTTTTTGAAACTGAAGCAAGAAGCCAGCGGCTATCCTTCCTGGTGTCACACTCCCGAAGACCAAATACAATTCAAAGAGAAATATTACGAACAAGAAGGCATCACTTTAGACCACATCGAGAAAAACGAAGGCAGGCGATCGTTTGCCAAAGTGATGTTAAATTGCTTGTGGGGTAAAATGGCACAACGACCGTGTTTACCCAAGACGGAATATTTGACAGAACCTTCCCGCTACTTCCAGATGATTCACGACAAAACCAAATACATGAAACACGTGGACGTCGTTCGAGAGAATTTAATCTTGGTCAATTACGAAGAAGATCTGGACTTTGTACAAGACGACCCTTTTGGAAATGTCATCATTGCGGCTTACGTGACAGCCCATGCTCGCTTAAAATTGTACGAAGCTTTAGAACTGTTAGAAGAACGCGTCCTGTACTTTGACACGGACAGTTGCATTTACATCCATCACCCGATTCAACATCACCCTAACATCGAAGGAGACCGTTTAGGAGCCTGGACAGACGAGCATCCCGACGACAAAATTCTAAGTTTCGTCAGTGGCGGTCCCAAAAATTACGGCTACGAATACCGGGACAAACAAGGAGAAGTGCACACGACGTGCAAAGTGAAAGGACTGACTCTGAATTATCGTACCAGTCGAGTGGTCAACTTTGGGGTATTGAAAGAAGCCTTGCAATCGGGAGAGGATGGAAACTTTAAAGTGACCACCTATCAACCGAACAAGATTGTACGTTTACCCACTCACCACATCGTCAGTCGACCCTTGGAAAAAGTCTATCAAATCGTGTACCAGAAGCGAGTTCGACTTCCCAATCATTTCACCTTACCGTACGGTCACGTCGGTATTGGTCTGTATATAAAAAAGGAACCCTAGGCAAGATCGATAGTTCATTGTGACTACCAAGACCGAGCAAACAAGATGAATACTTTGAAAGAGACATCGTTCCAGTTTGGGGATTGTAAAAAAGTTGTATCTTCCTCTAGTGTGACTAATATTGGATGGATAAGACCCATGCATTGTGACGGAAAATGTCCGGAAGGAAACTGCGATTGTCCATGTGGTTACCATTGTAATTGCGTAACGGAGTTTGCAGACGAGTGCGATTGTGAGCCTTGCGATGGGACCGATGCTGTACCTTGTGACCTGAGCGATGCCGTAAAGCATCATGGGAACTTTAGTGCCCCTACCCCTGTCATGGAAAGTGATGCTGTGCGTGTCAAACCTGTGGGATGCGAAAGCGATGCTGCTCGTCCTCTTGGACATTTTACTGGGTTTCGTTTTAAAGGGGAATGTCGACCTTCACGTTTACCTCCCTACGGATGTCATCCAGCCCTGAGCAAACTCCTACCCATTTCACTCAACCCTCATCGAAACGAACCTGTGAAAAACGAATATTCGTTTCCTGTGCGTTCGTCGGAATACTGCGACTTTGAAAATCGTCTTCAATCGTTCAAAGGAAAATGGCCAAAGTATCTGGGAGGACCGACTCCCGAAGAATTAGCCAGAGCCGGATTTTTCTACTTGGGCGAAGGAGACAAAGTCAAGTGCTTCAGTTGCGGTGTGTCACTTCACCACTGGGAACCGCAAGATTCGGCCTACGTAGAACATGCTCGATGGTCACCGAATTGTCATTACTTACCTTTAGTGGGACCGAGACATTGAAGTAACTTCTTACCATAATCATCTGTTCATGGATACTTTACAAGAGAACATTCGTGCTTTGCCTGTGGAGTTGAGAGAACGCATTTACCGAGAGCTGGTCAAAATACAAGTGAAACGTAAAGAACAATTGCATCCGATACGTCACCGGTGTTTGAACCACTGGTACCTGAAGGCTATACAAGGACTGATTCAATTGAAAGTGTTCCATTGGACAGACATTGATCAACGACCTCCTGGTTATAAAAAGGAATGGTTTGGTATTGACGATTCTATCTACTACATTGTAAACGTACTGCATCGAATTCCAGAGGAAGAGTTAACGAATTACCAACATTTTGAACACAATGTCAACTTAGTGAAAGAGGAAACTTCTGAACGAATTGTAATGTGTAGATTAGTGACTCAACGATTTAAATTCGACACTGAAGTGAAACCATGTTTGTGCAAAGAGTACATTTCTTGTGTCAGACCAAAGAGGATTTAGTATGACCTATTCATGGATACTTTACAAGAGAACATTCGTGCTTTGCCTGTGGAGTTGAGAGAACGCATTTACCGAGAGCTGGTCAAAATACAAGTGAAACGTAAAGAACAATTACATCCGATACGTCACCAGATCTTTAACCACTGGTACCTGAATGGTATAAGAGAACTGATTCGTCAGAAATTCTTTCAATGGTCAGACATTGTTCAAAACTTTGAGGTCGCTAATGATCGACATGTTCATGATTATGGTTACTTCGAGATTCACCTAGTGCAATGCATTGAGGAAGACAAGTTAAAGGATTACCAACATATTTTACGTGGAATCTACTTAGAGGAAGAGGAAACACCTAAACGAACTCTGACGTTTCGGTTACAGTATGCAAGATTTAGATTCCCTACTGGAGAACGAAGATCTCTGGCTAGAAAGTACGTCTATTGCATCCGAAAAAAAGAGAATATAAAAACAGGCTGCCATGCCACGGTTTATGTCACATGTCATCCAACAGATTCCGTGGAAGGAACTCAATGACCATATTCAAACCGTGGATCATTACCATCGATTATTACAAGAACTGTATCCATTCAATTTTGGACGACAAGTGGTGTGTGTCTTAGTGACTTGTTTTCTGGGATTTCGTTTACCAGCCGATTCTTTGTGGACTCTTTACGATCAGTACTTACCACCTCCATGGCCTTAAATGGTCACGAAAAACTCCTTTTGTTCAAAGCCTTGCGTTTTCATCTGGATACTTCTCGACCTCAACAGGAAAAAAAGATTCGTCAACTTTTAGCGACCCAAGACGTGTATGACGATGTGTGTGTAGCTTGTGACGTACACCCTCATTGGACAGATGTTCGTGATTGGAAAAAGGGGGGTTTTGAGGCTTGGACCCAAGAAGTGGCCCAGTATGCACAAGAGTTGTTCAAGGAAAAAAGTTACTTTTCAACCTGTGTTAGTGACGGTGCCAGAAGAACCTGTCACCGAGAACAACCACTCGCTTCAGGACAGGACTGTCATGGACATTCCTGAAAGGTCATTCCGGGAGGACACTTGTGTGACAATACCTCATGTAGAGACTGTAAGAACATTACACACTGTCCCTAGGACATCTTGGTTAACCAAAACATGTTGTACAGACACTTGTTTATATTCCACTTTGATCACTTTGCTGTGTTTTATATTCCTGTACATCACTATTTGGGTTGTATGTATTTTTGTCTTTCGTGTTCATATTTGAAACATTCAATAAACGTGTTCTGAAAAAAGTATATAAACTCTTGTCTTGTTTGTTTTTCGTGTCACAAGTGACATTTCTCATACCATGGCTACCTCTGCTGTCTCTGCTCCCTCTTCCTCTACTGTCAAAGTCATCGACGAACACTTAGATCGTGCCAGTTGGGAGGCTTTGTATCTTCGCCATCCCTTTAACATGCTCATTGCTGGACCTAGCGGTTCAGGCAAAACCGAATTCGTCAAACGTTTGATCGAACATAAACATCATTTGATCGATCGACCCCCTCAACGGATCGTGTGGTGTTACAAAGAGTGGCAATCGGCGTACAGCCTCTTGCGAGAAAGTCAAGGCGATTCCATCGTGTTTGTGGAAGGCATTCCTAAAGAAGACGATGGCATCGTCTCTGACTCCCGTCTAACCCATTTGGTCATTTTCGACGACATGTTAGGAGAAGACGAAGAAGAAATTAAATTGTGGTTCACGCGCAAAGGGCATCACCGTAATGCCAGTGTCGTTTACATCACCCAAAATTTGTTTCAACAAAGTAAAGCCCATCGCACCATCAGTCTCAATGCGCATTACGTGGTCTTGTTTAAAAGCCCTCGAGATAAATCGCAAGTGCAAGTCTTAGCCAAACAGTTAGGAACGCCTTGGCTGACTCAGGCGTACGACGATGCCACTCAAACTCCACACGCCTATTTACTCGTCGATTTGAAACCTACGACCCCCGAGGATTTGCGATTTCGTACCCACTTGTTTCACCACTGGTGCCAAGACGGAGGGCCTGTCCTGTACACGTCTCCGTCCTCGACTTCATTTCACTCCCCATGAAAAAATCTATAAAAACCTCAGACCCTTTTTCGTCTGTCTCACACAGTGTGAACATGACGTCCCTTCAGTCTCATCTTCCCGTCAAATTGATTCGTGCCTTGTATGGCATCAGTCGAGAAAAAGATCCACAAACACGAGCCCGTGTCTTAGAAGCTAGTCTCAAAGAAGTCTTACGATGGTTCACGGTGACGGCACGTCAATTACTCCAAGGAATCATTCAGATTCCTCATCAAACCCAACGCTTTTTCGATCGAAACAAAGTCGCTTTGGTCCAACTGGCCGATCCCCGCATCGACACTCAAACCAAAAAACAAATCATTTTGAAACCTGGAGGGAGCGGTACTCTAGGAGGGGTCATCATTCGCTCACTCTTAAGATGGGATCCTAATGCCCCCAAAGTTATCCCCAAGACAAAAGTCCAACGAAGCCCCAAGAAGAAAAAGAAAAAGACCAAGTCCCCAAGAAGAACTTCTCCAGTGGCGGGACCCTCCTCTTACCAGACACCACCACCATCACCCCGGAAAAAGAAAAGAAGCCCCAAGAAAAAGAAACAGAGAAAAAGTCCTCAAAAAAAGAAAAGTCCACAGAAGAAAACTAGTCGCAAGAGAGGCACTTCAGCCAGGACGCAACCTTACACTCGCAAGCCACGACCTGCCACAACGTCTCCGGCAGCCTCACGTTTGTCCACTTCTCCGTTGATGTCACCAGGAACTGAAGAGTACTTGGAGACGTTGATCACACCAAGAACTTCTCCGTTGATGACCCCCAAAAGAACTTCCCCAGTGGCAGGACCTTCCAATTTAGCAGCAGTGGCTGCTGCTCACAAAGTACCTTCTCCCAAAATCAAAGTTCAAGAAAGATCGGGCATGTTACAAAGTTTACTGGATTTGTCCAAGCAAGAACTGGCTCGATTTAGTCCGTTACGTACCCCTGCACGACGTGTCATGCCTGTCCTCAAACTGATAAAACGTAAAGACAATCAGTGGCGACGCGTTCCAGTATAAAAAAGGCCTGTGACCGAGTAAGGTATCAGTGTTTTTAGGTGCTCCTAAAGACTCAAAGATGTCACCCTCCAGAAAACCCCAAGGAAAGAAAAGGAAAGGACTACCACCACGTTTAGCCAAACATGGGGACCTGTTATCTGTCCTGTCCAAAGCTTCTCCACCCCTACGAAAAAAACTCATTCAAACGGCCTCCAAAGAGGTCATCGATACCGTGTGCGAATGTTGTTTGAACGTTTTGAAAGGCACGATCCCTTTGTCCAAACACCAGAAACAATGCTTAGGCAAACATCGTCACGTTCTTCGGAAAATGGTTCAAAAGAAAATTCCCATTCGTCAAAAAAAGAAGATGTTGGTCCAACGTGGAGGCATTTTACCTCTCTTGTTAGGCCCCATACTGAAAGGGGTCTTGGGAACCATGTTGGGAGGACTGGTGGGAGCAAGATAAAAAGGCCTTCGGAAGTCCCAAGATCTCAGAATTCACCCCTGACAACCCCATGGAAGGACGAAAACTAGCTTTAGTGCCTTACAAACGATGGATGGAATACCATCGGTGGCAAGAACAACGCACCCCGCATTTACCTCCCAATCCCAATTTGAACGAGATGTCCCAGTTACAACACGAATTACAATCCTTGCTGGATCGCCAAGATTTGTCCGAAACAGAAAAATCGCAAAAGTACGGTCAACTCTTGCAAAGACTGCAACTCTTTCACCAGAAAGCTTTAGACGAAACAGCTCTACCCACTTTGAAAGATTTTAAGACCTTGATGAAAAGTCCAGCACCATCACCAGTACCAGTACCAGTACCACCAGTACCCGTGACCAAGACAGAAAAAGGAAAAGAAGAAGAAGAAGAAGGGTTTCAAACTCCACCAGAAAAAGTACGCAAGTTAACAACACCACCTACCTCCAGAATTGGATGGATTAAAAAGATGATGGCCACCCCTTCTTCCTCACAAGAGAAAAAGAAGGTGAAGACAGAAGTGAAGACAGAAGTGAAACAAGAACCGATATCCCCCGCTCAGACATCCTCCTCCTCTTCGACACCTATTGCCGGTCTCACACGCAAAGCCTTGCAATCCAAGAAAATACCCCAAGAGAAAAAGAGTAGCCTCTTCCAAGAGTGGGTGCCTTATTAAGACGCCAATCAACACAAAAAATGGAAAAAGTCTTAGCTAGCATTTACTACGATCCCTCCCATCCTGCAGGTTACGCAGGAGTTCAAAAATTGTATCGTGCTGCCAAAACGCGACTGAAAAGTCTCCGTTTACCTCAAGTGCAACGATGGTTACAAGAACAAGCTACCTACACTTTACACAAACCCATTCGACGCAAGTTTGCCAGAAGTCGCACCCGAGTGGAAGGCATCGATCATCAATGGCAAGCCGATTTAGCCGATGTCTCTCATTTGGCCAGCTACAATCGTGGTTACAAATATTTGTTTTGTGTCATCGACGTCTTTTCCAAATTTGCCTGGGTCGTGCCTTTGACTTCCAAATCGAGCAGCGAGTTAGTGCGAGCCCTGCAACGGGTGTTGAAACAAAGCGGTCGTCGCCCTCTTCGATGGCAAACGGACAAAGGCACCGAATTTCTGAACCAAGCTTTCCAAAAAGAATTAAAGAAACGTGACATTCATTTTTTTACCACCGAGAATCCCGAAACCAAAGCCAGCATCGTGGAACGTTTTCAACGCACTTTGAAAGAACGCATGTGGAAATATTTTACGCATCACCACACTCTGAAGTACATCGACATCTTACCGCACCTGGTGCAAGCGTACAACCAATCTTACCATCGAAGCATCGGACGTGCCCCGCAAGACGTGACTCCCGACAACGAAGTGCTGGTGTTTGAGCGCCTGTTTGGTACGTCCCCGACGAGGGCTGTCCCCAAGAAAAGTGGAGAGTTGGCCGTAGGAGATTGGGTGCGCATTGGCAAAACCAAACGCACTTTTGACAAAGGTTACTTACCTAACTGGACGACCGAATTGTTTCGCGTCACTGGACGAGTGCATGGCCGTCATCCTGCCGTCTATAAATTGGAAGACATGAACGGAGAAGTACTCAAAGGAACGTTTTATTTGCCCGAGTTACAACGTGTCACCAAAAAAGAAGACGACGTGTACGACATCGAAAGCATTCTCGAACGCAGAACCCGTAAAGTGGGCAAACGACGTGTCAAAGAAGTCAAAGTACGTTGGAAAGGATATCCACCCAGTTTCGATTCTTGGATCGACGCTTCGCAAGTCATCGACTATAAAAAGAAGAAGTGACCATCATGCCCTTTCACACAGCAGACGCAGCTACGTCGACCAGTCCTTCTTCCCCTAGTTCTTCTGTGCAAGATTTACAAAAACAACCCTTGTGGGTGTGGTGCGGAGAACGTGTGCCTAAAACGCAAATCGTCTTTTTCTGCCAAATCTTCGTGGTGTATTGTGTCATCGGGGCAGCCATCGCCAATTTGAGTTTGCAACAAGGAGACAAACAATTGTGGACCATTTTATTGAGCAGTTGCATCGGTTACCTGCTTCCCAATCCGTCCCTGAAATTCTCCTCGAACGGGAACGTTGTGTCCAGTGCCAGTGCCAGTCACCACTCCAACAACCACAACCAGAACCCCATTTTGGGCGGAGACACACCTCTGACGTCCAGTAATATTCCCTCGGACAGCCACAGAACTCTGGAATTATGAGTCACCAAAACCAATTTTACTTAACCTTACCCAGTGACAGTTCCATGGAGGTGTTTCCCAACAACACGTTGTGCTGTTACACGGCCAAATTACCTCAAGCCATCCCCTTAGATCACGAAGCCCATTGGGAAGTGGCTTTAGTAGAAATGATTCACCCGACCCAAGTCCTCAATGTCGTTGCCAATCAAAATAAATTTGATGTGGAAGTTTATGACGAACAACTGCAAAAGTGGATGGATGACAATAGCAAATATAAGCATAAAACCCCTAGCACAAAAAATCTAAAGTACACCACCTATCACTTGTTCATTCCCCAAGGTTATTATTTTAGTGGTCAACATTTGGTCAACACCATAGCCACCAGGTTTAATGGCGTGTTTGGGGAAGCTTTTAAGAATGTCAGGAACAAAACTGTCACCCTGGAATACCACAAAACAGCTCGTCGCTTCCTGATAAAATTTCCTGAGGATAAAATCATGGGTTTCTATTTTTGTAATGAATTGTTTGACATGTTGGGCGGTAACATGGAGCTGAGGAAGAAAGTAGAACAACAAACCCCCCCCCCCCCCGAATTATCCATCATTTACGACAACGAGTCTTTTGGCCAGTATTTTCATACCCCGGTAGAACTGAACCAAGGACAGAATTTGATGTTCGTGTATTCCGATGTGGTGGAATACAACGTGGTGGGACACACCTCCGTGCCGTTACTGCGTGTCATTCCTTTCAAAGTGGATTCTGCCGCAAACGCTGACGAGGAAGGTGGAAACACTTACCACGTCCACCGCGAATTTGTCCATCCTCACTATTTGCCGGTCAGCAAGTCGTATTTGGACACGGTCAACATTACTATAAAAGGAGATTTGGGACAAGATATTCCATTCACCAAAGGAAAAGTCACGGTGAAACTCCATTTTCGAAAACGGTTCTCTCACGACTCGTAAGTAAGTAAGTCATGTATCCAGTGTACCGAGGGGTGGCTCGACAGCGAGGACACGGTTTAGGAGACATGTTAAAATCGGCCTTGCGTTCGGTGGCTCCAGTCTTGAAACCGATGGTGACACGAGGATTGCACGCCTTGAAAGATGCGGCACTGACACAAGGCAAAGAATTTCTCCAAAATGTCATCATCGACAAACAAAACCCTAAAGAAGCCTTCATGAGGGCAGGCAAAAATGTCTTGCTGCAAACAGGCAAAGACATTTTAGGCCGACGAGACACACCTATAAATGCCCTGCAGGCTACCGAATCAGGCATTCAGCAAGGACAAGGCAGAAAGAGACGACGACAAAGAAAACACCCTTTCACCAGACTTCAAGCGAGAAAGGCCAAGAAAAGAAGAACCGTTCGAGACTTAGACGTTTTCGATTATTGAGACACAGCAACAACAAAAAATGATGCACCGAGAGTCTTGCGCCTGTTCCAAGACGGAACTGGATCTGTTTGCCATGCCCCCCACCATGATGACGATGCAAGAATCCCAATGGGTGGAATTTCATCCCGTCTCCTCATTGACAGCCTCAGCTCCCATCGAGTTTGAAATCAAAGGACAGCCCGAAGATTACATCGATCTGAATAGCAGTTACTTGTACTTGAAAGTCCACGTTCTAGATCAGGATAATGGTGGAGTAGATCCCGCTGAGGTTATAGCTCCCGTCAACAATTTCATGCATTCCTTGTTCAGCTCAGTGGACTTGTACTTGAATAACAAACTGGTTAGCAGCAGCATGGATACTTACCCTTACCGTGCCTACCTGGAAAATCTCTTGACGTACGGACCAGATGCCAAGACAAGTCATCTCAATGCCTGTGTGCTGTGGGCAGATGACGAAGCGGACAAGTTTAAGATAGCTGACGCAGAAGACAATGACGGCTTTGTGGCAAGACGAAGCAGAATCACAGGCAAAAAGAGTTTAGAACTGATGGATCGTTTGCATTTGGACATGTGGTTGCAAGAGAAATATTTGCTGAACGGTGTCAATGTTCGCCTGAGACTGAATCGGAGCAGTGCCGCTTTCCATTTGTTGCCTAATGGTGATGCTACTAAGACTGGCAATCCTAAAAGCCAAATCGAAGTGGCCAGACTCTACGTACGACGCGTGGAAGTGTTACCTAAAGTGGGAAATGACATCAGTCAGACGTTGAGCAGAACGACCGCCAAGTATCCCATACGACGTGTGGAAGTGAAAACGTTCACCATTTCTGCTGGACTGCAATCCATAACCGAAGATCATCTGTTTCAAGGACAGTTACCCAAACGTTTAATCCTTGGTATGGTCTCGAATGCAGCCTTCAACGGAGCCTTCGCTGAAAATCCTTTCTATTTTCAACACTTCGACGTAAAGAAAATCGAAGTCAGTCGTGATGGCAAGACCTTGTGTACCCGACCTTTCGAACCTGACTTTGGTGATGCGAAGAATTACTTGAGATCGTACTTGTCCCTGTACGAAGCCACCGGTCAGTTAGGAACCAACACCAGTCACGGCATTGATTACAAAGAATATGCAGAAGGCTATACTTTGTGGGGTTTTGATTTCACTCCAGACCAAGGCAGCGACGAGGGACATTTCCACCCTATAAAATCAGGCCAGATTCGTGTGGAACTTCAGTTTGCAAAGCCACTGGACAAGACAGTGAACGTCATCCTGTATGCAGAATTCGATAATACCATAGAAATCAACAGTTTGAGAGAAGTCATTCTAGATTATTAGAAGTCATGGAAGACTGTTATCCCTCTTTACCTAGTGAAGAAACTTCGGAGATGAAATGTGAGGAGACCGTGGAAGGAGAAGAATCTCAAGACAAAGACGAAGAAGTTTTGATGAAGTCGCGATGGCCAGAACAAGAAGCCCATTTAGTCTCCTGTTTTGCCAAACACTTGGTGGACAAAATGACGGAATTGATCAAGAAAAATTGTTATGGATGTCAAAACGATCATCCCAGTCAAATTCAACACGATAAATGCCTGATGTTGAGTCAAGAAGAAAAATTGGACGAGTATCTGGACGAAGCTTGGAGTCTCATCTCGAACAAAGACGTGTTGCACCAGTGGTATAAAGACTTGCGTGAACATTCTTGTCCAGCATTAACCACTCAAGAGATCCATCGTATCGAAGCTCTCCTGAATCAGAGTGAGGAAACAGAACGAATAACCGTTTATTCGTCAGACATTTTCAAGCAAAAAGTCAGGATCGAATTGACGACGTATTATTACCTGTGAAGAAGAAGAAAACAAACACAAAACAATGGATACCTGGGAACTTTATTACCTTTTGAACCACAGTTCGTACACTGCTTCTTGGAATCCCGTCGTCTGTGCTAAAGATGAACTCCCTCATCGCAAACCTAAAGACCATCAAGCTTACGTGATCAACACGGACGATAGTCATCTCCCAGGAACCCACTGGGTAGCCGTTTACTTTCCTCAAGAAGGATGTGTGGAATATTTTGATTCGTACGGATTGCCCCCTTTGGAAGACGATATCATCGACTTTATGAGAAGAAATGCTCAAACCACCCGATTCAATAATGTGAAATTACAAGGCACAGATTCCTTGGTGTGTGGACAATATTGCGTGTATTTTCTGCATCATCGCAGCCTGGGCTATTCCTTAGAACATTTAGTGACTCATTTCGATCCTAGTTCTTCTGCTAGAAACGATGTGAAAGTAGATCGATGGTTTTGTGACCATTATGCTTATCTTTTGTCTCAAGCTAGGAAACGTAGTGTCCATCAATGGCCTAATGATTTCCAACAGTGGAAATCACAATTTCATTCACAACGTTGTCAGCCTTGTTTAAAGTAGATTGTATTTGAAGAAAAAAATGTTTGTGATTTGAAAAAAATTGTTTGATGTTATAGTGTTGGATTATTGTTAAAAATGTTGTTGTTTAGTGTTAAGTGATTTTTGAATAAAAATTGTTGTGTTTAGAAAAAATGCCTTTGTCTTTTGTTTAGCTAGAAGAATGTTGGATTGATGCTCTTTCATTTCTTACTATCCCTCTCATGAACGTTGCGGCTCGAAAACCGTGTGGGGGATGTTTTCCTTCACGTCCGCGCTTTCACTTTAAGAACCGGGTTGTTCCCAGTCTAGCCATCCATTGTCGACTCATCCTCCTAAGAAGATGTGCTCCAAACTAGCTAAGCTCAACGAAGCCTACGTGAATTTGCATAGGGTCAGACACAGTCTGATACCGAAGCCAGAAGAAATAGAGAATGTGAGAATGTTAAAAATCACTGAAGACCTGATAGAAGAGCTCTTCAGAGAAGAAATGAACAAGGAGAAAGAAGAATGGACAGAAAAGTACAGACTTCAGAGACAGCAACAGCAACAGCAACAGCAGCAACAGCAGCAACCTGAAGCTGACAGAGGCTTTGTCGATTGTCGTATCGACACCAAAGAATTCTTCTTCTCTTTCCGAAGAAGCAGACCTATTGCCAGAAAGTCTATCCTCAGAGGACATCGCATTCTTAGAAACTAAAAAAGAATGCCATAGCAAAAAAAACAACAAAAAACAGCCCTTTTCAGGGCTACCCAATACTCTAGAAAAGAAATAACGATCGATTTGCCAATGTGTGTAGGTAGAGTAGTGTGAAAATAAACACTAACTCTTTATTAAGATATTGTGAGGGTATGTGTTTGTGTGTTTGTGTTTGTAAGTGATAAAGTAGGTTGGTGTGGATAGTAGATTAAAATGATGTTTGTTTTTTCTGGGCTGTTTGAGGTGTAGATTTGGGGTTAGATTGGATTGCTTTGCATATGTAAATAGTCTATTGAAGTGATTCATAAAAAATTTTATAATAGTGATGGGTAGCATAAAAAAGTGAGCGAGTGTTTCTTTTAGGTCGGCGCGTTGTTGTTTTTTTTTTTGGTCGTGATCTAGGTAAGATGAATTTTATGTTATTAGGGGGATGTTTTCCTTCACGTCCGCGCTTTCAGTATAAATTGAAACTCGTTCGGCAGTCCAGCTACCCTTGTTGATTGATCAACACCAAAAAAAATGAACACGAGACTTGAGAAACTGTTGGAGCTTCATGTGCATCTGGAATATGCCAGGCGCATATTAAATGAACTGGCCGCGGAAGCCATTGTCGAGGAGGGAAGGATAAGAGAGGAGGAGAGAAGATATAAAGAAGAAGAAGAAAGAAGATATAAAGAGGAAAGAAGAAACAAAGAAGAGGAGGAGGAAAAGGAGAGAAGAAATTTCAAAATCCCAGAGAGCGAAAATTGGGATTCTGAAGCGACATATCCTGCCTCTGCTCTCTCCCCCCAAAAGGTAAAAAGTAACTGGGGGATAAGATGTGTATGTGGCGCCAGGCCTGGAAGGTGCCACCATTAACCAGGTGTCCATGAAGTTCCAAACAAAACAGCCCTTTTCAGGGCTACCCAATACTCTAGAAAAGAAATAACGATCAATTTGCCAATGTATGTAGGTAGAGTAGTGTGAATATAAACACTAACTCTTTTTAATGTGTGAGGGTATGTGTTGGTGTGTTTGTGTTTGTAAGAGTAAAGGTATGTTTGTGCGAATAGTAGATTATGGGTTTCTTTATTGTTTCTTAGCAAATGTGGAGAGTATAGTTTGGGTTACATTATATGAAATGAAAAAGTAGGGGATGTTTTCCTTCACGTCCGCGCGATGTTGGGTCATCATCTAGGTAAGATCCATTTTATGTTTTAGGGGGATGTTTTCCTTCACGTTCGCGCTTTTCGTATAAGAACCCACAGTATTCGTTGTTCAAACCATTCTGCAAAGAATACAAAGAAGATGGCGTCAAACCACCTTAACAAAATGGAAAAATTGCAAAACGTCATGGACAATTTAGGAATGTTTGAGCAAATGTTGGTTAACCTAAACGAGGATCACTACTCATATAGTCCCCATAGAGTGAAGATGGAGATAAACAATTTACGAAAAATGAAGGTAATCATTAGTGATCTGTTGAAAGAAATAAAGGAGGAAAAGGAGGATGAAGAGGAAAGGATAAGGATGAGAGAATGGAATGAAAAAATTGAAAAAGAAGAAGAAAATGAAAAGAGGAAGAAAGAAGAGGAGGAAGAGAAGAAGAAAGAAGAGGAGAAGAAAAAAAAGAAAGAGAAGAAGAGTGTAGGAGATAAAATAAGAACTTGGTGGAGGAAAAGAAGAAATTAGAAGAAGAAAACCCAAAGGCCCTTTTCAGGGCCAGCCATATTTCTCGAAAAGAGATAGTCTTTGAATTGCCTACCCCTTTTTTAATTTTTTAAAAAAAAATTTTAAAAAAAAATCCCATGTTCAATTCCCCTTGTCCGTAAAGTGACCCACGATTTATTGCCATGTTCAATTCCCTTGTCCGTAAAGTGACCCACGATTTATTGCCATGTTAAATTCCCTTGTCCGTAAAGTGACCCACGATTTATTGCCATGTTAAATTCCCCTTGTCCGTAAAGTGACCCACGATTTTTCTCCATGTTAAATTTCCCTTGTCCGTAAAGTGACCCAAGGGTGTTTTTAATGCTAATTCCCATTGTCCGTAAAGCGCCCCCTTTCACTACTTCTAGTGGTGCATCAATGATACGGCCTCGATCCTATGCGTATGCTTATACCACATATATTAAAAATAGCAAAGCTTTAAATTCTGGTATCAAGCAAATTCATATACCAACCATATGTTATATCAAGTTGTGATCCGCTCATTCTTCATTAATACGTATACATAACATTGCTTCAACTGTATGGTAAAAATTCTACAGATCGATCATGAATTTCCAATTCTTGATCATTAGCGACGAAAGAAAATATTGATACAAAATTAATCAGACCCGCTCTTTAAATGAATTTAACATGTTAAAAAATTTCATTGCAATCCTGCTACGTTCCATACACACATGTACACACACGCACAAGCACAGTCTCTCTCTCTCTCTCTCTCTCTCTCTCTCTCTCTCTCTCTCTCTCTCATACATTAGTGGAAAAATACGCAGAAATCTGGAGTGAGACAGAAAGTAAATTTCCGTGGGTTGAGCTTTTTCAACTTAAATTGTACAAAACCCTGTGTAGTCGTAACGGCAGGTGCATACTTTCACAGGCAGTTATCTACAGTGTTCATAATATACAAAGTTGCCATAGCGTTGTCAATACTAATACTAAAAGGTATATTTCTTGGTTTCTAAGCACAGATATAGTGTGGTCTATTTAATGCTTGGGTGAAAGGGGTATTATTAAATCTTTAATAAGGTTCTCATAAAATGATTTGTTTCAAACATAAAAATGCCCGAAGACAGATTCCAAACATTAAGGTACAAGACGAATCGAACAACAGACTAACACAGGGATTGCTTATAACAAAACATGTCCCTGTATTAATTCTTTCTTAGCTCCCACACAAACGTTTCTCTCTCTCTCTCTCTCTCTCTCTCTCCCTCTCTCTCTCTCTCTCTCTCTCGTTAATATTCGTAATATTATACAAAACACGATATGTAAATCAGAACTCAAGCTTTCAGCTTGAATGTGGTGGTATTATTTATAATATACCTCGTACAACTTAGGGGATACCTTACACTTCACGTCTATATATTAATTTCCGTAATACATCTTAATCTCCTAAGTTTATGAGCTTTATTTTACTAAAGATTATGCTACATGGACTTGGATTAAACACTAATTTCGTACATCCATAGCATGTGCAATGGGATTAGTATCGGTGGGAAGACTTGTTTTCACCATGTGTTGGAAGTCAAGATTTGACAGGAAGCAAGGAAATGAGGGAGAGGAGATATACTCAGAGATTCATTTTGATCTCAACATTTATTATTCTCTTTGCGTATCTAAATCTTTAGTATTTATACACTATTCCATAACTGTATGCCAGCATTTGATATTGTAATGACCATGGCTAGAGTCACAATGACTTGGATAATATTTTCAGTCTTTGTTTCTATTAAGTTTGTTTTTATAAATATGGTGAATATGAATATGAATTAGAATGTTCACTTACAAAGCATAGCATTTATATTTATCTCTAATGTCTAGCGACTGTCAAACTAGCAGCCAATCCTGGCAACCGATCTTAATATGTCTAACCTATTTTCGAGGTGGAGGTTCTTTTGGTAAAACGTCTTTGAAAGTCTGTCATAAAGTTTTTAGAGTGTACTGTTTAGCTTATCTGCTACAAATGGTATGTTCTTATGCTATTACTATTTGTAATCTATGTAAAATACCTGCAAAATCATGACTAGAAAAGTCCGTGTATATCCTTCTATCACGATGTCCGCCATTTTGGATCAGCATCGGTGTTTGGTATTTAGAGATTCTATACTTTCGCATTCGCAATTATTCTCTCTAATGATAGTAGGGTACTGTAAGAAGGTAATTTGTATGTTTTAGTGATAACCTCATTGCAATACAGTTGTACTGATGTATGCATTTCATGTTTTGATGCGACAGTACCGGTCGTCTGCATCAAGTGCAGAACCCGCGTCTACATGAATCGATTCAATTATTCAAGACTTAAGTTATCATTCATCATAAAGTTTAATTTCACATAAGCTTGATCTCATAAAATGTTCTTATTCATTTCATAGAGAAGTCATACAGTATTGAAATACTTCTTGTTATGTAATTTATGTACTTGTAATGTTGACATGGTATACCATGCAAAACTGTATTGTTTACAATGCAATACACGGCACACCATACAAGACACTGATTGGTTGCGTGGGTTGCCGTGCATACATCGATTGGTTGAATTGTGTCATGTGGTGTCTGGGGGAAGGTTATAAATAGGGGAGCGCTGTCACTGTTGGTCAGACAACTGACTAGTACAATCGGCGCCAAAATAAAAAGTGACAAAAAGAAACAGCAAAGTGTCAAGTTAGTACATTTTGGATCTTTATAAATAGCACGTTTTACAATATCGAACAAACAAGAATAATATATTTATTCCAACAAAAATAGATTGTAATAGTTGTCTCCCACCACACCTGCCAGTCCCCTCCCCCCCCCCCCTTCCAGTTTGTTATATTAGAATTACATAATCTGGTTGTACACAATAACTATAGTTCTTATATATTTACTTGTTTACACAATTCATTAAACATTGTCAAATTGTTCTCGATTTTATGTTGATGATATAACCCCTCTTCCATCGCCCCAACCGCAAGCTTTTGATCTTTTCTTTCATAACACTATCAGTTCCTGTGTACAAAAATATGTAGCACCCTTAGGGACCAAAAAGGGCCTTACAATATACTTTGGTTGTTGCAGAGGTAGTCAAGGAATTTGTGACATCAAATGCACAAAATTAGAGCACTGGGCCAAATAGAGGACGACAACTTGGCCGATGACTTGATTCATGGAAATGCTACCCGTGACCAGATTTGCCAAGTTTAACTTCTGTTCTTTATGGAAATTCAGATTGTATCGTGAGTCACAGTCCTAATCGTGTTTGTGTAATCGTTTCCCAGACTGTAGCTCGTGTACCGTTTATTGATAAGAATATTTTGTTTCTGTTTCTTCAAGTTCTTTTATTTTAACAGCCGCTTTTAATACTTTGATTGTAAATACATTAACTAACACCAGATTAAACATATTATCCGAGCATATATATATATATATATATATATATATTGCAAAACATTAATGGGGGATTTTCTATAACCTAAATATGTGACTTACACAGAAGTAAACAAGAATTATTAGATCGGAATGCATTTCAGCTTGACAGATTATCGTGAACCTTTTACACTTTTAGCTCAGGCTGTTTGCAAGGAAAAACTAAATGAACTGCCTAGGGTAGACTAATAAACAGACCCCAGAAATTAAAAAGGTGAGTAAATGGACCTTCAGCAGAACAAATTTGCTGTTGGAGATTTTATTTCAGATTATCAAGCATAATTTATTGCTCTAGTTCTGAGGGCAGCATTGGTGCCTTCAACAGTGCGATTTTGTTTTACTGGACCTGTCTGTTTCTATTTAAAGTCATATACTGTAATAAGGAATATATTAAACTGGGCCAGATGTTCTTGAACTAACGTTAAGAACATTGGTTCCTATTGTTGTTGTCAGGCTGACAACACTACTTGTCAAATGGGAGCCAATAAGAAAAATGTTGGTTGAACATTCCAGATGTAAGGTACTATATTCGTTTTTCCAAGATTAATACCAGATGTTACAGTGGAAATAATCAAGAACATCTAAAATAGTGAACTCGGCGTTTGGGCAAGAATTCCAAAACAGGTCACGCAAAGATGGCCAATTTTGTGGAATGCTTCGTTTTGGGTTAATTAAGGTCTTAGCTAGAGAAGAAAATTAAAAACTTTCATTTTAGTTTCAATGATTTAAGCACCATTGGTACTTTCCATTTTCCACTAATCAAAATGATATCCTGGGACTAGAATCTCAGCATGTGTTTTTATGATTATCGAGTCTAGAGTTTAAATTTATTTTTTAATCTAAACCAAGATAGCAGCAAATATAATATCTTGCATAATACTGTCAGCATTCCAGCAGGATTTAACAGCAACATATGATCAGATGAAAGAAAATATTTGCGAATGATATTTCGGTTCATTTTAAAATTTAATATTGTTATTCCCCTGCTGTAAAATTCTTTATAACATTTTCCTAAATTCCCTTTTCTTTTCATGTCACTAAAGAATTTATATTAACTTCTAAAATGTTACCTCAGAAAGAAACTGATTTTCTTTAAAAAGGACTTTCTGTATCAGTGGGAATAATATCCAAGTGATGTATGCAATATCAGGAAGAAAAGTTTCCATGGGAGATAAACAAACTAGGGTAGAATTTACGCTGATCTGAGTGGTCTTTTTACGCGAGAAATTCTGAGGAACGATGTTGCAGCTCAGACAAGTACTTCCGTAAACTGTGTGACTCGGTGTCAGCCACCTGTGTACGGGAGTAGCTTCGCAATGACACACTGCCAACTACTGGCAGTCAACACGGTCTTTCATTAGTCAGTTTTCCATGCAAATCTTCTAGCTATGACACGACATCAATATTGATGATAATAAACTTCTCGGATTGTTTGAACGTTTATTCCTTTCTTCATATCCGATAAAGTTTCCACACAGTGAACAAATTATCAATATTATTGTTATTATTATTATTATTATTATTATTATTATTATTAAAACAAGAATGTCGAACGTAATAGATAATTGATAGTCGCCGAACTAACATTTAAAATGAAGATAAAACAATCTATTTAGAAAAATCCAACTTGTGTGGTATGAAAATATTCATAAAATCAACACATGCCTAAAAACAGATTTTAAAAATCTGGAGCGTCTTTGGCGCTTGCAAGTAGAAATGGGTTTCATCATCGATCATATATTTTTGTTACTTTAGTTCAGATGAATTCTAAAAATAAATTTCTTTTCTTTCGTCATTATTTAGTTACCGATAGAGATCAACAACACATTTTAGGTAAACAAATTTTCAGGACAGAGCCAAAACGTGCCAAAGAGCTATCTCGAAGAACGGAATTTACGTGTCGCTAATCCAATACGTGTCCCATGGCAACGCACGTGGTACAATCGCATTCCCATAATTGATGAGAAACAATCGAGCTCCCTTACAGTACTTGCGCTAAAAACAAGTAACGACTACTGTGATATTAGCAGAAAATGGGATGTTTCGAAGGCTGCTTCAGGGGCATTCGAAAATCGGTAAGTACCGAAAAACAATCGTTTAAACATAAATGTTAGCATTACTATTATAGCCGTTCCTTGGAAGGACGCAATGGATAACGAAATTTATTCGCAAAAAAATGCACATAATGCAAAGCAACGTCAAGGCAGAGTTTAATAAACAAACAAAAAATAAACAAAAACATCAACATCAACAACAGTGGGAGGTGACAATATAACGATTGCGATTAATAAGATAAAATGAACCCAAATCAATGCAATTCAATTGAAAGGGACCCCTCCATCATGGCAGATGTGGCAGGTTTAAGGCGCGGGCGGGAGAATTGAGCGCGATGGGTAAACGGATCAACAAACATATTTAAGGTAAATTTATTTTCAGGACAGAGCCAAAACCTGCCAAAGACCTATCTCGAAGAACGGAATTTACGTGTTGCTAATCCAATACGTTTCCCATGGCAACGCACGTGGTACAATCGCATTCTCATAATTCATGAGAAACAATCGAGCTCCCTTACAACACTTGCGCTAACAACAAGTAACGACTACTGTGATATTAGCAGAAAATGGGCTGTTTCGAAGGCTGCTTTAGGGGCACTTGAAAATCGTTAAGTCCCGTAAACAATGGTTTAAACATAAATGTTAGCATTATTATTATAGCCGTTCCTTGGAAAGACACAATTTATAATGAAATTTATCCGCAAAAAAATGCACATAATGCAAAGCAACGTCAATATAGAGTTTAATAAACAAACAAACAAATAAACAAAAACATCAACATCAACAACACTGGGAGCTGAAAATATAGCGATTGCGATTAATAAGATAAAATGAACCCAAATCAATGCAATTCAATTGAAAGGGACCCCTCCACCATGACAGATGTGGCAGGTTAAAGGGGCGGACTGGAGAATTGAGCGCGATGTTTGAACGGGAAGTGTCTCCAACATGCCAGTATTTGTTAAATGAAACAAATATGATCTCATTGTCAAAATATTGATTTCACAGTTTTATGTTATCTAGATATTTCTGTATTCGCTATTGAAAACAGCGCATCATTCCTCAACTCACCTCCACACCTGATGGCACAAATAAAAGCCAATTGTATATTATGTTGATCAAACGTGTCTCCAGATATCATGTCTGGGATTGTAATTATTTAAAACTGGCTTAGCATTTACTTTTTTCAAGCGCTCAACAATGATCTTCATAGACCAGAGCTGGTGGGGGTGGGTGCAGATGATGTATCATTTTTGTATAAGCTGGAAGAAAGGAAATCGAAGTCGCTATTGGGACTCCGTACCTCGAATATCTACAGCGACCTAAGGAATATAAACAATGTATACATCTAGTGGTGCATCAATGATACGGCCTAGATCCTATGCGTATATTCTATGCTTATACCACATATATTAAAAATAGCAAAGCTTTAAATTCTGGTATCAAGCAAATTCATATACCAACCATATGTTATATCAAGTTGTGATCCGCTCATTCTTCATTAATACGTATACATAACATTGCTTCAACTGTATGGTAAAAATTCTACAGATCGATCATGAATTTCCAATTCTTGATCATTAGCGACGAAAGAAAATATTGATACAAAATTAATCAGACCCGCTCTTTAAATGAATTTAACATGTTAAAAAATTTCATTGCAATCCTGCTACGTTCCATACACACATGCACACACACGCACAAGCACAGTCTCTCTCTCTCTCTCTCTCTCTCTCATACATTAGTGGAAAAATACGCAGAAATCTGGAGTGAGACAGAAAGTAAATTTCCGTGGGTTGAGCTTTTTCAACTTAAATTGTACAAAACCCTGTGTAGTCGTAACGGCAGGTGCATACTTTCACAGGCAGTTATCTACAGTGTTCATAATATACAAAGTTGCCATAGCGTTGTCAATACTAATACTAAAAGGTATATTTCTTGGTTTCGAAGCACAGATATAGTGTGGTCTATTTAATGCTTGGGTGAAAGGGGTATTATTAAATCTTTAATAAGGTTCTCATAAAACGATTTGTTTCAAACATAAAAATGCCCGAAGACAGATTCCAAACATTAAGGTACAAGACGAATCGAACAACAGACTAACACAGGGATTGCTTATAACAAAACATGTCCCTGTATTAATTCTTTCTTAGCTCCCACACAAACGTTTCTCTCTCTCTCTCTCTCTCTCTCTCTCTCTCTCTCTCTCTCTCTCTCTCGCGTTAATATTCGTAATATTATACAAAACACGATATGTAAATCAGAACTCAAGCTTTCAGCTTGAATGTGGTGGTATTATTTATAATATACCTCGTACAACTTAGGGGATACCTTACACTTCACGTCTATATATTAATTTCCGTAATACATCTTAATCTTCTAAGTTTATGAGCTTTATTTTACTAAAGATTATGCTACATGGACTTGGATTAAACACTAATTTCGTACATCCATAGCATGTGCAATGGGATTAGTATCGGTGGGAAGACTTGTTTTCACCATGTGTTGGAAGTCAAGATTTGACAGGAAGCAAGGAAATGAGGGAGAGGAGATATACTCAGAGATTCATTTTGATCTCAACATTTATTATTCTCTTTGCGTATCTAAATCTTTAGTATTTATACACTATTCCATAACTGTATGCCAGCATTTGATATTGTAATGACCATGGCTAGAGTCACAATGACTTGGATAATATTTTCAGTCTTTGTTTCTATTAAGTTTGTTTTTATAAATATGGTGAATATGAATATGAATTAGAATGTTCACTTACAAAGCATAGCATTTATATTTATCTCTAATGTCTAGCGACTGTCAAACTAGCAGCCAATCCTGGCAACCGATCTTAATATGTCTAACCTATTTTCGAGGTGGAGGTTCTTTTGGTAAAACGTCTTTGAAAGTCTGTCATAAAGTTTTTAGAGTGTACTGTTTAGCTTATCTGCTACAAATGGTATGTTCTTATGCTATTACTATTTGTAATCTATGTAAAATACCTGCAAAATCATGACTAGAAAAGTCCGTGTATATCCTTCTATCACGATGTCCGCCATTTTGGATCAGCATCGGTGTTTGGTATTTAGAGATTCTATACTTTCGCATTCGCAATTATTCTCTCTAATGATAGTAGGGTACTGTAAGAAGGTAATTTGTATGTTTTAGTGATAACCTCATTGCAATACAGTTGTACTGATGTATGCATTTCATGTTTTGATGCGACAGTACCGGTCGTCTGCATCAAGTGCAGAACCCGCGTCTACATGAATCGATTCAATTATTCAAGACTTAAGTTATCATTCATCATAAAGTTTAATTTCACATAAGCTTGATCTCATAAAATGTTCTTATTCATTTCATAGAGAAGTCATACAGTATTGAAATACTTCTTGTTATGTAATTTATGTACTTGTAATGTTGACATGGTATACCATGCAAAACTGTATTGTTTACAATGCAATACACGGCACACCATACAAGACACTGATTGGTTGCGTGGGTTGCCGTGCATACATCGATTGGTTGAATTGTGTCATGTGGTGTCTGGGGGAAGGTTATAAATAGGGGAGCGCTGTCACTGTTGGTCAGACAACTGACTAGTACAATCGGCGCCAAAATAAAAAGTGACAAAAAGAAACAGCAAAGTGTCAAGTTAGTACATTTTGGATCTTTATAAATAGCACGTTTTACAATATCGAACAAACAAGAATAATATATTTATTCCAACAAAAATAGATTGTAATAGTTGTCTCCCACCACACCTGCCAGTCCCCTCCCCCCCCCCCTTCCAGTTTGTTATATTAGAATTACATAATCTGGTTGTACACAATAACTATAGTTCTTATATATTTACTTGTTTACACAATTCATTAAACATTGTCAAATTGTTCTCGATTTTATGTTGATGATATAACCCCTCTTCCATCGCCCCAACCGCAAGCTTTTGATCTTTTCTTTCATAACACTATCAGTTCCTGTGTACAAAAATATGTAGCACCCTTAGGGACCAAAAAGGGCCTTACAATATACTTTGGTTGTTGCAGAGGTAGTCAAGGAATTTGTGACATCAAATGCACAAAATTAGAGCACTGGGCCAAATAGAGGACGACAACTTGGCCGATGACTTGATTCATGGAAATGCTACCCGTGACCAGATTTGCCAAGTTTAACTTCTGTTCTTTATGGAAATTCAGATTGTATCGTGAGTCACAGTCCTAATCGTGTTTGTGTAATCGTTTCCCAGACTGTAGCTCGTGTACCGTTTATTGATAAGAATATTTTGTTTCTGTTTCTTCAAGTTCTTTTATTTTAACAGCCGCTTTTAATACTTTGATTGTAAATACATTAACTAACACCAGATTAAACATATTATCCGAGCATATATATATATATATATATATATATATATATATATATATATATATATATATATATATATATATATATATATATATATATATATTGCAAAACATTAATGGGGGATTTTCTATAACCTAAATATGTGACTTACACAGAAGTAAACAAGAATTATTAGATCGGAATGCATTTCAGCTTGACAGATTATCGTGAACCTTTTACACTTTTAGCTCAGGCTGTTTGCAAGGAAAAACTAAATGAACTGCCTAGGGTAGACTAATAAACAGACCCCAGAAATTAAAAAGGTGAGTAAATGGACCTTCAGCAGAACAAATTTGCTGTTGGAGATTTTATTTCAGATTATCAAGCATAATTTATTGCTCTAGTTCTGAGGGCAGCATTGGTGCCTTCAACAGTGCGATTTTGTTTTACTGGACCTGTCTGTTTCTATTTAAAGTCATATACTGTAATAAGGAATATATTAAACTGGGCCAGATGTTCTTGAACTAACGTTAAGAACATTGGTTCCTATTGTTGTTGTCAGGCTGACAACACTACTTGTCAAATGGGAGCCAATAAGAAAAATGTTGGTTGAACATTCCAGATGTAAGGTACTATATTCGTTTTTCCAAGATTAATACCAGATGTTACAGTGGAAATAATCAAGAACATCTAAAATAGTGAACTCGGCGTTTGGGCAAGAATTCCAAAACAGGTCACGCAAAGATGGCCAATTTTGTGGAATGCTTCGTTTTGGGTTAATTAAGGTCTTAGCTAGAGAAGAAAATTAAAAACTTTCATTTTAGTTTCAATGATTTAAGCACCATTGGTACTTTCCATTTTCCACTAATCAAAATGATATCCTGGGACTAGAATCTCAGCATGTGTTTTTATGATTATCGAGTCTAGAGTTTAAATTTATTTTTTAATCTAAACCAAGATAGCAGCAAATATAATATCTTGCATAATACTGTCAGCATTCCAGCAGGATTTAACAGCAACATATGATCAGATGAAAGAAAATATTTGCGAATGATATTTCGGTTCATTTTAAAATTTAATATTGTTATTCCCCTGCTGTAAAATTCTTTATAACATTTTCCTAAATTCCCTTTTCTTTTCATGTCACTAAAGAATTTATATTAACTTCTAAAATGTTACCTCAGAAAGAAATTGATTTTCTTTAAAAAGGACTTTCTGTATCAGTGGGAATAATATCCAAGTGATGTATGCAATATCAGGAAGAAAAGTTTCCATGGGAGATAAACAAACTAGGGTAGAATTTACGCTGATCTGAGTGGTCTTTTTACGCGAGAAATTCTGAGGAACGATGTTGCAGCTCAGACAAGTACTTCCGTAAACTGTGTGACTCGGTGTCAGCCACCTGTGTACGGGAGTAGCTTCGCAATGACACACTGCCAACTACTGGCAGTCAACACGGTCTTTCATTAGTCAGTTTTCCATGCAAATCTTCTAGCTATGACACGACATCAATATTGATGATAATAAACTTCTCGGATTGTTTGAACGTTTATTCCTTTCTTCATATCCGATAAAGTTTCCACACAGTGAACAAATTATCAATATTATTGTTATTATTATTATTATTATTATTATTATTATTAAAACAAGAATGTCGAACGTAATAGATAATTGATAGTCGCCGAACTAACATTTAAAATGAAGATAAAACAATCTATTTAGAAAAATCCAACTTGTGTGGTATGAAAATATTCATAAAATCAACACATGCCTAAAAACAGATTTTAAAAATCTGGAGCGTCTTTGGCGCTTGCAAGTAGAAATGGGTTTCATCATCGATCATATATTTTTGTTACTTTAGTTCAGATGAATTCTAAAAATAAATTTCTTTTCTTTCGTCATTATTTAGTTACCGATAGAGATCAACAACACATTTTAGGTAAACAAATTTTCAGGACAGAGCCAAAACGTGCCAAAGAGCTATCTCGAAGAACGGAATTTACGTGTCGCTAATCCAATACGTGTCCCATGGCAACGCACGTGGTACAATCGCATTCCCATAATTGATGAGAAACAATCGAGCTCCCTTACAGTACTTGCGCTAAAAACAAGTAACGACTACTGTGATATTAGCAGAAAATGGGATGTTTCGAAGGCTGCTTCAGGGGCATTCGAAAATCGGTAAGTACCGAAAAACAATCGTTTAAACATAAATGTTAGCATTACTATTATAGCCGTTCCTTGGAAGGACGCAATGGATAACGAAATTTATTCGCAAAAAAATGCACATAATGCAAAGCAACGTCAAGGCAGAGTTTAATAAACAAACAAAAAATAAACAAAAACATCAACATCAACAACAGTGGGAGGTGACAATATAACGATTGCGATTAATAAGATAAAATGAACCCAAATCAATGCAATTCAATTGAAAGGGACCCCTCCATCATGGCAGATGTGGCAGGTTTAAGGCGCGGGCGGGAGAATTGAGCGCGATGGGTAAACGGATCAACAAACATATTTAAGGTAAATTTATTTTCAGGACAGAGCCAAAACCTGCCAAAGACCTATCTCGAAGAACGGAATTTACGTGTCGCTAATCCAATACGTTTCCCATGGCAACGCACGTGGTACAATCGCATTCTCATAATTCATGAGAAACAATCGAGCTCCCTTACAACACTTGCGCTAACAACAAGTAACGACTACTGTGATATTAGCAGAAAATGGGCTGTTTCGAAGGCTGCTTTAGGGGCACTTGAAAATCGTTAAGTCCCGTAAACAATGGTTTAAACATAAATGTTAGCATTATTATTATAGCCGTTCCTTGGAAAGACACAATTTATAATGAAATTTATCCGCAAAAAAATGCACATAATGCAAAGCAACGTCAATATAGAGTTTAATAAACAAACAAACAAATAAACAAAAACATCAACATCAACAACACTGGGAGCTGAAAATATAGCGATTGCGATTAATAAGATAAAATGAACCCAAATCAATGCAATTCAATTGAAAGGGACCCCTCCACCATGGCAGATGTGGCAGGTTAAAGGGGCGGACTGGAGAATTGAGCGCGATGTTTGAACGGGAAGTGTCTCCAACATGCCAGTATTTGTTAAATGAAACAAATATGATCTCATTGTCAAAATATTGATTTCACAGTTTTATGTTATCTAGATATTTCTGTATTCGCTATTGAAAACAGCGCATCATTCCTCAACTCACCTCCACACCTGATGGCACAAATAAAAGCCAATTGTATATTATGTTGATCAAACGTGTCTCCAGATATCATGTCTGGGATTGTAATTATTTAAAACTGGCTTAGCATTTACTTTTTTCAAGCGCTCAACAATGATCTTCATAGACCAGAGCTGGTGGGGGTGGGTGCAGATGATGTATCATTTTTGTATAAGCTGGAAGAAAGGAAATCGAAGTCGCTATTGGGACTCCGTACCTCGAATATCTACAGCGACCTAAGGAATATAAACAATGTATACATCTAGTGGTGCATCAATGATACGGCCTAGATCCTATGCGTATATTCTATGCTTATACCACATATATTAAAAATAGCAAAGCTTTAAATTCTGGTATCAAGCAAATTCATATACCAACCATATGTTATATCAAGTTGTGATCCGCTCATTCTTCATTAATACGTATACATAACATTGCTTCAACTGTATGGTAAAAATTCTACAGATCGATCATGAATTTCCAATTCTTGATCATTAGCGACGAAAGAAAATATTGATACAAAATTAATCAGACCCGCTCTTTAAATGAATTTAACATGTTAAAAAATTTCATTGCAATCCTGCTACGTTCCATACACACATGCACACAC
Source organism: Sinohyriopsis cumingii (assembly GCA_028554795.2). Lineage (NCBI taxonomy): Eukaryota > Metazoa > Mollusca > Bivalvia > Unionida > Unionidae > Sinohyriopsis > Sinohyriopsis cumingii. The sequence continues at coordinate 3,004,367 of JAPYKE020000101.1, forward strand.
ACGCACAAGCACAGTCTCTCTCTCTCTCTCTCTCTCTCTCTCTCTCTCTCTCTCTCTCTCTCTCTCATACATTAGTGGAAAAATACGCAGAAATCTGGAGTGAGACAGAAAGTAAATTTCCGTGGGTTGAGCTTTTTCAACTTAAATTGTACAAAACCCTGTGTAGTCGTAACGGCAGGTGCATACTTTCACAGGCAGTTATCTACAGTGTTCATAATATACAAAGTTGCCATAGCGTTGTCAATACTAATACTAAAAGGTATATTTCTTGGTTTCGAAGCACAGATATAGTGTGGTCTATTTAATGCTTGGGTGAAAGGGGTATTATTAAATCTTTAATAAGGTTCTCATAAAACGATTTGTTTCAAACATAAAAATGCCCGAAGACAGATTCCAAACATTAAGGTACAAGACGAATCGAACAACAGACTAACACAGGGATTGCTTATAACAAAACATGTCCCTGTATTAATTCTTTCTTAGCTCCCACACAAACGTTTCTCTCTCTCTCTCTCTCTCTCTCTCTCTCTCTCTCGCGTTAATATTCGTAATATTATACAAAACACGATATGTAAATCAGAACTCAAGCTTTCAGCTTGAATGTGGTGGTATTATTTATAATATACCTCGTACAACTTAGGGGATACCTTACACTTCACGTCTATATATTAATTTCCGTAATACATCTTAATCTTCTAAGTTTATGAGCTTTATTTTACTAAAGATTATGCTACATGGACTTGGATTAAACACTAATTTCGTACATCCATAGCATGTGCAATGGGATTAGTATCGGTGGGAAGACTTGTTTTCACCATGTGTTGGAAGTCAAGATTTGACAGGAAGCAAGGAAATGAGGGAGAGGAGATATACTCAGAGATTCATTTTGATCTCAACATTTATTATTCTCTTTGCGTATCTAAATCTTTAGTATTTATACACTATTCCATAACTGTATGCCAGCATTTGATATTGTAATGACCATGGCTAGAGTCACAATGACTTGGATAATATTTTCAGTCTTTGTTTCTATTAAGTTTGTTTTTATAAATATGGTGAATATGAATATGAATTAGAATGTTCACTTACAAAGCATAGCATTTATATTTATCTCTAATGTCTAGCGACTGTCAAACTAGCAGCCAATCCTGGCAACCGATCTTAATATGTCTAACCTATTTTCGAGGTGGAGGTTCTTTTGGTAAAACGTCTTTGAAAGTCTGTCATAAAGTTTTTAGAGTGTACTGTTTAGCTTATCTGCTACAAATGGTATGTTCTTATGCTATTACTATTTGTAATCTATGTAAAATACCTGCAAAATCATGACTAGAAAAGTCCGTGTATATCCTTCTATCACGATGTCCGCCATTTTGGATCAGCATCGGTGTTTGGTATTTAGAGATTCTATACTTTCGCATTCGCAATTATTCTCTCTAATGATAGTAGGGTACTGTAAGAAGGTAATTTGTATGTTTTAGTGATAACCTCATTGCAATACAGTTGTACTGATGTATGCATTTCATGTTTTGATGCGACAGTACCGGTCGTCTGCATCAAGTGCAGAACCCGCGTCTACATGAATCGATTCAATTATTCAAGACTTAAGTTATCATTCATCATAAAGTTTAATTTCACATAAGCTTGATCTCATAAAATGTTCTTATTCATTTCATAGAGAAGTCATACAGTATTGAAATACTTCTTGTTATGTAATTTATGTACTTGTAATGTTGACATGGTATACCATGCAAAACTGTATTGTTTACAATGCAATACACGGCACACCATACAAGACACTGATTGGTTGCGTGGGTTGCCGTGCATACATCGATTGGTTGAATTGTGTCATGTGGTGTCTGGGGGAAGGTTATAAATAGGGGAGCGCTGTCACTGTTGGTCAGACAACTGACTAGTACAATCGGCGCCAAAATAAAAAGTGACAAAAAGAAACAGCAAAGTGTCAAGTTAGTACATTTTGGATCTTTATAAATAGCACGTTTTACAATATCGAACAAACAAGAATAATATATTTATTCCAACAAAAATAGATTGTAATAGTTGTCTCCCACCACACCTGCCAGTCCCCTCCCCCCCCCCCCTTCCAGTTTGTTATATTAGAATTACATAATCTGGTTGTACACAATAACTATAGTTCTTATATATTTACTTGTTTACACAATTCATTAAACATTGTCAAATTGTTCTCGATTTTATGTTGATGATATAACCCCTCTTCCATCGCCCCAACCGCAAGCTTTTGATCTTTTCTTTCATAACACTATCAGTTCCTGTGTACAAAAATATGTAGCACCCTTAGGGACCAAAAAGGTCCTTACAATATACTTTGGTTGTTGCAGAGGTAGTCAAGGAATTTGTGACATCAAATGCACAAAATTAGAGCACTGGGCCAAATAGAGGACGACAACTTGGCCGATGACTTGATTCATGGAAATGCTACCCGTGACCAGATTTGCCAAGTTTAACTTCTGTTCTTTATGGAAATTCAGATTGTATCGTGAGTCACAGTCCTAATCGTGTTTGTGTAATCGTTTCCCAGACTGTAGCTCGTGTACCGTTTATTGATAAGAATATTTTGTTTCTGTTTCTTCAAGTTCTTTTATTTTAACAGCCGCTTTTAATACTTTGATTGTAAATACATTAACTAACACCAGATTAAACATATTATCCGAGCATATATATATATATATATATATATATATATATATATATATATATATATATATATATATTGCAAAACATTAATGGGGGATTTTCTATAACCTAAATATGTGACTTACACAGAAGTAAACAAGAATTATTAGATCGGAATGCATTTCAGCTTGACAGATTATCGTGAACCTTTAACACTTTTAGCTCAGGCTGTTTGCAAGGAAAAACTAAATGAACTGCCTAGGGTAGACTAATAAACAGACCCCAGAAATTAAAAAGGTGAGTAAATGGACCTTCAGCAGAACAAATTTGCTGTTGGAGATTTTATTTCAGATTATCAAGCATAATTTATTGCTCTAGTTCTGAGGGCAGCATTGGTGCCTTCAACAGTGCGATTTTGTTTTACTGGACCTGTCTGTTTCTATTTAAAGTCATATACTGTAATAAGGAATATATTAAACTGGGCCAGATGTTCTTGAACTAACGTTAAGAACATTGGTTCCTATTGTTGTTGTCAGGCTGACAACACTACTTGTCAAATGGGAGCCAATAAGAAAAATGTTGGTTGAACATTCCAGATGTAAGGTACTATATTCGTTTTTCCAAGATTAATACCAGATGTTACAGTGGAAATAATCAAGAACATCTAAAATAGTGAACTCGGCGTTTGGGCAAGAATTCCAAAACAGGTCACGCAAAGATGGCCAATTTTGTGGAATGCTTCGTTTTGGGTTAATTAAGGTCTTAGCTAGAGAAGAAAATTAAAAACTTTCATTTTAGTTTCAATGATTTAAGCACCATTGGTACTTTCCATTTTCCACTAATCAAAATGATATCCTGGGACTAGAATCTCAGCATGTGTTTTTATGATTATCGAGTCTAGAGTTTAAATTTATTTTTTAATCTAAACCAAGATAGCAGCAAATATAATATCTTGCATAATACTGTCAGCATTCCAGCAGGATTTAACAGCAACATATGATCAGATGAAAGAAAATATTTGCGAATGATATTTCGGTTCATTTTAAAATTTAATATTGTTATTCCCCTGCTGTAAAATTCTTTATAACATTTTCCTAAATTCCCTTTTCTTTTCATGTCACTAAAGAATTTATATTAACTTCTAAAATGTTACCTCAGAAAGAAACTGATTTTCTTTAAAAAGGACTTTCTGTATCAGTGGGAATAATATCCAAGTGATGTATGCAATATCAGGAAGAAAAGTTTCCATGGGAGATAAACAAACTAGGGTAGAATTTACGCTGATCTGAGTGGTCTTTTTACGCGAGAAATTCTGAGGAACGATGTTGCAGCTCAGACAAGTACTTCCGTAAACTGTGTGACTCGGTGTCAGCCACCTGTGTACGGGAGTAGCTTCGCAATGACACACTGCCAACTACTGGCAGTCAACACGGTCTTTCATTAGTCAGTTTTCCATGCAAATCTTCTAGCTATGACACGACATCAATATTGATGATAATAAACTTCTCGGATTGTTTGAACGTTTATTCCTTTCTTCATATCCGATAAAGTTTCCACACAGTGAACAAATTATCAATATTATTGTTATTATTATTATTATTATTATTATTATTATTAAAACAAGAATGTCGAACGTAATAGATAATTGATAGTCGCCGAACTAACATTTAAAATGAAGATAAAACAATCTATTTAGAAAAATCCAACTTGTGTGGTATGAAAATATTCATAAAATCAACACATGCCTAAAAACAGATTTTAAAAATCTGGAGCGTCTTTGGCGCTTGCAAGTAGAAATGGGTTTCATCATCGATCATATATTTTTGTTACTTTAGTTCAGATGAATTCTAAAAATAAATTTCTTTTCTTTCGTCATTATTTAGTTACCGATAGAGATCAACAACACATTTTAGGTAAACAAATTTTCAGGACAGAGCCAAAACGTGCCAAAGAGCTATCTCGAAGAACGGAATTTACGTGTCGCTAATCCAATACGTGTCCCATGGCAACGCACGTGGTACAATCGCATTCCCATAATTGATGAGAAACAATCGAGCTCCCTTACAGTACTTGCGCTAAAAACAAGTAACGACTACTGTGATATTAGCAGAAAATGGGATGTTTCGAAGGCTGCTTCAGGGGCATTCGAAAATCGGTAAGTACCGAAAAACAATCGTTTAAACATAAATGTTAGCATTACTATTATAGCCGTTCCTTGGAAGGACGCAATGGATAACGAAATTTATTCGCAAAAAAATGCACATAATGCAAAGCAACGTCAAGGCAGAGTTTAATAAACAAACAAAAAATAAACAAAAACATCAACATCAACAACAGTGGGAGGTGACAATATAACGATTGCGATTAATAAGATAAAATGAACCCAAATCAATGCAATTCAATTGAAAGGGACCCCTCCATCATGGCAGATGTGGCAGGTTTAAGGCGCGGGCGGGAGAATTGAGCGCGATGGGTAAACGGGAAGAGTCTCCAACATGCCAGTATTTGTTAATGAAACAAATATGATCTCATTGTCAAAATATTGGTTTCACACTTTTATGTTATTCAGACATTTCTTTATTCGGTATTAAAAACAGTGCAGCCTCCCTGAACTCACCGCCACGCCTGATGGCACAAATAAAAGCCAATTGTATTTTATGTTGATCAAATGTGTCTCCAGGTATCATGTCTGGGATTGTAATTATTTAAAATTGGCGTAGCATTTACTTTCTTCAAGAGCTGAACATTGATCTTCATAGACCAGGGGTGGTGGGGGTGGGGGTGGTGCAGATGATGTATCTTTTTCTGTATAAACTATAAAAAAGGAAATCGAAGTCACTAATGAGACTCAATTATCTATAGCGACCTAAGCAATATAAACAATGCATACATCTCGTGGTATATCAATGGTACGGCGTATATACTATGCGTATATTCTATGCTTATACCACAAAAATTAAAAATAGCAAAGGTTTTAAATTCTGGTATCAAGCAAATTCATATACCAGCCATATGTTATATCAAGTTGTGATCCGTTCATTCTGCATTAACAAGATGGCCGCTATCGCTTAACCGGCCTGAAGCAGCTGTTCCGTTTTTTAGTAACTGGTAACCTCTTATGCAGCATCTTGACCCATTTTAATTTTGAATTAGAAATAACAGTTTTCATTAATAGGGCGGGGTAATCAATAGCAAAAATAATTTTTATTGATTTTCTTGCAATGTTAAATTCAAAATCCAGGTAAATACCATCCATATATAGGAAATGTGAAGAAAATCTTATATATGCCAAACATATGAAATCATTTAAGAAACGTTGATAGTTTCTCACTTTTTTCTATATATTCTTTTCTATGCTTTAAGATCTGAATACTTCAATATTTACTAAAGTTATGTATGTATTCAAACTTAATAGAGCAACAAGTTTTAACAGACGCACGTTTTCGGGCTTGGAAACAATTTTTGCTACATAATTTTATCTTATTTTTTACAAAATTATGAGATCTATAAAGCTTCTGAAAGTGTACTGCTTTTGAAAGCGTAAACATGCCATTTAATCAGAAATTGTACGTTTCTACTTTGTACATGAACATTTTGCATTATGTTTTTACTGTAATTTATGGCACAGTGACAATTATGAATAAAATGTCAAACTTTCCCTGTTCTCTGCTGTTATATTTTACTATGGTTGCATTTTATTAAATTATATTTTCTCATTTCATAAAATAAAAAAAAAAAACTTGTTTAGCTAATCCATAATTTAAATGACAAAGTTTATGCGATATTTACTTAGTACACCAAGCTGGACTTGTATATTTGTGGTGTCATTACGCGAACAATTCTGAGGAACGATGTTGCAGCTCAGACAAGTACTTTCGTAAACTGTGTGGTTCTGTGTCAGCCACCTGTGTTCGAGAGAGTCTTCGCAATGACACACTGCCAACTACTGGCAGTCAATACGGTTTTTCATTAGTCACTTTTCCATGCAAATGTTCTCGCTATGACACGACATCTATATTGATGATAATAAACTTCTCGGATTGTTTTAACGTTTATTTCTCTCTTAATATCCGATAAAGTTTCCACACAGTGAAAACATTATTATTATTATTCTTATTATTATTATTATAAATGAACAAACAAGAATGTCTAACATAATACTTAATTGATAGTCGCCGAGCTAACATTTAAAATGAAGACAAAACAATCTATTTAGAAAAATCCAACTTGTATGGTATGGATATATTCAGAAAATCAACACAAAACATTTTTCTAAAATCTGGAGCGTCTTTAGCGCTTGCAATTAGAAATGGGTTTCATCATCGATCATATATTTTTGTTACTTTAGTTCAGATGAATTCTAAAAATAAATTGGTTTCCTTTCGTCATTATTTCGGTACCGATACAGATCAACAAACAAATTTTAGGTAAATTTATTTTCAGGACAGAGCCAAAACCTGCCAAAGACCTATCTCGAAGAACGGAATTTACGTGTCGCTAATCCAATACGTTTCCCATGGCAACGCACGTGGTACAATCGCATTCTCATAATTCATGAGAAACAATCGAGCTCCCTTACAACACTTGCGCTAATAACAAGTAACGACTACTTTGATATTAGCAGAAAATGGGCTGTTTCGAAGGCTGCTTTAGGGGCACTTGAAAATCGTTAAGTCCCGTAAACAATGGTTTAAACATAAATGTTAGCATTATTATTATAGCCGTTCCTTGGAAAGACACAATTTATAACGAAATTTATTCGCAAAAAAATGCACATAATGCAAAGCAACGTCAATGTAGAGTTTAATAAACAAACAAATAAACAAAAACATCAACATCAACAACACTGGGAGCTGAAAATATAGCGATTGCGATTAACAAGATAAAATGAACCCAAATCAATGCAATTCAATTGAAAGGGACCCCTCCACCATGGCAGATGTGGCAGGTTTAAGGGGCGGACTGGAGAACTGAGCGCGATGTTTGAACGGGAAGTGTCTCCAACATGCCAGTATTTGTTAAATGAAACAAATATGATCTCATTGTCAAAATATTGATTTCACAGTTTTATGTTATCTAGATATTTCTGTATTCGCTATTAAAAACAGCGCATCATTCCTCAACTCACCTCCACGCCTGATGGCACAAATAAAAGCCAATTGTATATTATGTTGATCAAACGTGTCTCCAGATATCATGTCTGGGATTGTAATTATTTAAAATTGGCTTAGCAGTTACTTTTTTCAAGCGCTCAACAATGATCTTCATAGACCAGAGCTGGTGGGGGTGGGTGCAGATGATGTATCATTTTTGTATAAGCTGGAAGAAAGGAAATCGAAGTCGCTATTGGGACTCCGTACCTCGAATATCTACAGCGACCTAAGCATTATAAACAATGTATACATCTAGTGGTGCATCAATGATACGGCCTCGATCCTATGCGTATATTCTATGCTTATACCACATATATTAAAAATAGCAAAGCTTTAAATTCTGGTATCAAGCAAATTCATATACCAACCATATGTTATATCAAGTTGTGATCCGCTCATTCTTCATTAATACGTATACATAACATTGCTTCAACTGTATGGTAAAAATTCTACAGATCGATCATGAATTTCCAATTCTAGATCATTAGCGACGAAAGAAAATATTGATACAAAATTAATCAGACCCGCTCTTTAAATGAATTTAACATGTTAAAAAATTTCATTGCAATCCTTCTACGTTCCATACGCACATGCACACACACGCACAAGCACAGTCTCTCTCTCTCTCTCTCTCTCTCTCTCTCTCTCATACATTAGTGGAAAAATACGCAGAAATCTGGAGTGAGACAGAAAGTAAATTTCCGTGGGTTGAGCTTTTTCAACTTAAATTGTACAAAACCCTGTGTAGTCGTAACGGCAGGTGCATACTTTCACAGGCAGTTATCTACAGTGTTCATAATATACAAAGTTGCCATAGCGTTGTCAATACTAATACTAAAAGGTATATTTCTTGGTTTCGAAGCACAGATATAGTGTGGTCTATTTAATGCTTGGGTGAAAGGGGTATTATTAAATCTTTAATAAGGTTCTCATAAAATGATTTGTTTCAAACATAAAAATGCCCGAAGACAGATTCCAAACATTAAGGTACAAGACGAATCGAACAACAGACTAACACAGGGATTGCTTATAACAAAACATGTCCCTGTATTAATTCTTTCTTAGCTCCCACACTAATGTTTCTCTCTCTCTCTCTCTCTCTCTCTCTCTCTCTCTCTCTCTCTCGTTAATATTCGCAATATTATACAAAACACGATATGTAAATCAGAACTCATACTTTCAGCTTGAATGTAGTGGTATTATTTATAATATACCTTGTACAACTAAGGGGATACCTTACACTTCACGTCTATATATCAATTTCCGTAATACATTTAAATCTTCTAAGTTTATTAGCTTTATTTTACTAAAGATTATGCTATATGGACTTGGATTAAACACTAATTTCGTACATCCATAGCATGTGCAATGGGATTAGTATCGGTGGGAAGACTTGTTTTCACCCTGTGTTGGAAGTCAAGATTTGACAGGAAGCAAGGAAATGAGGGAGAGTAGATATACTGTGAGATTCATTTTGATCTCAGCATTTATTATTCTCTTTGCGTATCTAAATCTTTAGTATTTATACACTACTCCATAACTGTATGCCAACATTTGATATACTTTGGTTGTTGCAGAGGTAGTCAAGGAATTTGTGACATGAAATTCACAAAATCAGAGCACTGGGCCAAATAGAGGACGACAACTTGGCCGATGACTTGATTCATGGAAATGCTACCCGTGACCAGATTTGCCAAGTTTAACTTCTGTTCTTTATGGAAATTCAGATTGTATCGTGAGTCACAGTCCTAATCGTGTTTGTGTAATCGTTTCCCAGACTGTAGCTCGTGTACCGTTTATTGATAAGAATATTTTGTTTCTGTTTCTTCAAGTTCTTTTATTTTAACAGCCGCTTTTTTTACTTTGATGATTGTAAATGCATTAACTAACACCAGATTAAACATATTATCCGAGCATATATATATATATATATATATATATATATATATATATATATATATATATATATATATATATATATATATATATATATATATATATTGCAAAACATTAATGGGGGATTTTCTATAACCTAAATATGTGACTTAATCAGAAGTAAACAAGAATTATTAGATCGAAATGCATTTCAGCTTGACAGATTATCGTGAACCTTTTACACTTTTAGCTCAGGCTGTTTGCAAGGAAAAACTAAATTAACTGCCTAGGGTAGACTAATAAACAGACCCTAAAAATTAAAAAGGTGAGTAAATGGACCTTCAGCAGAACAAATTTGCTGTTAGAGATTTTGTTTCAGATTATCAAGCATAATTTATTGCTCTAGTTCTGAGGGCAGTGTTGCTGCCTTCAACAGTGCGATTTTGTTTTACTGGACCTGTCTGTTTCTATTTAAAGTCATATACTGTAATAAGGAATATATTAAACTGGGCCAGATGTTCTTGAACTAACGTTAAGAACATTGGTTCCTATTGTTGTCAGGCTGAGAACACTACTTGTCAAATGGGAGCCAATAAGAAAAATGTTGGTTGAACATTCCAGATGTAAGGTACTATATTCGTTTTTCCAAGATTAATACCAGATGTTACAGTGGAAATAATCAAGAACATCTAAAATAGTGAACTCGGCGTTTGGGCAAGAATTCCAAAACAGGTCACGCAAAGATGGCCAATTTTGTGGAATGCTTCGTTTTGGGTTAATTAATGTCATAGCTAGAAAAGAAAATTAAAAACTTTCATTTTAGTTTCAATGATTTAAGCACCATTGGTACTTTCCATTTTCCACTAATCAAAATGACATCCTGGGACTAGAATCTCAGCATGTGTTTTTATGATTATCGAGTCTAGAGTTTAAGTTTATTTTTAATCTAAACCAAGATAGCAGCAAATATAATATCTTGCATAATACTGTCAGCATTCCAGCAGGATTTAACAGCAACATATGATCAGATGAAAGAAAATATTTGCGAATGATATTTCGGTTCATTTTAAAATTTAATATTGTTATTCCCCTGCTGTAAAATTCTTTATAACATTTTCCTAAATTCCCTTTTCTTTTCATGTCACTAAAGAATTTATATTAACTTCTAAAATGTTACCTCAGAAAGAAACTGATTTTCTTTAAAAAGGACTTTCTGTTATCAGTGGGAATAATATCCAAGTGATGTATGCAATATCAGGAAGAAACATTTTCATGGGAGATAAACAAACTAGGGTAGAATTCACGCTGATCTGAGTGGTCTTTTTACGCGAGAAATTCAGAGGAACGATGTTGCAGCTCAGACAAGTACTTCCGTAAACTGTGTGACTCAGTGTCTGCCATCTGTGTACGGGAGTAGCTTCGCAATGACACACTGCCAACTACTGGCAGTCAACACGGTTTTTCATTAGTCAGTTTTCCATGCAAATGTTCTCGCTATCACACGACATCAAATATTGATGATAATAAACTTCTCGGATTGTTTTAACGTGTATTTCTCTCTTCATATCCGATAAAGATTCCACACAGTGAACAAATTATTATTATTATTATTATTATTATTATTATTATTATAAATGAACAAACAAGAATGTCTAACGTAATAGTTGATTGATATTTGCCGAACTAACATTTAAAATGAAGATAAAACAATCTATTTAGAAAAAATCCAACTTGTATGGTATGAAAATATTCATAAAATAAACGAATGCCTCAAAACATTTTTTTAAAATCTGGAGCGTCTTTGGCGCTTGCAAGTAGAAATGGGTTTCATGATCGATCATATATTTTTGTTACTTTAGTTCAGATGAATTCTAAAAATAAATTTCTTTTCTTTCGTCGTTATTTAGGTACCGATACAGATCAACAACACATTTTAAGTAAACAAACTTTCAGGACAGAGTCAAAACATGCCAAAGACCTATCTCGAAGAACGGAATTTACGTGTCGCTAATCCAATACGTTTCCCATGGCAACGCACGTGGTACAATCGCATTCTCATAATTCATGAGAAACAATCGAGCTCCCTTACAACACTTGCGCTAACAACAAGTAACGACTACTGTGATATTAGCAGAAAATGGGCTGTTTCGAAGGCTGGCTTAGGGACACTTGAAAATCGTTAAGTGCCGAAAAACAATGGTTTAAGCATACATGTTAGCATTACTAGTATTGCCGTTCCGTGGAAGGACGCAATTTATAACGAAATTTGTTCGCAGAAAATGGACATAATGCAAAGCAACGTCAACGCAGAGCTTAATAAACAAACAAAAAATAAACAAAAACATCAACATCAACAACACTGGGATGAGATAATATACCGATTGCGATTAATAAGATAAAATGAACCCAAATCAATGCAATTCAATGGAAGGGACCCTCCACCATGGCAGATGTGGCAGGTTAAAAGGGGCGGGCTGGAGAACTGAGCGCGATGGGTGAACCGGACGAGTCTCCAACATGCCAGTATTTGTTAAATGAAACAAATATGATCTCATTGTCAAAATATTGATTTCACAGTTTTATCTTATCTAGACATTTCTTTATTCGCTATGAAAAACAGCACAGCCTTCCTCAACACACCTCCACGCCTGATGGCACAAATAAAAGCCAATTGTATTTTATGTTGATCAAACGTGTCTCCAGGTATCATGTCTGGGATTGTAATTATTTAAAATTGGCTTAGCATTTACTTTTTTCAAGCGCTCAACAATGATCTTCATAGACCAGGGGTGGTGGGTGGGTGTGCAGATGATGTTTCATTTTTGTATAAGCTGGAAGAAAGGAAATCGAATGAGACTCCGTACGTCGAACATCTACAGCGACCTAAGGAATATAAACAATGTATACATCTAGTGGTGCATCAATGATACGGCCTAGATACTATGCGTATATTCTATGCTTATACCACATATATTAAAAATAGCAAAGCTTTTAAATTTTGGTATCAAGCAAATTCATATACCAGCCATATGTTATATCAAGTTGTGATCCGCTTATTCTCCATTAATACCCATACATAACATTGCTTCAACTGTATGCTATAACTTCTACAGATCAATCATGAATTTCCAATTCTTGATTATTAGCTACGAAAGAAAATAACGATACGAAAGAAAATTACGATACAAAATTACTAAGACCCGCTCTTTAAATGAATTTGACATGTTAAACAATTTCATTGCAATCCTTCAATGTTCCATACACACATGCGCACACACGCACAAGCACAGTCTCTCTCTCTCTCTCTCTCTCTCTCTCTCTCTCTCTCTCTCTCATACATTACTGGAAAATTACGCAGAAATGTGGAGTGAGACAGAAAGATAATTTCGGTGGGATGAGCTCTTTCAACTTAAATTGTACAAAACCCGTAGTATTCATAACGGCAGGTGCATACTTTCACAGGCAGTTATCTACAGTGTTCATAATATACAAAGTTGCCTTAGCGTTGTCAATAAAAGGTATATTTCTTGGTTTCGAAGCACACGTATAGTGTGGTCTATTTAATGCTTGGGTAAAAGGGGTATTCTTAAACTTATAATAAGATTCTCATAAAACGATTTGTTTCAAACATAAAAATGCCCGAAGACCGACTCCAAACATTAAGGTACAAGACGAATCCAACAACAGACTAACATAGGGATTGATTATAACAAAAAATGTCCCTGTATTAATTCTATCTGCGCTCCCAGACAAACGTTTCTCTCTCCCTCTCTCTCTCTCTCTCTCTCTCTCTCGTTAATATTCGCAATATTATACAAAACACGATGGGTAAATCAGAACTCATACTTTCAGCTTGAATGTGGTGGTATTATTTATAAGATACCTTGTACAACTAAGGGGAAACCTTACACTTCACGTCTATATATTAATTTCCGTATTACATCTTAATCTTCTAAGTTTATGAGCTTTATTTTACTAAAGATTATGCTATATGGACTTGGATTAAACACTAATTTCGTACATCCATAGCATGTGCAATGGGATTAGTATCGGTGGGAAGAATTAAGACTTATTTTCACCAGGTGTTGGAAGTCAAGATTTGACAGGGAGCAAGGAAATGAGGGACTGTAGATATACTGAGAGATTCATTTTGATCTCAGCATTTATTATTCTCTTTGCGTATCTAAATCTTTAGTATTTATACACTACTCCATAACTGTATGCCAACATTTGATATACTTTGGTTGTTGCAGAGGTAGTCAAGGAATTTGTGACATGAAATTCACAAAATCAGAGCACTGGGCCAAATAGAGGACGACACCTTGGCTGATGACTTGATTCATGGAAATGCTACCCGTGACCAGATTTGCCAAGTTTAACTTCTGTTCTTTATGGAAATTCAGATTATATCGTGAGTCACAGTCCTAATCGTGTTTGTGTAATCGTTTCCCAGACTGTAGCTAGTGTACCATTTATTGATAAGAATATTTTGTGACTGTTTCTTAAAGTTCTTTTATTTTAACAGCCGCTTTTAATACTTTGATTGTAAATGCATTAACTAACACCATATTAAACATATTATCCGAGCATATATATAAATTGCAAAACATTAATGGGGGATTTTCTATAACCTAAATATGTGACTTAAACAGAGGTAAACAAGAATTATTAGATCGAAATGCATTTCAGCTTGACAGATTATTGTTAACCTTTTACACTTTTAGCTCAGGCTGTTTGCAAGGAAAAACTAAATGAACTGCCTAGGGTAGACTAATAAACAGACCCCAAAAATTCAAAAGGTGAGTTAGAATTTGCATTAATTATATTTTTTCTGCACGATTACAACATCTCAAGGATTTCAAAAATACGGAAACATAATGTCAAAGGATAAAACAAACTGATTGTATGATAATGATAATCTCTCTCTCTCTCTCATCAATTTTTACAATATTATCCAAAAAACGAATTTTAAATCAGAATTCATACTATCAACTTGAATGTGGTGTCATTATTTGTAATTACCTTGTACAACTAAGGGGATACCTTACAATTCACGTCTATATATTAATTTTCGTAATAGATCTTACAACCCGAATCTTCCAAATTAATGAGCTTTATTTTAATAAACTTCGAGGGATATGCACGACTTGGATTAAACACTAATTTAGTACATCTATATAATGTGCAATGGGATTAGTAACGGTGTGGGAAATAGCAGCAAAATTTGTTAAGAATTAAGACTTATTTTCACAAGGTTTTCGAAGTCAAGATTTGACAGGAAACAAGAAAAGAATGAGGGTATGGTATAATGAGCGATTCATTTTAACCTCAGCATTTACTATTCTATTTGCATATTTAAATCTTTATTGTGGATAAACTCCATAACTGATTGGATATTGATTCACATGTTAAAATAGTTTTGGCGAAATTCCCTAATCATGGTATATTTGCAGCATGCTCAGTTCAGACGCAGACTGCGATAACGATCGCAAAGGGAAGGGTGGCTCCTGTGGGAACCTACACTGCAGTTAACGTTTCTAGCATAGTGAATAATATACTAAGGTTTAAATTTAACATGATTATGCGATGTCTGTAAATTCTTTATTCACAATAACATGAACACTGCCATACAGAGCTAGCAATCAACTCTAATATTAACATCTGAAGTAATATTGTAACACCCCGTATGTTATTTATTGAAATGACCAGGGTTCAAGACTTAAAAATTCTTTGTTATAAATTATAATGGTGAGATAGAACATGTCTTTCAATATCGCAGAGTGACTTTACATCAACAGTGTTTGTCAAAACAATATCAACTTCTGATAATATAGAGCAGTCTTCTGTGATTAATGCCAAAAGACAGCGTAGTAATACACCATGTTAAGGTGAAATTAATTATATTATCAAATTCATGAGTAAATTAAAAGCTAAATTTATTAGATTGAATTAACACATTCTGATTTATTAGCGTGTACTAGTGTAAATGAGTAGTGTGGAGGGAGATAGCAGCGGCTATATAAATAATTATATAACAATTATAAAGCATTTAAACTCAATAGAAATCATGTCATAAATATATTAAAAATTTCTCATAACAATTTGATTCAGTTTTGGGATTTTAAAGTGCCAAAGTTAGTAGCGGTTTTGTAAAAATATATAATTGATGGTTTTAGAATACATGGCCGAAATTCTTTTCTAATTAGATGTTCATACTTTGCAGCTGACAGATATCTGCAGGTGCACTGTTTGCACTCTTATTTACAGACACCTATTCCCGTCATGTGACCTTAGTTGCCAATAAGTGTTTGTCCTTCTCAGGGCTAGCCATGGCAACGAAGTCAACTGTTCAAACTGCATGAAAAAATCTACCTGAACACAAACTTGAGACAGCATTATGATTAAATGGAACTGAATGAAACGGTCATAATACGATTATGAGACCCTGTCAAATGTATACTATTTTGTACATTAAGGTAAAATAACAAGTTCTGCATAACCAACAACTTACAACAATAAAAAGTAACATTGGTTCTAACTTATTGTGCAATAAAAGACGGACAAGAAAAATGTCATTCTTCGTCCGGGCACATATATTCCATCACTTTCCTGCATCTCCGGTGTTTCGGTAACAAAACTCCACCAGATGGTTGAAGTCACTAATTTATGGACTAACATCATATTTTTGGCTTTGATATTCCGAAATCATGGAAGGTAAGATAATTTATTTCCTAAACTATTCATGAGAAATTTCAGCACGACACACGTATGGTCCAACATGGAAACGAATAGGGCACAATTACCGCTATTATGCGAACTTCTTTCCACTTAATGTTGATGTTCTGGGGCTTGTAGAACTATTGATGTCTTTCGATGAATTCCTTGATGAATTCATGAATACTCATGATAACAGCATGACATTACGAGGAACTGAGGAAGGTTTTATACTCACATTGAGTATAAAACACATACTACACATTTATAAGAGATGCATGGCGATCTAAACAATGGTGGGTGGGTGGCATACGTTCGGGAATGGAAGAAATAATTCACACGTGGTATATGTTGTCAGTGACAGATAAAGATGACATGATCAAATATGCCCAAGTCTCGTAGGTCAAACATCATCTCACATCTCAACGTTTAACATCAAATAATCTGCACACACTGGACAATGTTTGTGCATGCAAAACTCCATTCACAATACCATTAAGGTATTCCAACATAGTTAACTGCCTTATGTTTATCTGACTTTGTTTCTTGTTTTTACACTATCTATTTATTAGTATTACTATTGGAAAAGTAATAGTGCCAAGTCTTTTAAATTGCTGAGTTACACCCTCCACATATTAAATGGTGAACCTCCGGGTTCATATACTCTATTTATTGTTGATGTCTGTGAGCTAATTCTGAAGTCTTTGGCTGACTCCTGTCTTTAGGATTAATTTGATCAAAAAAAGGCAGTAGAGGTTTCCCTCCTTTCAGCTGCAACTTCATACATTTCCAGTATGTGTTCTACTGTTTAGTCTTCTATAGATGTACTCCCAATAGCAATGGATCTTAAAGTCTCATACTCATAGTAACTTGCCTTCGTGTAAATAAGTTGTTCCTCAGTCGATATTGAGACCGTCGTACCTGGGAGGGCCAACACATTAAATTTGTCCAGTAAGACACTATATAGAGATGATGATAATGGCTTGTCAATGGAATTGTCCAAAATCATGGAAGCGTATTCTCACTGTAGTAACTTCAGATCGGGGTTCATCCTCTTCCAATGCTTGGGTGGTCAAGGCAACGTCTTTGATCCAGTTGGTATCTGGGTGAATGTATCCTCCTGCCACTCCCGTCTGGCTGGTGGGAATAAGGGCAAACAGCCCCATTCCAATAGGTTGTCTGCCCTTGGTTTGCATGCCAATCTAGGTGGAGGTGATGCTGTATAGGGTTTGCCTGGCATGACTGGTTTAACCTATTTTATAGACAGCTCTAAGACATTTTCGTCATGCAGAGGCGTGCAGCTTCTTGGTTCAGGTGACTAGGGAGCTGGTGTTGCTGAAATCGCAAGTCCTGCGGCAGCAGCATCTAACAGGACTTGACTAGTTGGTACCGTGACAGGTGTCATGGGACATGGAGAGACATAAGCTGATGGATTAGCGGATGAAGGGTCTTCAGAGGGTTTTCGGGCCTTTGTCTTCTTTGCTGATATTGTACATAGTTCTGATGACCTTTTCCTCTTACAGCCTAGCCCAATGGTTGGTGGCGTAAATCACAATATGGTACTTAAACTCCACCTGGAGACCCCAAGGAGAGCGATGATCTCATGCTTTATATCTTCTGACGTTTCCTGACTCCCGCCTTCCTCTGGGAATGAACGAGAAGTAACCGCCATCATCTTCCTCACCAGGTTACATGCGTCTCTTTCAACCTTATACAAAATGTGGTTGGTTGATTTTATCAACGACTTCCACCACTGAATTTGGAGTATCTATCTTGATATGATGGATAGCAAGTTCCCTTTTAATTTCTGGCCTTGATGGTGAGTAGGGAGGCGCCATCATGCCATCGATATGCCATCGATATCATCTTGAGTGTCTGGTACAAGCCCATTTTGAGATTAACTAGTCCCGATAAGGTAGATGTATTTTGTTTGTGTACCTTCCGAATAGATAAAGAAGAGGCTCCAAGGGGTCGCCAAGTTCCAGTGCTTTATAGAACATCTCGTCCACTCTGCTACTCAATCCGTTTGCTCGAAGTATTTGGGCACTTTCCCACCCAAGTTAATATCCTTACTCTAGCTTAAACAGCACAGCTGCGCTGTTCTCCTTGTGGGAAGCACCAACAATCTGGTTGTAGTCTGTTGGGTGAATGGCCATCCAAAAACCATTCCGTTTCCCAACGAAGTCCGAAGGTACATCATCTGCAACTTTAGGATGTAACTGCATGATATGCTGCTTCAAGTCCACTATCTGCGAAACAACTTTTCCTTATCTGTGCACTAGACGCAGATAACACGTAGCCTTAAAGGGGGGAGAGGGGCAGTAGCGAGATAATTCTTCTATTCCCGCGTCCTAGAGAATTCCGCTGGACACACCCAACACTTTGCATCTGCTTTAGAGAACATTCTAAAATTTTGAAACCATTTTATTATCTGACAAGGTCCATCAATATGCTAAAAAAACAGTTCAATGCTCTGCATTTTCAGATCTCATTATTTGGAAAAAGGAAACCGTTGTATACGTAATATAACAAGAAAGATATGTTTGTTTTTCTCTGGTAACCGCATTCTTCTCTATCTGCCGCGAAACATTATTGTTATTAAAATGATGCTGCTTCTTCCCACCACAGTTTCTAATTTGAATAGGAGAACGATCAAAACTGTGTTTTCCCATGCGAAGAGTTATAATATTCTTTTTCTGCATCAGCTCAGTTGTATTGCAGCCCATCATATCCCATCTGTAGGACCTCATTACAACATTAACTCAAGCAATTAGACACTTCACCATGAAGGTCCCTCTCGTTGTGCTTTTTTACAAACAGGGAGGACAGGGATCCAGTGATTTGGTGCACAGGTTGGCCAGACCTATCCCAAACTGAACAATCATTGCTAGCGCTACCTTTCAGCGGTGATTATTCAGAGTCAAAGAGATAAAATATCCCCGGCCTGTAATTGTCTCCTACTTTTGGAATTTCGTTTGCTGCCCTCACTATTTGCTATTTTTTCCTCTTAATACCCGTCGAGAAAACTTAAATAATTTTGCCACGCTCATGGTTCCTGATACTCAATATGTCATATGTCTACTTCAGTGGGTAGAACCAAACTGGTATCTTCTTTCCTCTATACTGCAATAGACGGGCTTTGTCTTCTTGATGTAACGAAGATCACACATTCTTTTTATAAATATCTTTGACTGGAAGTTAGTATCCTCATCAGAGTGTACCTGTCATCAGAGTGTACCTGAAGTGGTGTGTCAAATCAACTAACATAGCAGTTAACACACGCCTTTGTAATAGTTTGAGCTTCCAGATCTTGCAATTAATAAGACTCTGTCCATTTTATAAAAAACAGGTCACACGTGACAAGAATATACTGGTATCCATTTTTACTCTTAGGTAATGGACCTAAAATATCCATTGCTACTCGCTCCATTGTCTCTCCGGCTAAATTTTGGCCTAGTGGTGTTCTACGTGATATCTTCGTTGTTTTCCTTGCCACACAGCTATGGCCGGTTGTGCAGCGGTATCTCCATTCTCATACTTGGCAAGTAAAAGCTGTTTGATTTTCTCAAGGGCCTTATCTGCATACAGATGGCCAGCCGATGGAACGTTGTGAAAGTATCTGAGTACATCTGCCCTTGTGTTGGTTGGAACAACAAGCTGATATTGGGTGGTCTTGCTATCTTCACTTATCCATTTACAGTACAGCATACTATCATTCAGGTGTAGCCTATCCCAACTGCGCCACAACGTCTTCAGCTCTGCTGGACTGCCCTTGATGTTTGACCACTCAGGTCTGCCAGAACCTTTTTCAACTGGAACCATGATTGGGGCAATATTGGGATCCTGCAGCTGATCTTAATGTAGTTCGTCGCTGGACCATCCTACATAACACGCTGAGTAGGTTTTAGACCAACCTCTTTATGTGCCTTCTGAAATCGGGTTATGACCCTCACGAATTCTAAATCTTTCTCTTGCACAGAGAAATAATTCACATCTAAACTTTTCTCCTGGCTATTTTCGTGCGGAGAGACCTGAGCAACGTCGGAGGGAGTACCGGATATCTGAGACAGTAGTGGTGAATCATCTTTTTAATTTTAGAGTTCAAAATCATCATCAGAGATTTTGTCAGATAATACATCAGCGTTAGAGTGTTTCTTACCAGATCTATGAGTGACAAGAAGATTGTAAACGTCCAGTTCTTGCAGCAATCTTGCAACTTGCCCTGTTGCAGATTTCAGATCTTGTATCGAACTGATTGCAGAATTATCCGTGCGTATGAGGACATGTTGCCCATGAAGATAATGATGATAGTTACGAAGACCAGAGACTACAGTAAGCAATTCCTTTCTGGTCACACAGTATGAAACTTCATGCTTATTCAATGCTTTGCTCGTGACAGCTATCAACCTTTCGTGTCCATCTTGCCCATGGGAAAATATAGATCCAACTGCACATTTACTAGCATCAGTATCTAAAATGAAGCGAAACCCAGTATATGGATAACCATGAATTGGAATAGTGGTTAGGACTAGTTTCAATGTATCAAAGGATGCCTGGCATTCTTCCGTCAAAGCAAACTTGACACTTTTTGCATACAACGTATGCAGATGTCTAGCAGTATCATCAAACTTCTTCATAAACCGTCTGTAATAAGAGCATAAACCTAAGAAGCTGCGACCTTGCTTGAGATGCTTTGGTTGAGGACACTCCTGAACAGCTGAAATTATACCTGGGTCAGTATGCACGCCATCTTCCGAAACGATATGGCCCAAACTTTTGCACTGAGTTGGAAGAAGATACATTTCGATGGATTCAGCTTCAGATTTGACTCCAACAGTCTCTTGAAAAGGTGTTCAAAGAGGTCTAAACTCTGAGAAAAGAAAATCGTTGGTGCTAGAATGTTGTCCATGTATATCAAGTATTCCTTCCACTGCAATGCCCATAATATATCTTCTATTAATATTTCACATGTTGAAGGGCTTCCAGCAAGTCCAAATGGCATTACAGTAAACTGTTATGGCCAAGGCCTGTTGCAAATGCTGTTTTCGCTTTATAGTATGGGTCTAAGCCAATCTGCCAGAATCCTGAGTTGAGATCCATACAATGAAACCATTTTGATCCACTTAAGGCGTCTAGGCATTCATCAATATTTGGTAAATGGATAAGCATCTTTGACAGTTACATCATTCAGTTTTCTATAGTTTACGCAGAGGCCTTTGGATCCATCTTTCTTGGTAACCAAAACTACAGGAGTAGCCATGGGGCTATTTGATGGCTCAATAATGTTCTGTTCCAGAATTGTCTGTATCTGTTGCTCGTCGACTTCTCGTTTCACAACTGGTTGTCTTCTTGGTGGTTGGCTAATAGGGGCGGCATGAAGGGTATTGATGCAGTGCCACGCTCTGTCAGTGCTCCTTAGATCATCTCTTGATTTGAAGAAAACATCCTGATACTTAATGATTAGCTCCAAGGCTAACACTAACATCCCTGTCATTTTCGTTGACGATCAAAGACACTTTGTATTCCTTTCTTATGTCAATAACACCCTGAACAATATATAAATGTTCTTTTTCGAAAGCCCTCTGTCTGATTCAGCAAGTCCAATGTTCAAAATTTGTTGGATTCCTGGTATCATGACTGGTATCCGCATGTAGGAGTTAACAGGTGTAGTAATGGTACATTTTGCAACAACTGAACGTGACACTGAAACCTCTCCCCCAATCCAATATTGTATAACAGCATAATTTGTATGAATGGTCAAGCTATTGTAGTCAATTTTACTGGCAAAGTGAAGCATAAAATCATGTCCAAGGATACCTTTGGGCATAATGTCACACACTATCACAGTCTGTGCTTATGGAACACTAACAAACACAATATTCAGCAGAACTTGTCCATAAACTTGTAGATGTTGATCATTTACTGCCTGAACTTCATAAGGTATCTTTTAAAACATAGAGTGCGACAAAAGAGTAGAAGTGGAGTAATTGTCAACAAGAAACTTTGCCTCGACACCTAGAATACTTCAGGCTGCATAATGTCCATTGTCCTTCCATCAGCCTCTGGCCTAATGAGCTGATGGAGTGTTCGCACCTTTGTATGTATAATTTCTAGCTTCCATCTGACTTCTACACTTTGGTAAATTGGGCACTTACGGAATCGGTGACTGGAGAATTGCAGGTAAAGCAAGATTTGCTTTTAAAGTGTTGAGTTTGAGGCTCCGTCTGACACCTAGAGTTATTGTTCTTTTTAATTTTGTATAACTTTTGCATAACTTGTTTCAGGGTATCTTCAAGAGTAGGGTCATCGCATCCATTTTTGTTCGAACTTGTTTTTTACGACTGGTCATATAGCCCAACTACACCGCTAACATTTCTCTTTTTTTGTATTACTAACTCCAATTACTACTTCATTTCTTTCAATCACATCAACGGCTTCTGCAACAGTTTTACATTCCCTATCCATGTATCTACACTTCATTTCGAATGAAATTGTTTTGCATAATTGGTTCAGTGCAAATGCTTCTTGTGCAACTGCGCCCAAGCTGGAATAAGTCTTTAGTGCCATCTGACGAAAACTGTCCCAAAGTACGGCTATGGACTCACCAGGTTGATGTTTTATTTCTTCGAATCTTGAAAGTCATATGGTTTCGTTGACGGTTGCTTCCGAACCTCTGCCCAAGTTTCCCAACAAGAGCTGAATATGATAGAAAGTTTGTGCAGCACCCCTAAGGCTTGCCCTAAACGGCCAGAATGTTGTCACGATCACGCGACCGTCAGAGCCTTGCACAGTTCTCAAATTGGGAAATGTACTCATCTCAGTCGTCGCTCCCGCTATAAGGTGTCAGATGCATTGATGGACGTGAATGAAAATAAAATCTCTCAACGTCATTAAAGTTTTGTTTTATATTGTTTATTACATGTTCATGCCCTTCTCTTTCTATAGCTATTTATTCACGAGAATCTTCCGTTCCGTCGCCAGGACCTTGACCAGCCTCAGACATATCTATGACAGCTCTAAATACAACTTCAGGATCAGGAAAATCAGCCATTTGTTTCAAATTTTACACGCATATACAATAGTTTACAAGTATCACTGTCCAACACACTTGCGGTCCAAATTTATGCTGGTCACTTTAGGTTCAAATCCTGGACGGCAAATATATTTTTACCATCCCACCGTGCGCTACCAAAAGGTTCTAACAACCCCGTGTGTTATATATCAAAATGACCAGAGTTCAAGACTTCAAAATACTTTTTACAAATAATAAAGGTGAGATAGAACATGCCTTTCAATATCGCATAGTGACTTTACATCAACAGTGTTTGTCACAACAATATCTACTTCTGATAATATAGAACAGTCTTGTGTGTCTAAATGCCAAACGACATCGTTGTAATACACCATATTATCATGAAATTAATTATATTGTTAAATTTATGCGTATATTAACAGCTAAATTTATTCGGCTGGCTGTAACACGTTCTGACATAGTAGCCCGATCTCAATGAATTTTTTTAGTACTAGTGTACTTGAGCAGTGTGGTGGGAGATAGCGGAGGCTTTATAAAGAATTATATAATAATTATAAACAATTTAAACTCACTAGTAATAAAGACCGCTCCGGTGGCCTAGTGGTTAGAGCGTCCACTTCGGAAGCGGGAAGTCGTGGGTTCGAACCCCGGCGGAGTCATACCAAAGACGCACAAAAATGATACTAACAGATGCCTCGTTAGGCGATCAGAATTAAGAGGTTAGTGTTAGGACTGGTCGGCCTAGTGTCTGGGTGGGACATCATGCTACATGTCTGCAGCACGATACCCCAGTGCCAGACATCACCATAAGTGCCACACTGCAGACATCGTAGCGAAATGACTTTAAAATTGTTAAAGCTCCGTTAAAAATCCTAATCACACACACATTAGCAATGATATAATAAATACTATTTAAAATTTCTCATAACAATTTGATTAGGTTTGGAATTTTAAGGTGCCAAAGTTAGTATCGGTTATGTAAAAATGTATAATTCATGGTTTTAGAATACATGGCCAAATTTCTTTTCTACTTAGATGTTCATACTTTGCCGCTCTGACAGATATCTGCCAGTGCACTATCTGCACTTACATTTACAGACCCCTATTCACGTCACGTGACCTTAGTTAGCCAATAAGCGTTTGTCCTTCTCAGGGCTAGACATGGCGGTAACCAAGTCAACTGTTCAAACTGCATGGAAAAATCCCTCTGAACACAAAATTGAAACATGATTAAGTTGTCCTCCCAATGTCCTTGGTGTGCGTTTTTACTTTTAATCTTATTTCTATATTCATACCTATGCTTACGTAGAACTCAACGAAACAGGCAAGTGAATTTCGATGCGAATCAAACGAGAGTACAACATACTCATGATGCATTGAGTCGTAATATGGTTAGAAATAAACCCTATCAAATGCAAATGATTTTGCACATCAAGGTAAAATAAAGTCTACATAACTAAGAACTTACAATAATGAGTTCTAACTTATTGTTCAACGAAAGTCAGACAAGAAGAGCGCGATTCCATCACTATCCTGTATATCCGCTGTTTCGGTAACAAAACTCCACCGGATGGTTGAAGTCACTAATTTATGGACTAACACTGTTATTCGGGCTTTGATATTCCAAAATTATGGAAAGTAAAATAATGTATTTCCTAAACTACTCAATGAGAAATTTCAGCACAACACACGCATGGCCCAAAATGGAAATGAATCGGGTACATACACTGCTATTATGCGAACTTCTTTCCACCTAATGTTGATGTCCCAAGGCTTGTAGAATTGTTGATGTCTTTAAATGAATTCCTTGAGGAATTCATGAATACTCATGACAAAACCGTGACATTACGATGATCCAAGCAAGGTTTTATACTCATATTTAGTATACAACACAGGTTACACGTTTTTAAGAGATGCAGATGCCGATCTAAACAATGGTGGATGGGTGGCATACGTTCATGAATGGAAGACGTTTTTCACACGTGGTAGATGTTTTCAGTGACAGATACAAAAAGACGTGATCAAATATGCCAACGTCTCGTAGGTTAATTATCTCACATCTCAACGTTTAACATCAAATAAGCTTCACACTTTGATTGGACCATGTTTGTGCATGCAAAACTCCTTTCACAATATGATTAAGGTATTACAGCATGGTTAACTGCCTCGTGTTTTTCTGACCTTGTTTCATGTTTTTACATTATCATTATTAGTATTACTATTGGAAAAGGAATGTAGTTCTTAATAGTGCCAAGTCTTTTGGTTTACTGAGTTAGGTATTACAATATGTATCTTGCGGCAGTAGTCCATATAATCAAAAAGCTAGGTAATTGGCACTCTGATAATTGAAGCTAAACCTTAATAGGTGCTTAGCACACTTCTTCGCACCCCAACTTTGCGCGAAACCCTATTCCTGCTCCTTTCTCCATCTGGAATTTTTCGCTTGTCAATGTTGTGATCTTTTAAAGTATAGTTTATGTTTGTTTTAAGATGCACTTAAAATCAGGACAAACTGAGCCTTTCGTTAATGTCAATGATTAGAGTAACTGATGTTTGAATTATCAACATGCTACTGTTTGTAGACTGACACATAGAGTTTTAGGTAGGCTAATGTTTGTTTTCAGTTAGCCTTTAGAACAACACATGGCCTCACAACAATAAATGCATTTCATCAAACAGCTACATCTGATCCTAAAAATGAGTCAACCAAAACCATTGTAGCTTCGGTGATGGGCACAGAGTTGGCTAGCGCTTCTGACAGAGAGGTCACAAACCCCGAGGCGCTCAATCGTAAATAGTTCAATGGCTAATGTGTTTAGCAGCTACCAACTGAAAAAGTACACGAGAATTCCAAGTGTAAGAAGTAACTCCGATGAATGGTGACTGCTTAATGCAGATTAATATAATTCATTAATCATAGGTCGCATTCATCATAATATGCGGGCTTTTAGCAGAAATTACTGTTTAACAGAATGTATGTACTACTTTTTCAGATTAAAATAAATCAGACATTAATGACATTGGATTGAATTCCGTATGCTTAGCCAAGGTAAATTTATTAAAGATTTCTCCATATCTAAAAGTGTTAAAAATTTATTCAGCAAAGGTTGTTATGCCAACATTTGATATACTTTGGTTGTTGCAGAGTTAGTCAACGAGTTTGTGGCATATGAAATCCACAAAATCAGAGCACTGGGCCAAATAGAGGACGACACCTTGGCTGATGACTTGATTCAGGGCAATGCTACCCGTGACCAGATTTGCCAAGTTTAACTTCTGTTCTTTATGGAAATTCAGATTGTATCGTGAGTCACAGTCCTAATCGTGTTTGTGTAATCGTTTCCCGGACTGTAGCTCGTGTACCATTTATTGATAAGAATATTTTGTGACTGTTTCTTCAAATTCTTTTATTTTAACAGCCACCTTTAATAGTTTGTCGTTAAATAAATTAACTGACTCCATATTAAGAAGAGTATCCGATTATCTTTTTAAATAGCAAAACATTAATGGAGGATTGTCCATAACCATAACATGTGACTTAAACCGAAGTAAACAAGAAATATTAGATCGCAATGCATTTCAGCTTGACAGATTATCATGAACTTTTTACACTTTTAGCACAGGCTGATCGCAAGGAGAAACTAAATGAACGGACTAGGGTGGACTGATAAACGGACCCCAAAAGTTAGAAAGGTAAGTAAATGGATCTCCAACAGAACAAATTCGTCGTTGGAGATTATATTTCAGAGTATTATTATTATTATTTTATATATATATATATATATATATATATATATATATATATATATATATATATATATATATTCCTCTAGTTCTGAGGGCAGTGTTGGTGCCTTCAACAGTGCGATTTTGTTTTACTGGACCTGTCTGTTTTTATTTAAAGTCATATATTGTAATAAGGATTATATTAGATTTGACCAGACGTTCTTGAACTAACGTCATGAACATTGAATAATTTTGTTGTTGTCAGGATGAGAACACCACTTGTCAAGTGGGAGCCAACTGGAAAAATGTTGGTTGAACATTCCAGATGTCATGTACTATATTCGTTTCCCCAAGATTTACTCTAGATGTTCAAGTGGAAATAACCAGGAACATCTAAAATAGTGACCTTAGCGTTTGGGAAAGAATCCCAAAACAGGTCATGCAAAGATGGATAATTTTGTGGAATGGTTCGTTTTGTATTAATTAAAGTCTTATTTAGAGAAGAAACTTAAAACCTTTTATTTTAGTTTCAATGATTTAAGCACCATTGGTACTTTCCATTTTCCACTAATCAAAATGACATCCAGAGAATAGAATCTCAGCATGCGTTTTTATGATTATCGAGTCTAGAGTTTGAGTTTATTTTTTAAACTAAAACAAGATAGCAACAAATATAATATAATCTATAACAATGACAACATGGCAGGTGGATTTAACAGTAACATAAGATTAGATCAAAGAAGATGTTTGGGAATGATATTTCGGTTGATTTTAAAATGTATTATTGTTTCTTCACGGTTGTAAAATTCTTATTAATAGTTTCCTATATTCCCTTTGCTTTTCATGTCACTAAAGAATTTATATTAACATCTAAAATGTTACCTCAGTAGAAGAAAAAACTGATTTTCTTACAAAAGGACTTTCTACATCAGTAGGAATAATATCCAAGTGAGGTATCCAAAATCAGAAAGAAAAACAGGCTCCAAGGGGGATATACAAACTAGGGTAGAATTTACGTTGATATAAGTTATCTCCCTTTATATACTAAAGTTGACATAAATGTCCAGTGAACAACGTTTGGTTCCATTTTCACTTGTCTCAAGTTGCGTTTGCTTAATCATGCTAACAAAGTTTGTCTGAATAAAACGATCAGTCTCAAAAGTTCAAAATTCTGTACAAAAAATGAAACTTTTACCTCGAATGGCCTCAAAATCCAATCGGATAATTTGCACGTTAATACATTAAGCATATCACATTTTTATCTTGCTGCCTCTAACGGTGTTTCCTTATGGTGCTAACAAGGCTTTGCTTTTAAAAAGACCAAATAGTTTTTAAAAGAAATGTGTCGAGAAGCAAATATCTGCTGCAATGGCATAAAATGTAGTCATGACGTTTACATATAGATACAAAACACGCCACACAAATTGCATTTGTCCATCTCAGGTAGTTAAGGCATCGTGAAGTGAACAAGGTATTTGTCAAAAGATTAAAGACCAAAGTATACGAATTCGAATCAAAACAGTAAATCATTGCTGGAGGATTAATTATTGTATTGACCTGAAAAGGATGGACAGAAGGATTACTAACGTACAGATAAACACCACCAAATCAAACATAAAAGTAGCGTACATACTGTTAATGGAATATCCAAATCATACACAACCTTAATATACATACAGGAAGTAACACCCCAGACCGCTTTACATTTGGTTTCAAGCATACCAGCTTTTATTTAATTCATCATTTATTTTACGTTGTGAATGAAATGAACATACAAGCCAACATTCAACGAATATAATTACATCTTAAATCCCTACATTCAGGTATGGCCACAGTTCTTCATCTACCATATTCCATTAAAGTTTTTTCTCCACTATCAGAAGTCCTATCTTAATATTTGGCAAGTTTATGTTCTTTTCAAACCCATATGTCTCCTGAGTTTGTAGGAATTACTTATATTTTTCTGCACAGACAACAACGTCTCGAGGATTGACACAAATACGGAAGTATATATTGTCAAATGATAAAACAAAGTGATTGTATGATAATGATGATGTCTTAGTCAACTTTTTGTATTAAAAAAGGAGGATGAGGCTAATTTCAAATAAAATGGTAGGAACTGATGTTTTCCTACAAACACTGAGTTATCAGTGAAGAATTTTTAGTGCTAATCGATGTCGAATCTCATTTATTTTCAAGAATATTTTCTCATCAATCTTTAAAGTGGGGTGAATTCTTATGCAAATTTATTCCATGTTTCATAAGCTTTGTCATCTTGTCAATTGTTACATTGTTTTATTACTTATAAACGTCACGGCATGTTGACTTTTGATTTCTCACTGACCATTTCTCATTGCACATGAAACCGATTCAGTAATAACTTTATCTTTTTTCAGATTTGAGTTCGACAACATGTCTACCTCTATTTGGTTTCCTTTTCTACATTCAGACGGAATATTAATAGCTTTTTGTTGGTTTACTTTCTTCTCTTTATTTCCTAGTCCAACAACTGTGATGACATCTATGTAATGACTGTTTAGCGCATGTTTTGTTTACAAGAATTCAGTTTTTGGCGTACTCTTTGTTTTTCATCGTATTGTTTAATGGTTGTATTTATTCAAGTAAAAAAGCTAAAAATTGATTAATTGCTAGGTATATTATGTACAAGATATATTTTTTGCGAATTAAATGTAACTAATATTCTAATGAACCACAAGCATTTCATTTAGATTTCTTTATTGTGACATTATTAAAACCCGGCATGTTAACTTAAATAAATTCTAAATCAGACAAAAGCCTATGCATGCTTGTTTTATCATTCTAGACTTTGATTTGTAAATGATTATAGATGAAATTATTTAAAAAATAACCACAAATTATTATATGATGAACTCAACACCAATCATAAAACTTTATCGTCCGTTATGTTGGACAAGCTTCGGAGCTGGTTCCGATCTTTTTATACATCCTTATGATTACTATGGATTCTAACATAATATCAGACATCTGTCAACAAATTGTATTGTAATACAACAAGTTCAAAGTAATAAGCTTACATCAATTTCAAAATTGGTTTTTCATTATCAAGTTGGTGATAAAATGAATGTAGATTACATGGAATGTTTGTATAGGAGGCTCAAATCAAAATACCTTCTTGGAACTCACGATTCTTAATTTTCTTCATTAATTACCTTGTAGATGGTATGAAATAATTAGTTTATTCAGTGCTAGAATATGATTTGTTTTCTGCCTGTCTGGAAAATTTTTGAACATATTTTTGTCAGATGTTTTTTTAATTCAATTCCAAATTTAACCATTATCATCCTTTAGATGAAGCCTGTCATTACTTTATGAATTTGAGATTCTAGATGAACCCTATATCCACTACCCCGTCAACCTGCACGTTCTTTGAATTACAAACGTTTTCATTTTTGGGCGTAAATGTTTGAGTTATTCATGCTGGATGTTATCTGTTCAGAAAGGAAGTATCTGGTTGCTCACGTAGATGGACAACATAGAATGAGAGACTGTTTCTCTTCAAAACTGGTAACCTCTTATGCAGCATGTTAACATTATTATGTTAGCGAATCCCTTGCTCCCATGTTCTTGACCCTTTTTAATTTTGAATTAGAAATGACAGTTTTCATTAATAGGGCGGGGGAAGTTTCTAGTATATATTTCGTTTTCTTGATATTTAAATCATGATGGTGGATGTCAGCTGTAAATGAAGGAAGTGACTGCTTGTTAGGGTGAATGGACAAAAAAAATATGAAAGCTAGGTTTCCTTCAGAACTGGTGACCCCTTATTCATCATGCCCTGAGTTATTCTGAGAGTGAACTTCACAATAATTTACAATCAACTTGGGGTATTTACTTGATATTCCACCTCCAAATATAATTAAAGTTTTATAGAAAAAATTGTATTTCCACATTCAGATTACATGATCAATTTACGACCAGATTTTATACAGGGTTAATCTTCAGTAGAATACTGATGTGCAAAGATGTAGTTTGGTTAGGCAAGGATTCAATGAACCAGTCAACTGAATCACATTTAAGAAACTGTCATGGTTTAACTTCTGTAAGGACGACGGGTTCTTCACTCAAATCATCAACTAGCATCATCTATCAACAACTGCTTTGCAAATTCTGTAATTAAATTCATTAAAAACTAGTTTTGTCTTTGAAAATAACTTTCACTGTTTGAGTGTTTCACAATCTATGAAAACTTAAGGTGTTTTACACATTATATATTACTAAAAGACTCTGACTTCTACACTATTAGTACCATATACAAATTTCAAACGATTAGAATCCTACACAAGTCGTACCATGATCAGTTTCAAACAGAATGCATTTTGAGGCTTTTATGCCTTTTGCATTTAAAACAATTGCTCAAAATGAATGCACATGTACAAAGAAATATGCCCTTCTTTAAATAGTTTTCTTTTACTTCAGTAAAATTCTGTTTTTTTTTTAAAAGATGACGAGCTTTTTTCCTGATGTTGCATTGACCAACATTGGTCAAAAGTTACGATGGAACATTTCATTACCATAGTTTGCATGGCCAGAAATCTACTGGTACCTGTAACAACTGTTAGACTAAATTTAATTGTAAAATAATTATCTTGAAAAATTAAATCAGATAGAATTGGTAACTTTTATACTTAGAGTAGCAGTCATCAAAGAGTGGATGGTGTGGAGTTATTGTATTACAATTTGTGCTTAAAATACTGGCATCTAATGTTTAATTGATAGTGAATTTCAGTCATAATTAAAAAATTATCGTGAACTTCAAACATATTTCGATTTGCTACATACCGAATATAGGGCGGGATGATAGTAAATATTTGTTTCAGCGCATGGAAAGGAAGCGAGATCATAAATAGCTTTCTAACAGATTATTAAATCCCTGAAGAAGAATATCGTAGATAAATGATAAAACAACTCCAAGTTATGGAAATGTTTCGCTTCAGTTAGTTGCCTTTTAAAATAGGTAATTTCAGAAAATATAACTTTTATTGATTTTCTTTCAATTTTGAATTAAAAATCAGGTAAATACCAGTCGTTCATAGGATATGTGGGGTGGAAAATCTCAACTATGCCAAAAATGTACAATCATTTTAACACGTGTTGGTAGTTTCTCACTTTTTTCCACATATTCTTGTCTATGCTTTAAGATCTGAATAGTTCAATATTTGCTAAATTTATGCATGTATTCACACTTAAGAGAACAACAACCTTTAACAGACGCACGTTTTCGGGCATGGAAACAATTTTTGCTACATAATTTTTATCATTTTTAAACAAATGTTGAGATCTATAAAGCTTTTGAGAGTGTACTGCTTTTGAAAGCGTAAACATTTTTAAATTTTTATTGTTAATGTTCTCATCCACAGACGAGATAGTGTTACACACACACACACACACAAAGTCAGTCTGCTTCAATTTTCTTAGAGTGGTTTGGCTCTTTATGTTCTTACTACTGATTCTGAACTTGACAAAAAATAGGACTGATCGAACACGATTTAGACAAACGAAATTTGAAATTTGTAACATAATTGAACTTAGACAAAGCAACTCAAGATTTTCTTTAAATATTCATTGTAATAGTAGTAGAATGATAATAAGAATAAGAATTAGTAGTAGTAGTAATATTAAGATTACCGTTGTTATTATTATTATTATTATTATTAAGATTACCATTATTATTATTATTATCATTATTATTATTATTATTATTATTATTATCAACTGAACACAGCAATAATGTTTAATGTAATATTTAATAGATAGCTAACATTGAACATGAAAATAAAATACTCTGTTCAGGAAAATCCAACTTGCATGATATGAAAATATTCATAAAATTAACAAATGCCTCAAAACACAAAACAAAATCTGTGGCGGATTTCTCGATTGTGAGCAGAAATGGGGTTCATCTTCAAATATATATTTTTTATACTATAGTTCAGATGAATTACAAAAATAAATTTGTTTTCTTTAGTCATTATTTTGATTGTCATTTGAGATGA
The DNA here is from genome assembly GCA_028554795.2 of Sinohyriopsis cumingii. Classification (NCBI taxonomy): domain Eukaryota; kingdom Metazoa; phylum Mollusca; class Bivalvia; order Unionida; family Unionidae; genus Sinohyriopsis; species Sinohyriopsis cumingii. The sequence goes on from JAPYKE020000101.1 coordinate 3,037,555, forward strand.
ACAATATATTTTAGATTAACGACTTTGCAGGACAGAACCAAAAACGAGCACAATATCTATGTAGAAACACAGAATTTAAGTGTCGCTAATCCGATTTATGTCCCATGGCAACGCACTGGGTACAATCACATTCTCATAATTACCGAGATACAATAGCGCTACAATAACAATTCTTGCCTTAGCAGCCCCTAGCGACTAACATTATATTAGTGGGAAAAGGTGTGTTTTGCAGCCTGTTTTAAGGTTGTTCGAAAATCGATAAGTATCGAAGAACAAAGGTTTGTACATAATTGTTGTTGTTGTAGGGTTTAACGCCATTTTTCAGCACAAGATAGGCTATACATGGCGGCCAGTATTAATGGTGGAGGAAGAATCCGGGAAAACCCCGGAAAGAACCACCAACTCACGAGAAGCTACTGGCAAGCTTTCTCACATACCCACATTAGCCGAATCCAAGACTCGAACCCACTCAGACAGAGGTGAGATGGCAGTGATCCGTAATGAAGAGCGCTTTAGACCACTCGGCCACACCGGGCCCTGTACATAATTGTTGATATTACTATTGCGCCTCCTTGAAAGCGCAATGGATGCCAAAATTTACTTGTATAAATGCAGACAATAAAAAGCAACGTCACGGCAATTGCGATGGTGTGATTAACATTAGGTTTTACCAAAAAAAAATCTAATATGCTTAAGCTTGCATTATGTTGAAAATCAGTATGTGGGAAATGACAAATAATATAGCCATTAACAATAAAAACTGAACCCAAATCAATGCTATGGGCCCTGATGACAGAGGTTAATTGTATGGTTATTGGGAGGGCGGCGATTCGTAAGATTCTCCTATATAGCAATATATGTTACATAAGATGAAATGAATTCATTGTCATAATGTTGGTTATCTAAGCTAATAATTATTCGATACTAAAAACAGCGCAGCTTTCCTCGCATCACCTCCACACCTGATGGCACAAATAATAGCCAGTTTTATTTTATGTTGATCAAATATGTCTGCAGACACGATGTCATGGATTGTAATTATATAAGTTTGGCTCCGCACTAGCTTGTTTGAAGATCTGAACATTGATACTTACAGACCATGGGTGGTGGATGGATGATCGGGATGCTGTATAGTATATTATAAATCCGAAAAAAGGAATTTGACGTCGCTATTGTGACTCCGTAGTCGAATATTTACAGCATAAAATAAAAGCGTGCGAAACATGCAAACATCTCATTGTATTTACTATGCATATATTGTATATTTATATTACATACATTAAAAATAAGATGACTTTTAAAGCTTTTGTATAAAACAATTTGATATACCAACAGTATTGTTATATGAAACAATCTCATTCATCATGCTAGAGTTCTTCTGTGAGTGAACTTCACAATAATTTACAATCAACTTGGGGTATTTACTTTATATTCCACCTCCAAATATAATTAAAGTTTTATAGAAAGAATTGTATTTCCACATTCAGATTACATGATCAATTTTCGACCAGATTTTATATAGGGTTAATCTTCAGCAGAATACTGATGTGCAAAGATGTAGTTTGGTTAGGCAAGGATTCAATGAATCAGTCAACTGAATCGGCAGAATGCAGATTTGCAATAAAAGAGGAATAAATAGTGGACTTTATGAACGAAAAACACCTCACCTACCATTCTGCCAAAAACATTATTTGTAAAAACAACCGCAACACACCAAAACCTACCTCTGAAACAATAAATGAGCACCAAAACTCTCCACACCGAATCAGAAGGGAAAACATTGCACCACAAAATATACCCTCGAACTAGGAAACAAACAAAAAAAACCCAGAAACTACAAACCCACATTGTAACAAACCAAGACCACCCTGATAACACTCCATATATAAACAAAACTGTTACACCAAACATTTCCAGACCTAACACACACCCAACACAGAATTAATACAGGAAGTAATGAACCTAACAACCGGAACGCTAATACAAGATCTCAATAGCATAATGAGAACACTCAAAACCATTTTCACCATACTAGCTGATCGGACCACAAGACTAATAGATAAAGACGACGTCAAAAATGGATAGTACAAAAATTAATAAAATAACCATCAGGAATGGAACTGCAGAGAAATCTTTAAAAACTGCAGAACAAACTGAATAATACGGCCGTAAAACCAGACGTAATCAATCTGGTCATCTTAAACGACGGGTCGAACACTAGATTAAACCCTGAGGATGGCAGTATCTCATCCATAGACCTAACCATCACTACCCCAAAAATTGGCTCAAATCACAAACTGGAGGGTGGATCAAGAAGATACGTTAGGAAGTGACCATTTCCCCATCACAATCAATATTCAAAACAAAAAAATCAACACATTCCAAACGAAACCCTACCTAAATGGAGGTACCAACCGGCAGACTGGGACCAATTCCAATTATTACTAGCTAGAGTAAATCCAGATAACTTAGAAAGCCCAAATATTGACATGTATTATGATAACATAACATACACAATTATAGAGGCAGCTAACCGATGCATTCCAAAGACAAATATTATTGGGAGGGCGGCAATTGGTAAGATTCTCCTATATAGCAATATATGTTACATAAGAAGAAATGAATTCATTGTCAGAATGTTGGTTTTACAGTTTTGTTATCTAGACTAATATGTATTCGATATTGAAAACAGCGCAGCTTTCCTGACATCACCTCAACACCTAATGGCACAAATAATAGCCAATTGTATTGTATGTTGATCAAATATGTCTGCAGACACCATGTCATGGATTGTAATTATATAAGCTTGGTTATGCACTAACTTGCTTCAAGATCTGAACATTGATATTTACAGACCATGGGTGGTGGATGATTGGGATGCTGTATAGTATATTATAAATCCGAGAGAAAAAAAGAATTTGACGTCGCTATTGGGACTCCGTACGTCGAATATTTGCAGCATAAAATAAAAGCATGCAAAACAGGTATACATCTCGTTGTATATACCATGCATATATTGTATATTTATACTAGATACATTTAAAATAGCATGGCTTTTAAAGTCTTTGTATAAAACAATTTGATATACCAACCGTATTGTTATATGAAACAATCTCTCTCTCTCTCTCTCTCTCTCTCTCTCTCTCTCTCTCTCATGCGTACGGGGAAAACTACGCATAAATCTAGGTGTGATGAGACCCTTTCAATTGAAATTACACAAGTAACGTACAAAACCCTGGGTAGTCGTAACGGCAGGTGCATACTTTCTCTGGCAGTTATCTACTGTGTTCATAATATACAAAGTTGCCATAGCGTTGTCAATACGAAAAGTATATTTCTTGGTTTCGATGCACACGCGTAACAGAATCTCAAATCGGTAACGATTAATATTGAATTTATGAAACGAGCTGAAAGAAACAAAGAGCTTTTTTTCATTTATGGACTCCTAGCAAAAACATGGTATAAAGAATGTATCTATGACCCCAAATGCAACAGATGTGAGAAGACAGGACATATACCCTTTAAATGCCCAACAAATCAACAGACACAAACAGACATTAGAGAATCACATGAAAAGAACCAACAACAACAAAAACAAAATAACAACAGAACCAACAAAGGGATGGTAACTGAAACAGGCAACTTCAGCAGCAAGAAAAAAAACTCCAAAACATAGGCAGAAAAATCAACAGCAACAACAGGGACAAAAGCAACAACAACACGCACAACAACATCACCAAAATTACCAGAAAAAAACTGGTACTGAGACAGACAAAAGAAATGCATCAAAATGAGCAAATAAACAAGACTCAACATATATCACAAATAGAACTAACAACAACAGGGAAAACAGAACCAACGCTCTTAGTACAACCAACAACGATCCCAGAACCAGCACAACTAGTAAATCCACTAACCAAACCAAAAATAAAAACAATAGAAGAACAAACAGTAAAAGAAAACAAAGAAGCAACAATTAACGCTGGAGAAAGGAAGAAACAAGAGAGCACTGCAAGAGGCGAGCAAAATATGGGAAAATATATACAAAAATCAGTAACAGCAACAACAAACACAGAAACTCGAGAATCAGAGAAAGGAGAAGAGAAAAAGAAGACGGCAAATAGAAGAAGCGAGAATGGTAGAATAATACCTGTTAGGCACTGATGAATGTTGCAAATGAAAAAAAATATTAAAAAATTGAGGGAAAAAATAAAATGCATGAAAATATAATCAACAAATAAAAATTATAAAAATTTATTGAAAAATTAATAACACTTTCCCAAACCTGTATAATAAAACAAGTCTTACTTTATAACAACACATACAATATAGCATCCGTTAACATGTGGGGCAGGAGGGCCTCCATAACTGGTCTGCAAAGACCAAACAGGTGAGACCACCCCCACCCCACCCCCAGAAAAGTTGAATAATGCCCAGCTTTTGCGAGCCTTGGCTGGACATTATTTGATAAATTTAATATTAAATCATTACCCATTTGAGATTCTTTTATTCACATAGTTTTAGTCAGTATAGAAATTATTTAGATAGAAAGGAGATTGAATAATTCGTTCATTCTGACAGGTTTCATTTGTTGTAGTAAAAGTATATTATACATTTTTGCCACCTATGACTCAAAGAATAAGCGTCCATCCAAATAAACAGAACATTTTACAAAAGACAAAGCATTTGTCAACACGAAATGTCCAATGCGTGAGATGTAACATTCTTTGATACCGTGTACAGTACCGGTTTGAGTTGGCCTACAAGTCACAGTGCCAGCGTTTGCGTTGAAATTCTAAATCACAACTAAACATTACATTGTGAAAAGAAGATTACTGGATGCAGAAATACACATATTTACTGTAATGAATTTGTGACCCAGTATTTGCAGCATTTGATTTGGAACATCAGATTGTAAAGAAAACGTAAACAAATCTCTTTTTGAGTCGGATTAGCATCGGAGTCCATGCAATTACTGCAAACCACCACAAAGCTACCGCAAAACACATTTAAAATGCATAACAATGCTAATTTATCAGTGAAAATATGTTTTAATTTAACAAAATGTGAAACCTTTTATATGAGCCTAATATGTGAAGAAATTTTAAAACGAGACTGTTAATTGCACAGAGTCCGATTTGCAGCTGTAAAGTTTTGTTACGATATGTGCATTTAATTATTTTTTTTTTCATAATCATTAAAACGTTTATTACAGTCAATAGATAATGTAAATAAGTAACTTTATTGGACTATATTTTAGCATCTTTGAGTGTACTTTTGTAGATTTCAGTGCACTATAGTAACTAGATACCATGTCTTAGCCTGAACGTCCACAAAATTGGAATATTAATTAGTACTATTTAGTAACAAGGTGTACATTCCTTCATAATTCGTATTATTTTTATTCCCTCAAAATTAGATTGTGTTGATGATTAATGTCTAAATCATTTTTGTATATAAAAAATATTACTGTATTTATGTTTGTCTCATTCTTACATATTAATGTAAGTGTCTACAATTTTCCTTAGAAATTCCATACATTAGTGGCATGCGTAGAAAGGAGAGGCTCTTTAAAGAGCATTTTACAACTTATATTATTGGCTGTTTTTTAAACATATGTAATATAAATTTTAAGATTTTTTTTTTATTAAAAAAACGTGCACACTCCCCTTGACATTTAGTAACAAAATTGAAATTATGTCGATATATTCATTTTGTATAAAGAGTTTGAGATCGCGATATTGATTACAATTTGTCATATGATAGACTTCCTCAAATTACACAATATCAAAAGACCAGTTAGAAGCATTTGCAAAGTTTACACATGCTTTTGCCAAGGTCTAATCTGTAAGACAAATAGACCAGAGCACATAAACATTTCAGCCATGAACTTTTTTTTTTAAAACTCAATATCGGTGCAGAGCTATACCATGCAAATATATTTACTTGGCCTATGGTTGCACATAGCAGATGACCTAATGAAGGTGATGAAATATATATATATATATATATATATATATATATATATATATATATATATATATATATATATATATATATATATAAATTAACAATGCTACCTGTAGGAAGGCTCCATGATGGCCTGTACAGGTAAATTCAATGAAGCTTGGCACAAGGACGCTAAGATGTGTTGGAATATAAATCTTACCTATATGTACCCAGTCATAGTGGAAATTGTTCATACGTTAAGAGTTTTCTACAGCCCATGACAGACTTGCGCACTACAACTAGAGCCATGACTGTGAGATCGCATAGGCTACCCACGCAAGTACGTAAATACTATTAAGTGTATTATGACTGGAGAGTGATGAAAGTGTAATGGCAGAACTTTGTTGTCGTAGAAAGAAAGAAAAGTTGGAAATACTAGATGGAGTATACTTATCTTTTTGAAGTGAAGAATCCTCCAACTTGTAAGAGTAGAACTTTCAGAAACTTGGTAAAGCATTTTTCAAGGCCTCTCTCTCAAAAGCATGTGACTTGGCATAACCAGAAGTATTAACTGAGATATTGCCGCCAATCCGTATGCCAAGGGAAGATTACTCTGACCAAATGCCACCTAGGTGGGCAGATACCTTTAATCTTCTTTAGCTGTAAGTGTTATCTGGGAGGGCTGGATTTGTTGTGAGGTAGTAGTAGTTCTCCTAAGGTATTATGACTGGGTAACATAATTTATGTGCCTAATTTCTGTTGCTGTGGGTTGCTGAAGGCTTCACAAATAAGCACTATATTCTGAAAAGAAATACATTTAAAAATGATTTAGATTTTCAACATTTATCACAATTCAAATTTCATAAATATTTTCCCCCATGAAGATTATCTTATATTTACTGCTGATGTTTATAAATTTACTACAATTTATATGCACTAGGACTCTCCAGTTTAACTCACTTGCAATGCATTGGTTTCAAATTCTATTTTTATCACCAGTCAAAAATATGCACGTTCTGCAGATATTTGATGTATAATTTGTGCAGGTCGAATTCAGCATGTATCAACATAAGAAAAATCAATACCCGTTGCAAAGTTTTGATGAATTAAGTCATAGTTTATACACAAACTTACCTGCAAATAGGTGGTACAAACTGTTCATCTTTTGCATGGAGAGAAATGTTAACACTTTAAAATTTCCCCTTGCCCACCCCTACATCTGTCACACTGTCTGTGCCTATTCATGAGTAAACATGGCTATTCACCCCTCCACTATAACACAAATATAGGGGCCCCGAGTGGGGCTCTCCGTTACGGATCACTGTCATCTCACCTCTGTCTGCGTGGCTTCGAGTCTAGAATTCGGCCAATGTGGGTATGTGAGAAAGCTTGCCAATAGCTTCTCGTAGGTCGGTGGTTCTTCCCGGGTTCTTCCTCCACCATTAATACTGGCGGTCATGCATAACCTATCATGTGCTGAAAAATGGCGTTAAAACCCACAACAGCAACACAACTATATGGCCCTAATCAAGTCTCAGATCTTTTGTGTAAAAAAAAAAAAAAAGCTCAGCTGTTTATCTCTTTCTGCAAACTCTCGTTGTGTTATAAATAGTTTACGTTTAATTTATTAAGGTACAGCTTTAATTTAAAGTCTAAGAAAGCTTACAATCAAATAAATGTCTAAGACTTTGGAAGTACAATATGTAATCAAGCACAACTGCAATTTGCATGAACACAGATCTGCCATCATATAACACACTGGCAATTCTAGGTCTGTCTAGTTTGTTAGGATTATCAATAGAACGAATAACATATAAACCCTGATTACATAAATCACAGATCAGGGTCAATGTTGTTTGCACTCGCACTGAACTAAGCAATGACATAAGGTATGACATGTGGCTTGATAAATAGTTCACTTATTCAGACTAATATTGGTGATATTAAGTATGCCTCAAGATGAAGGCTCCGATTAAGTTTCAGTACTGCTGTGTATGAGAAAAAGCACCCATGAAACATGTAAACCAATCAGGTAAAAACAAGACCACAAGAAGTATGCTCCTGTGATTGACTGTGGAATAAACATATAGTACCACTCAAGAAGAATATACGAAAACAAGAGGCTCAAGTATACCTGAGATTGATGATCCACCCTGCTGACATCTGCATAATAACCCAAAGGAGCCAGTGGGCAGTAAATTTGTATTAGTAAATGCTTTCTCGTAGAAATTTTAACCAACGATGTTGATTACATAAGTTATGAAAATAAAATATTTTGCGTTTTTTTTTATTTTTTTATTCTTCACCCATATTTGATGGCACATATTAGCACAAAATGGTAACTACAGAAAATCCTTTATACCAGGACACTTTCTGTCATTCATATATATATATATATATATATATATATATATATATATATATATATATATATATATATATATAGAGTAATTATAGCTATAGGTGATGGTGGATTGGCATCATTTGTATAAATCTTTGTTAAGCCTTTTCTTGAGAAGTAATCTGAGATTTTATTAAGTGACCATATTTAATGGCAAATACTAGCTATTATAAAAACTTTAAAGACCTTCATGCTAGAATGTTGTTTGCCAAAATTTGATCAAACTATCTTTTGTGGTTTTACGGAAGTCATTATAAGGTTTTTCTATTTTTAGAACTGGAAGTCATATTTGAAGTTAAATCAGCATGTTATATACAAAACGTGAATTTCGGATTATGATATCATGCTCCCTTCAGATCGGGTGAAATTCTGTTATAAAGGTTTCTTGGCAGGGATTCATAGTGTTTATTAAAGGAGGTCATATTTAATGACAGACTGGTATCAGTTTTGCACTTTGCACTATGCCAAAATTGGCTGAAAACGGTTTAATGGATTTTTCAGCTGCATGATGTAGAAGGGCAAAACATTATAGATGCAGGGCATTACCATAAGCTAATCTGGTCAGGTTAGCTATAAATTACAATAACTGAAATAACGTTAGAAATGGAGCAAACTCAATGCAGTTCTAAGAGTCAAATAGGACATCGAACGTTACGGAAATTGTCATCGCTACGCCACGGTGACGGCTCACAATTTCTCGGGGTACGAAGGGCAATTTATTTTGAGATGCTATACCAAACAAACTACGAAACGTACTAAATTCACTTTGAATGAAGCCAGAATCATTTCCATGCAAGTGGGACAAGTGCAGTTTATAGACTCGATTCGTTACTTGGTCATGCCATTGAGCCGAATGACTAGAACGTTTGGAATGACAGAAATTGTCAAAGGCTATTTTTCCGCACCTTTCTAATACCGAAGTCAGTCAACCCTATTTGCCTGATGCTCACTACTACGACCCCAACAACATGCGCACCGAACAACGAGAAGCTTTCTACGCTTGATATCACTCTCACGAATCCGACCCATTCGACTTTCAGGAAGAATTGTTAAAGCATTGTCGATCCGACGTGAACATTTTACGGCGTTGAGTGGACGATTTCGAGAACTGTTCATGGAACATGGAGGGATCGATCATTTGAAATAAGCCTGCACCATTCACAAGCGTGCTCCTTGGTGTACCGCGAATGATTCATGCACGAAAACACCCTGGCTGTCATAAGCCCTCAACCAACCAATTTTGTCAAATGTCAATACTCGGTTAAAGCCCTACGCTGGCTACATTACTTGTGTGACAAGGAAGACAAACGAATCCAACACGTCCGAAAAGAAGGAGGCGAAAAGACCATCGGAACGCATTCGATGGATGGCTGGGACTTAGAAAACCCTTAGATCGTGTGCGAGATTATCGGGTGCTTATTTCACCGATGTCCAATCTGCTACCTTCAACATGACACTAAAACTCAGCTTTTACAACGTACGATGGAAGACTTGTACCCGGCCACTAGTCAACGGTGCTTGAAGTTAGAACAGCAAAGATACCAAGTGGTGGAAATGTGGAAACGCAAGTACAATCCTGAGTTTAAACTCATAGTAGAAAGTTATAAGTTGCTGGACCCCTTGTGCCGTACTTGTGCCGAAACGTGCAACTAAGACCAACCTTGTCAGCACATCCAGGAAGAACGTGACTTGACGGGATCGTGGGTCAGCGTGGAATTGTTTAAAGCTCTGGACCTGAGATACCGATTGTTAGAAGTGTACGAAATTTAACACTCTCCCATGACATAAAAATTCTACTAAGGCGATGAGACTTAAAAAGGCATTTTAGCAGACTACGTGGATGCCTTTTTGAAACTGAAACAAGAAGCCAGTGGCTATCCTTCCTGCTGACACACTTCCGAAGACCATGATAAATTGGAAGAGAAATACTGGTAGAAAGAATGCATCACTTTATATCACGTAGAGATAAACGAAGGAAGGCGATCATTTGCTAAAGTGATGTTCAGTTGTTTGTGAAGTAAAAATGGCACAACGACCGTTTTTACCCAAGACAGAGTATTTTAAAGAACCGTCCCGTTACTTCCAGATGATTCAAGACAAAACCAAATGCATGAATTACGTAGACGTCCTTCGTGAAGGTTTGATCCTGGTAAATTACGAGGAAGAACTGGACTTTGTAAAGGTCGACGACTTTGGAAATGTCGTCATTGCGGCCTACGTGTCAGCCCATGCTCACTTAAAATTGTATGAAGCGTTACACCAATTAGGAGATCGTATGCTGTAATTTGACACGGACAGTTGCATCTACATGGAACGCCTGTGTCACCTACACCCTGACATCGAAAGAGACCGTTTAGGAGCCTGGATGGATGGGCACCCTGAAGACAAGATTTTATGTTTTGCTAGTGGTGGTCACAAACATTACGGCTACGAACACCGGGGCCAACAAGAAGTGCACACGGAGTGTAAAGTGAAAGGATTGTCTATCAATTATCGCGTCAGGTGAAGTTTGGGGTCTTGAACGAAGCCTTGCAGTCTGGAGAGGATCGAGATCTTAAAGTGACCACCTACCAACCTCACAAGACTACGTTTAGCCACACACCAAATCGTCAGTCGGCATTTAGAAACAGTGTATTAAATCGTGTACCAGAAGCGAATGCGACTTACCATACACTTCACTTTGCCATACGGACATGCCGATATTATCCAGCATATAAAAAGGGACATCGTCCATGACCGATAGTTCATTGTGAATACAAACACCAAGCGAGAAAGATGAATACTTTTGAACAGACATCATTCAATTTCGGTGATTCTCAAGTTGAGTGTGACGCGATACCTTGCGATTGCAGGGATGGCGTACGCAGTGACCGCAGCGATTCAGTACCACATCATTGAAACTTTGCTATGTCTACTACCACTACTACCATACCTAACATTGCGTGTCAACTTTATTCGTTTTCATTGTCAATGGCAATGTCATCCTCCACATGAAACCATGCGTCAACCACCCGACGGATGGTGTCCAGCCCTGAGCACACTCCTGTGGATTGAACCGTACCCTCATCTAAATTAACATGTGAAAGAAGAATATTCGATCCGTGTGCGTTTGCCTGAATACTGCGACTTTGAAAGTCATTTCCAAACCTTCCGAGGAAAATAATCTAAATATTTGGGAGAATCTACCCCCCGAAAGGCCTTAATTATCTACTTAGGCGAAGGGGATACAGTCAAGTGCTTCAGTTGCGGTGTCACTTCACCAGTGGGAACAGAAAGATTCGGCTTACCTGAAACATGCTCTATGGTCTCCGCACTGTCGCCACCTACCTTTAGTGGTACCCTAGTAATTGAAGTAGCATACCATATCGTTTAAGAAACCAGATTAGCTAGGAGTCAAACGTTGGACAAAACCGAGTCATTTAAATTCCATTAAAAAATTAATATTCAAGGATTACCAATAGAACTGCAAGAAACGATTTACAATGAAGTTTGGCAGAGACTTGCCAGAGCAAAATCTTAATATGTAACTGAGGAAATTTGTGTCAAGAAATTCACAAGAGGAAAGTGACAAAAGTCAACAAACTCGTCAGATATCTCTTGATCAAGTTTGCGTTCTTCGGTTTATTCCGCTTTAGACTATTTATATTGAAGATTTTATTGACATTCTTGAACATTTCCTGGAACGGCAGTGGCCAGAAATTACTCACTCTAGAAGTTTTTTTAAAGAAATAAGGATAGTTAGAAGTGACCCCCCCCCCCCAACATGGGTATAAATACTGACTGACATGGTCATGGATACTTTACAAGAGAACATTCGTGGTTTGCCTGTAGAGTTGAGAGAACGTGTTGATAGTAGATATTGGGGTTATTGTCTTCCCTTCTGTGTTGATAGAAGATAATAAGGAAAGTTATTGTGATGTTTTCCTTCAGGTCCGTGCTAGAAGTATATAAAGCATAGCGTTCGTCATTTGCGCCGTTCAACATTGAATACAAAATAGCAAGCAACCGTTTGGATGAAGTGATCAAAATGCAGGAGGTGGTAGATACCCTAGGTATGGTGGAGGAAATGTTGGTCTCGATGCAATTTGGGGCATATAGTCCTCATAGGTTGTGTATGGAGATCAATAATTGAAATAGTGAAAAGGCATATTAAACGAACTGATAAAACAGGAAAAGGAGGAAAAAGAGGAAGATGGAATACAAATGAGAGGACGGAATGAAAAATTGAAAAAGAAGAAAACGAGAAAACGAAGTAAGATGGGGAGAAGGAAAAGGAGAAACAGGAGGAAGAAAAGAATGAGAAGAAGAAGACTATAGAACAGAAAAAAATAAGTTGGGGACGAAAAGAAGAAATTAAAAGACGAAAAAGAAAAAAGACGAAGGCCCTTATCAGAGTCACACTATTGCCTCGAAATGATAGCTTATTATTTTGCCATATTTGTGTGTATTTGTGTTTGTGTTTGTTTGTTTGCTTATCTATATCTATGTATATCCAGTTATATGTCCAGCCCTGCCAGGCGTAGCTTGTGGCTTTTTTTTTTTGTATGAACGGTCAGTCCCGCGCGGAAGTTCGTTCCCGCCCAGCAAAGCGTTCTAGCTTTCTTTCCACTGTTTCGCCCGATTGTGGTCAGCCAATGTCCAGTACCGTGACGTCGCCTTACCTGTTCCATTACTATATATATATCTTATATAAGCCCAACTTTTCCCTTATCCGTATACAGACCCAACCTTTTTTCCGTATAAATCTTTTCCGTAAAAAGCCCCAGGGATTTTCGTCCGTAATCACACTCACGTTCTTTTTGTGGGATTTCCGATGTTTGTAAACAGCCCCCCCCCCACTACTCACACACAGTACACTGAAATCACACAATTTAGATCTATGTGTAGTATTAAATCAAAATGTTTGAACTTTGCATAACACGTACAATTCCATAATTGGGCTTGTCTTCGAGCATGAATTTAAGATCTGTATCTGATTGCTTTCTTTTCTTGAATGTCCAATAAAATTGTCTGTTTTTATGAGTGTTTCTGATAGCCACATATTTAATCACGTGCTGTAACAAAGTGTTTCAACATTCTTTTCAATCCATCTTTTTATGTCTTGTGATCTACTCTAGGAAAACAAAGGCATGGACGTTATGAATAAATGTGTGCTGTTACTCTACGAAGGCATCCTAAATTGTGTTGTTAACTTTGACAACCAATTGTGAAATTTTGTTGTTTCCATCGGTTTCTTTCTGAAAAGTGAATATTTTATGTATGCATGTTCTTACAGTATGTATGTTTTTATAGTTTATATGCTGTTGCTGTTATGGATTGCATTCTATATGGTACTTTAAACTTTGACAACAGTTTCGTGCAATTTTGTTGTGGTGTAAGTGTTCTTGTTGGAAAGTGAGTATCTATTTATACATATTTACATAGTTCGGTGCTTATTTGCGGCTGTTATTTTAGAATTGCATACTATATTGTACTGTTAAATTTATTTAACAGCCATTATGTGCAATACTGCTGCAGTGTAAGGTATTTGTGTAGAATTTGATATTAGAATTTAATATTCATGTATTATTACTAACTGTTGTTATTATTAATAGATTTATAAATCTGAAATTGCGTTAGCGTTGTTTTGTCTTTTGTTGCTAATGCTAGTTATACATTATACCTTATATTCTTGCCTGTCTATCCCACTGTAACAATTTTTATAAATAACCTCTTAATTCTCTTCCAATTTTGACTTGACCTTCCTTGCAACCACAATGCAATGTCGGTGCCTTCAAGACACAAAATAGAGCAAAGATTCTATTTAAAGCTTAAATTATATCATTAAAAAAACTATGAATGCACATGTAAAAATTATACTGAATGTATTTGAAACAGGAAAAGAGTTAATGATCGTTCCAGATGACAATATCTATCGATCATTAATGAAATCGTCATTACTTTATTAAGGCATTGCCATGACAAAGTTGGCATGCACAGGTCACACGTGGGTAACGCTAACTCGTATTAAGTCTTTATATGTTATAACAAGGATGTTATCGATTCGCTTTGCTTCGAATGCTTTCTTTCACAATAAGTATTTGCCTTATCACATTCAGTAACTTGCGTCATTTTGTTCTTTGTTTATTTTACACAGAACAAGTAGTAGCGTGTCGCACTTAACTTCATGATCACTCACGTACGAATTTGACACTCTCCATAATGTTACTTTACTGCACAGTATTTATAGGTTACTGCGTTTGTATGGGAAAATATGAACGAGTTTTTCGGATAGAAATACTGCACGACCTTGGTAGCGCAGATTCATCATTACACAACAACAGCATTAATGAGTACATAACTCCGTCCAGATAAATCTGAACTTAGTCAAGCGCAAGACATAACTTTCAAAAGAAAATGGCGTTTTGATCTACTTAAAATTGAAATTCCGAGTCATCTTGTGAATGAATGCGCGTTGGAACAACTTTTCAATTTGATCCGGAATGAACAGATTTTGGTATTTTTTGTCGTTTCTTCGAAATGTCGTGATTATGGACTGGATTTATGTGCCAATGCTACATGAAGTACATCAGATTTCAGCGGCGACGGAGCAGCGTGCTGACATCTGCAAGTGTGTTCCTGTTCTGCCATGTAATGTTTGAAATCACAATGTGGGAAAAATATGAAGACTTGCAACTGCAATTATCGAAAAGACGTTATTGAATGTAAAGTTTATTTCACTTTAAGTGCAGTAAGGAGGATATAATTGCGCTTGGAATATAGCCGAAATTACATTAAAATTTAGAAATGTGCAATCAAGCTCCTGTAATTCGAATTAGCAGATCTAAGAAAATACATTTTGAGGAAATTCAGGATGTAAAACTGTAAGTATATTTTTTTGCCATTCTTATTATCAGCTAAAGAAGAAAGTTTATGCATTTTCGCTTGCATGTTATTTGTAAAGACCCTGTCAGGCGTCTACTATACAGCTAGCCTAATTACGAGACACTGAATCAAAATAGTTAACGTGGAATGTGCCAAATCAGTTGGTATGTGACAGTCCACGAAACATCTGCTTCAGTTCATTCAGTTGGTTTACTTCACACACAGACAAATAAATTAAATTAAATCTGCTGGCGTCAGCGTCCATTGTTTGTTTACAATAGAAAGTAGTTCCTTTATTCACGTGAGTTCGATATGAATTGAACGCGAGTTCAATATCGTAAAAAAAACTGCACGATTCTGACAATGTAAAGTTAACGGAGAAAAAAATGAGCCCATAAAAATTATAGATACTTCGCAATAAAACATAAGGATTATATATATATATATATATATATATATATATATATATATATATATATATATATATATATATATATATATATATATATATATATATATATATATTAGTTACTTTTAGTATACATAATATCAGTTATAGTAATTAGTAGTTGATACATAAATTGGCCTTTTGGGGTCGGGCCATATTGAACTGGGTCTTTTCAACACTAGTCCGTTTTGGCCATGGGCTCGTTTGGTACCGGTCCGTTTTGACCCTGATTAGTAGATACTATATTGCGTATCGGTATTTTCAATGCATTCCTGTGTTTCGGTGCGTTTCGGTGTTTCTACGCACCGATCTCACCGGTGTAAAATCAGCAGTCCCAAGGTCAAAAATTGCCCTAGAATATTTATCAAATCAGATCAAATCATTGTTTGCAGCCAAGGAATTTGAAAGATTGTATGTGTTTGAACCGGAGAAAAAAAAACCTGATATGTATTTTGAACGAGAACGAAAATGAATAACCACGATTGAACCAGAATACACCACTAGATCTGATTTCGATAGATTAACAGAGAAGAAAAAACGTCCTCCATTTGAGTCACAATAACATGATTATATCAGAGTGGCCAAGGATGAGTTCTCACGTGATGGTGTGGCTCGTGTTTGGTCAACATTCAGGATAGATCACGATGGTATTTTTATCGATAATGCCATCAATGATGAACGTGCGAGGACTATTATTTATTATTAGAAATCTTCTGGATAAGAAGCGGTATTTATTTAGTTGGCCCACCGTGGATTATCCGGGATAAACTTGACCATGTTAAAGAATCACGACAACACAGTAGATTTTATAACAGTTTAAACTTTATTCAAATACTGCACTGACGGGCCATATAACACAATTCATTTTAATATATGTTCTCTACATTTCTTTTTCAGTAATGACCTTTTCACTGTGTGACAATCAATACAAATCATATGTTAATCTAAAATACCTTCAAAGATGACTTCACGGTGAAGTTCTTGTCAAAGGTTGACCTGCTCTTTTTTGAGATGCTGAACTAACAACAGAGCAGCATGTAAACAGAACACAGATTTCACTTCCGGATTATCACCAAAGCCTTATTACTGTGCACTGTCGCCGAAATACAGACGGACAACCACAGCCTGAGCTCATATTCTGAAGAATAAACAATTACCTTTAAATCCCTAACAAACATGCCTAAATAAAACTTTTCTATCACCATCAAAATGAGAGAGGAAAAAATGTTCTAAAAATAGTGGGTACTGAACTGGAAGTACTAATTGTGACCCGATTCCTGACCGGCATTGACCGGCCATATTATACGCATGCGTTTCGGACAAAATATGTACTGTGTCCAAAGAAACGTTAAAATTGTTTCTCGACTGGCTTCTATAAAAACACGGCAATTATCATGTGTGGCGTTCGGGGACAACCTCGCTCGTTTCATGAGCATCGTCACACGCCTGGCTAAAACATTACGTCGATATTTATCAAGAAATATTGTATGACCACCGTTCCAGTGATGAATCACTAAGTGAACTGCAAAAGTTACTTAAAATTCAACCGGACAGGATTCAGTGTGAGATAATGCGCAGTGTAATTTCCATGCTGGAGTTTTGGAACTGATGGTGCCCCCATCATGTCGTAGTTGTATCACGAAAAAAACGTTGACTATTTGAGCTTCAAGAGAAAAAAATTCCAACGCTACTGGTTCTACTGTGTTATTGTCAAGTGGATACCCTTCAACAAAGTATTTCAGTCACGGTTCCAGGAACGGATGCACACCAAAAGCTCATTCTCAGTGGTATCATTGAAGTTCCTGAAGATGTTGTTAAGCAGGCTTTAGCGGCGACAAGGTCGCAGTCATCGTCCTGGACTCTAGGATATGCAGTAACAATTCAATCATCGAAGGAGTAAACGGTCTCAGATACCATTATCTGGATTGTCAATGATCGCATCAAATGGTCAAATTTAGTATATTTGGCAGTATCGAGAGTTACAAAAGTATCTTATCTGTGGAGAATTGACAACGACACTCCAAAGACGATCACCCACCACTGGCGTGCCAAGAATTGGCACCATAAAGAATTTTTTTTAGCTGGTTATGCGCAAGAAGACAAAAAAATACCAAAAAAATAAATTAAAAAAAAAAAAACAGCGCCAGCTTGATTTTAATGTTGAATTTACCATGAAGCTGAAACAACGACAAAATAATCCTAGCACATGCTGTAACGATATGATGTATGTTAATATTTTCCTAATGACGTACTACCATTTACCGTGGACAGAATTGATAGTAGTCTCTGCCACACATGCGAACAGACGTAGTGAAGCTAGTGACATTTGCTAGTGCGAATCCAACATGGTTGTAATTATGTATTTTCAGGAATTACTTGTAATTGTTTACGGACAATCCACATTGAAGAGCTGTTGAATCTAGTCTGTAGATTGCAATCTACCAGTAGATCTTACCACGTTGGAAATTGTATGTGTGGTTACACTCAAGACGGGATCGGTTGCTCCTTTTTACCACCCTCAAGTTCACAAGGTTCAAATACCCGACTGTCATGTTGAAACCCAGCACTGGACTTCGTGAGTGACTTACCGCTTAACCGGGATGTGTTTCTTCACGATTTTATCGACGAGTTTCATAGCAATTTCACGCGTGACTTCGTTGTTAAACCAATATATATATCTGTTGATCAACCTTCCAAATCTGAACATTTTGACATATTGTAAATTTTATATAAATTCTGCTAGAATCAACATATGTTCGATGTTTAATTGACTTTGATTCTTCATTTAGCGTGACAAATTTAGTAACATTAAAACTGTCATATTTTGTATTTTCACCCATAAACCAAAACTTGAGTCTCTCTCTCTCTCTCTCTCTCTCTCTCTCAATTGTTTTAAAGTATGTTTGTAGTGTCACTGTAGCCAACGGTTTGGATATCAGTGAAGTCATGCCTCTATATATCTTTTGCGACACAGAGCTTTTGAATAACAAATTCGTAATTATAGTACATGAGATTGTCTTGCTCTAATATGGGAAGCAGCGGCTCACACACACACACACACACACACACACACACACACACACACACACACACACACCGGAGTTTATGAGAGAGTCTCCAGTAGACATATAGATCTCACAATTTACACTAGATGATTTTCAACCGCGGTGTCAATCTTGACTTGACGAAAAAGGCCGTGATTATTCCGATTAAGTATGACTTTAACCATTCGGACCACATTTGCTATTTCTGCCAGATAAATATATCCCTCGCCTCAAATGTATGTCAACGCAGTTGCTTGCAGATATATCATATTTTTTAACTTCATCGGCTTTTTCTAAGAGTGCATTGGCTCATTCGGATCACTCGGCTATTTCTGCGAAAAACTTAAATACCGAAGGATTCAAGTCTAAATTGTGAATGCATAGGTTTGACTGGGACGCTGCGAGTAAAAAGGAAAACATAGTTCGTCCCATAAAGAACGAGGATAAAGAAACTAAATTAAATATGTGGCAGGTGAGATGCGTTACACAGTGACATCTTTGGTATATTATTGACATATACGCTCTTGTTACTGTGTTGCAATACTAAAAGTAAATAATACATAGGGAGTTTTTTTCTCCCGCATGTTATGCAAAATCTTTATATTCTGCACCAAAGACACAAAAACCAAACACGGAATTAAAAAGCAATCGAAATCAGATATGATAGAGTTGTCAGGAGTACATTTGTCTCCATGTGGAACACTTCAGCCCTCTGGCAATCGTATTATTCTGTTAGTGATAGGTAACCAACTGTTAAAGAAATGGTGGAAAGCAGCTTCACGTAATTGCCAGCTGTTGATGGATGATAATAGTAAACCAATGGATTTTTCGGAAAACTTGTAAGATTTTAATTAAGTTATTCAGGTTAATTCTGTATACAACTGATAGCAATTTCACCGAGTCAACGCTTCCCCCAACTACTCTTTTACAGTGTATAATTTTCATGACGGTCTATTTTGATTTTTTTCCCCTGTAACAATAAGAGACATGTGCGTTGTTTAAGGTCACTGATATTATAACATTTTGGCTTGTGTGTGCGTGTGTGTGTATGCCTGTGTGTGCTTCACTTTCCAAAATAAAGCGTAATTTGACCTTGACTCTGAATTTTGATTTGTCTTTTTCTTGTAGTACCGCCATGTCGGCCTATTCTGCCTGTCGGGTAATTCTGTGCAACGATACGTCATTTCTATAAACATCTGATCACGTGCTATTCTGGGTAAAAAATCCATTTTTTATCCAGAAAGAAGAATCGTTCATTAATTAAGAAATGTGATATTCATAAAGTAAACAAAAATATCCCTTGCCATTTATTGGCATTTTTACGTTGAATTTTGTCAGGAAAACGGGGGGGGGGGTGTATCATATGTGTCCAAAATTAATATTATTTTGAAGAGAATATTCTGGTGACAATTGTATCTTTTCAAATGGTAAGCATTGCTGTATTTTATTTTTGTAAATCGCTCGAATTCGGTATGCGTTTTTCTTCAATGTTGGAAACGAAAACCTTAGGTGCGCAGAAATGCCCGACAGCAGTGTACTACCAAGGGACCAGTTGCCACCACTTTATCCAAGTTTCTCAACGCGTTCTTAATAATCAGAAATATTTGAAAGCTGTAATTCTATCCAATTAATCTCGACCTATTTTACGAATATTTCAAAAGAAAAATGTAATGAAAAACTTACAGTCATGCCTTACAGAATATCGTAAAGTAACCATAATAACGAGTCCCTTCTTTCGCAGTGACAGTACCAGTCACCGCCAGTACCGTTATTGACGATCAGAAATTGAAATATGATTTATTTCTGCATAATAACAACAAAAAATTCATATTTCATGCCGCAGAATTCACTTTCTTCAAAAGGAAAATTCTACTTCACGTACAATTAGCAACCAAAGCAACCGATAGTCAGCACCTCGGTAGTTTTGATGGAAACCGACATTACGAATCGCGCATGCGTCACAGTGACGACTAGCATCATAATAGGGTTTGTATCAAAACCTTATTTTATTTAAAACTTAAAGTCGATATCGTATACACCACTTACACTTCAGTAATTATTTGCTTTGTACGTATAACTTCTTAAAAACTTAATCTTTTCTTCTTCATTTAAGAATTACATCTTCATCATCAGTTATTGGAAAGCTTAAAACAGCTTTATATATATATATATATATAGAGAGAGAGAGAGAGAGAGAGAGAGAGACAGAGAGACAGAGAGAGAGAGAGAGAGATAGGGTTGTATACATTTGTAGGTTGCACATACCTATAAATTCTATATTCCAAAGGCCCCCTCTCTTTCCTCCAGTAGTTTACAAACAAGTTAACAAAAGCAACAAATGAACATTAAAATTAACATTTAAATTGTCAATTAAAACGTATTAAATGTGCATTTCCTTCAATTTAATTTGATTTTGAAGAGCAATAGGTACAAATAAAGTAAGTTTCATCAACATTTTCCTCATCTGTTAAACCAACACAGGCCAGGTGGTACCATTTCTCTCATAAGTCACAGCAAATCCAATTTACATTTGACTCATCATCAACAGTAGGTGGCTCGGCCTTGTTACATATCCCACATACATAGTTCTTTTTTTTCTTGCTTGATGATTTTCTCCCCTTTCCATAGTATTTTCCTTTATATTCTTTCTCTACTTCTCTCTGTTTCTTTCTTTCCTCTCTTTGTATTTTCCTGCATTCAATCTCTTTTCTTCTTCTTTCTTCTTCTTCAGGTTTGTCAAGAAGATGCTGATAAAATGTATCACTAGTTATCACTCTTGCCTCAGTGATGCATCTTCTTTTTGCTGTTTGGGGCTTTGCAGGTACTGGGGGGAAAAGATCAGACAAAGCTTCGGGAATAATGCCTTCCTTCACTAATGGATTACCACCTAAGTAAGATCCACACTTGTCACAAGAATAATTGGATGCAGATGATGAAGTTGTAATCAAAGATGTTGAAGGTTTTGCTTCTATACATGTGGAAGTATTCAGATCTGGATATTTTAATGCGACAGTTTGGGATGATGTCAATGGGAACTGGCTAGAGTTGACTTTTGTAGATGAACTGTGATGGCATAACTTGCGTTTTGTCAATTGCATCTGGATTCAGAGGATAAAGGCCAGACTTCTTAAAACTATCCTTAATTTTGGCTGGAGAGCACACATTATCAATTGCATACGACAAAATTATTGGAAACTTAGCTTTGTTGATAGTTTGATGCTGATTGATGAATTCAAGATTCAGAGCAATGGAATTGAATTTCATCTTTAGAGGCCCCATGATTCCAACATCTAAAGGTTGCAAAATGTGTGTACTGTGTGGAGGAAGTCCAATCAGCTCAATATGGTTTTCTCTGGCCAGTTGAACTACATCCAGGTTGATATGGCTGTCATGGTTATCCATAACCAGTAACACTGGGCGATCTTTCCCACAATTTGGAATGAACAGGTCTTTAAACCATGTCAGAAAAAGATAGCTGCCCATGTATCCAGACTCTGATGTTCCAAACAGCCAGTTACCTGGAACACCATCTTTATAGGCTGTATGGGGGAAAGATTTTTCAAAAATTAGAAACGTGGGAAGGACTCTACCATCTGCAGCAATACAAATGTGGGCAGTGATATGTCCAGATGATAACAGAGCTTGCTGATATATGTGATGGCCTTTCACGCGAATGACTTTTTGTCGTGGCTTCTCCCTTCCGCTCCAACCAGTCTCATCGCAATTAAATATTCTGCCTGGGTCCTTTTCTAAGCCAAGTTTCTTTGTGGTGTCCATCAAAAGGGCAAAATAACTGTTCATGACATTTTCATTGGACATGCCTGACCTCCCCCTATCAAGTCGTTCTGGTTCTCTCTCTCTCTCTGAGTTCTGGATGTCGGCTGAAAAACTTTCTAAACCATTTATTTGAGGGACCTTTCTCGGAGCTGAATAGAGATGTTCTTTCATTTTTCTTCATAATGGATATGATATACCGTCTAGCAATAGCCCTTGTCATTGGGAAACCTTGCTGTAGCATATACTTCATGTATGATACTAACGCATCTTCTTCTGTTGCATCCAGCATTCTGTTTGGTCCAGGGACATGTTTCAAATATCGACCTTTCAGAGCATCTTCGATTGTCTTCCTTGGAATATTGTATTCCCTGGAGTCCTAACTACAGGTGAGCTGTAACTTCTTCACAGACGAGACGGCAGACAATAGATCTTCTTGGAGATACTTTAAACGCTTTGCCATTTTTCTACAATAATTATTAATTAATTCAATGTAGTGTTTCATTTGTAAATCACATTATATATATATATATATATATATATATATATATATATATATATATATTAATGAGGGAGGGGGTGGGGGCTATCAATCACTATTCTATTTCATTCAAAGGTGAGATATTTTTGTGATGACAAGACCATGCTGCATTTTATTTATTTACTTTCATTAAAAAAGTATTAAACAATATCAACAGTTATATAAATTATAGTGTATGGTTTGATATATATATATATATATATATATATATATATATATATATATATATATATATATATATATATATATATATATATATATATATATATATATAGAGAGAGAGAGAGAGAGAGAGAGAGAGAGAGAGTGGTGTGTGATAATAAATGGGAAGCAAAAATTAATAATAAGCTGGTGTTTTGTTACGGTTACATCCCTTTTAAAATAGATAGTTTTGAGATGACCCGTATACTAGGAATAACTCATGACCCGAGTTACATTCGTATAGGAACGCTGTACTACATCATGTGTTGGTGCGGCCATAGTAGTGTAAGTTCGAGAGATCCTTTGGTGTGTATATTATAAACAATGACTTTCATGTGGATATTTTATTCTTGGAGGATACATTTTTGGATGAATAAAAGTTTTTAAAACGTTTCAATAGAAATGTCGTCTGCATGGATCTGAGGCCCCATATCCAATTCTTTTGTCATAGAGCTTACGTACATACCTAAAGTGACATTTATGGGGAAAAATTACCCCCCCCCCCCATGATGTTTACATAATCGAATTTTGGTCACTGGAGTTCACCAGTAATATTTTTCTTACTGGAATGAAGGAAACTGGCCTTTCAAAATTATCTTTATGCAGGAACGTAAAAAAAACGCACGTGAGCGCGAGAAATATGACGTTGGCGGTAAGTGGTCGCTGGCGGTATCTGGTCCCCATGCAGTATATATGCCCATTACTTTAATTCTGTTGAGCTTCTTGTTTGAACATTTTAAGATCTTTTTCTTGCTTGGACATGCAGTGGATCCTACATAGTATGTAATGCCATGTTTACAAGTTATGTTATATGGGCAACATAAATGGAATAAACATGAGACACGATTTAACCAATCTCTCTCTCTCTCTCTCTCTCTCTCTCAAAAGGTTGAGAATATTGGAAAGTATATGGATCAAGAGAGAAAAAGAAAACTGTACTTGCACCAAGTAACCTATAAGAACCTGGAACTTTGTAACAGCCAGGTGTACCCAATCTATGGGATTTTAATACAATGTTCGCAATACCAATCATACAAAGTTGCAATATCCTGTCAAGATTATATACAGTACATTTTGGGTTAGGAAGAAAACAATGGCTGTCACAAAGAACATTAGGAGAATCAGTTAATGAATTGAGGCCAAGGGGTCCAACCTGTACCAATGTTATATTGCTACAAGTTGCTCCGCCAGTCCCCAATTCATTGATGGATAATCCTAACTTTTCTTGTAACCAGCTTTGTTATTATTTATTTCTCCCTATTTCATAAAAAACAGTAAGCGTCCGAAAACAGGTTATTTAATATTAAAATGCCAGAAGGCTGCTATACCCCACCCCACTTCAGACTTTCTCTCATTGAGTTAGTTAGTAAATCAGCAAACTAATCGAACAGTAAACACAGGGATTGACTATTTTTTAAAAATGCCTTCATGGTAAGTCTCCCCAACATTCGCCTGTTTCAAGCGATGATGTATCTGGACCTAGGAAACATAACAAAATATATTTACACAAACTAACGAAAAGGGGAAAGATAGAAATGGAGGACAGAAATAGCTCTATGTTCGGTAGTAATGTTAATTAAATCATAATAATGACTTTTATCAACTATGATACGTTGAAATGTTTGAATTACCTCTTGCTAGTTCTCGTTTCACTTCGTTTACATTTCCCACTCGTTTGAACATGCTGCACGTTCGCTGTTCAACTATGCTGTGTATGTATTGCACTACTTTCGTCATTTAAACCATCTTTCGTGTTACATCATAACTGCGCCTTATATTCATTTAATCACTATAATAAAATAGAAGTTCCAGAAAACCAAAGAACCAACATATCATTTTCAAAGGAGACGCGATTGCTCGCAAAAGGTAAGGAACTATATTTTGTGGCGGACACACTTTAAAGGGTTGTGCAGCATTTATTCGTTGATTCATTTCGTCACTACTCAGTAGCTTGCAGTACATTTTAACTGAGTTTGAAATGCAAGTAAGTGTATTTGTATGCCTCATTTCAAAATTATGCGATGAGCGACACGTATAAGCACGCACATAAAACACTAGGTTTTTTTTTTAAATTGACAATAGTACACCGCTCAGTTGTCCTTTCAAAAAAGATTAATAAAGTATAATAAAAAATGAAATAAAAACTAGTACTAAGGCAAACGGGAAATTTGACTGATATGCTGTCTCAACACGGAAACTAATATAGCATTCACACACATAGCAATACACATATAGCAAACACGAGACTAAGGAGACCTCTAGCAAAGGTCACAAACACGAACTAGGGGAGCGAATTCGAGCTAGGTGAAAGAAACTTGGCTCGGATGATAACACTAGGAAATATAAATACCCCATCAAAAATGTAAAAATAACTAAATTTTTGATTGAAAATTCTTTTTATAAAAATAAAACAAGCAACATACCTGGGGGATACACTTACACATGATACAGCTTTCACTTTTTTTTTTGGGGGGGGGAAGGGGGGAGGCATTTGTCTGGTCCCCCCCCCCAAAGTATGCGTATTTGTATGCGAGATAAATGAAATACACTGTATAGCAAGTATTACGCTCTATCTTTGAAACACCACGCGTTGCATATTTTCTTTAAAACCTTCGTTTCATTTTAATGAAACATCTACACATCTCGATATATGTATACATATATATATATATATATATATATATATATATATATATATATATATATATATATATATATATACATACATATATATACATATATATCTACATATATACATATACATATACATATATATATACATATATATATATATATATATATATATATATATATATATATATATATATATATATATATATATATAGACATACATACATACATACATATACATACATACATACATACATATACATACATACATATATATACATACATATATATATATATATATATATATATATATATATATATATATATATATATATATATATATATATATATACATACATATATATACATATATAGGGGATGATATTTATATACATATATATGGGGGCAAACACGTGTGACTCAAAATGAATTTTCATCGCAATTTATTTATATTGGACGTTGTTGCCGTTAAGGGGATCCCACCTCACCTTATTTATTTTTTATTAGTAGTATTAGTAGAAATTTTGGGAACTATGGTTCGAAATAATAATGATATTAATTGCATATGATAAATGGATATGAAAATACATTCGCACAATATGCAGATGACACATCTTTTATGTTGGATGAGCAGAGAACGTTTTGTATGCTTCGGTAGAAACATTAGAAGTATTTGCATCAATATCGGGAATAAAAGTGAACATCAACAAAACATAAGTTATTAAATTGGGACATTTAAGAATTCACAAACATATGAAAAAACGTAGAATTTCATTGGGTTTCAAGTTTCTCTTACTATTAACTTTGTTATTCGTGAATACAGAAGAGAATGTAGAAATTGATTTTAAATACGGAATTCAAGATATACAAACCTTTTAGGGTAATGGAATCGAGGAAACTTTACAATATTTGGGAAAATTATTGTTCCGAAATCAAAGGTTTTATCTAACCTGAAATTTATTCTTAATATTACCAAATCCAACATTAGTGTTCTAAACCGAATTTAAAAAATAAATGTTTTATCATTTTGTTTAGGAAAAAAGCACCTGATGATCAATAGAGCATAATTTATTTATAAGCTGGAAGAAGGTGTATTGTGCATACAACATCAAGCATTTGTTATAAAATCTTTAAGAATACAGACAAAAACTGGTGCAATAAGGTATATTCGATTTGATAAAATTACTTTGAATATATTATAATGTTTTCACATTAGAATTAACTACAAAATTAAAGTTTCTTATTCAAAATCGGTTTTGTTTCATATAAAGAATGTTCTTTCTGTAAGAAACGATGAAACATTTATTTTGCAGTTTTGTTCTTGTGAAATATTTTTGGAGTCGGGTTTTATCTTATAGAACTGAGATTGTATTGGATTTTGAGATGTGTGAAAACTTTATTTTATTTGGAGATTCAAATGAATCTTGCCAGTAAAATTGTGTAAATTTAGAATTATTACTTGCAAAATCTATTATATTTAGATGGAAATTTCGGAACAGAAACCAAATCTGTAAGAACACTACTGTGATTTGATATTTCATTTCAAAATTTAAGTCTGACCTGGGAGATCCTAAATTATTCAAGTTAATTACTAAACGAAATCATGTGAAAACGATATTATAGGGAAACAGAGCAGTGATTATGAAAGTGGAGTAACTGATATCCGTGAATAATGTCATATTTTTATAATGTCATCACTGAAAAAGGTGCACAAGGTGCTGAATTTTAAAAAATAACCCTTATCTCTCACTCTCTTTCTCGCATTAGTATTTGTTACTTATTTTTGCACATGAGTAAGCTTTGATGTACATGCTCTCATATTTGTTTAGTAGAAATACTGAAAAGTTTCATATATATTGATATGTTGTCTCGAAAACATAAATGTAAACAATATTTCTTTTTCTATTCTCCATTTTCTCTCTTCTTCTTTACCTTGCTTTGTTTCTGATATCTATATATGTGTTAACCTTTATGATTATAGATTGTAAGGGTCATTTTAAAACACACTGTACACACATTTTGTTTGGTAAACATGTTACTGTGGTCTTTTCGTTTTGAAAGGTGTAGATTAGATCTTTTGACAAATTTAACTGGATTTAAGTTCAGGTCGTGGGTTTCCCTCTAGGAAAATCAAGTGACCTAATTTCTGATTGGTTAGCTGATAAATGACCTGACTTTATTGACGAGTAGAATGATTATGTGAAACATTATTCTGATTCTGAAATTGGCTTTTTAGTTTTCCATATAAGGGATGCTTACCTATGAATTATTTATTACTATCATAAACATTAGTCTTAGTAGAATCATTTATTCTTTATTGATGGATTTATTTCAATTATTTCTTGGAATTATAAGGTGCTCATAAATATAAGCATTAAGTACTGTGTTGGAACTAATGTGAATTCGTTTAAAGACATCTTTGATTATATCGTTCTGACAGATCGAAAGTGTTAGCACATCAAACTATTCCAGACTTTAGGCACATCAGCATAATAAATTGGACATCATTCGGAACATCACCGGGACTCATTTGGAATACTTTATACTTTGGGACATGCAATAGACCTTTTAGGAATATTTAGGATTAATGCACCATAGCGTGGGTTGTTGTTTAATTTTTAATTATGTATTTTAGGGAAATCAATTATTTATTGAATATGACAATACAGGCTTACAGTACACAGCCATAGGAACTTCTTGAAATATGTCCCTGTGACGTTCGGACAATTCAGTATAATACCAGCGCTTGCGTATGATCTGTTGTAGGTTTAGGAAATCGGGGTGAAGAGTTAGCACGAAGGTGACATGCTTGTTAGTTTTATATTTCATGAATGTTCCTCTGTCGAGGAGTCTAGTTTTGTTGATAGTCTCTTCATTGTGGCTCCTTTTCTATCCTCTCCTTCTAAGGTACCCCTTGAGCTCTCCATGTGTGTTTTAAAACGTTGCAGTCCTAGAACACGTGCGTTTGGCACATACCTTAAGGAGACAGTTTATTACATGCTTGTGGGGGGGGGGGGGGGGTCTGATTGGTCCAAATAAGCCCATGAAATTATTATGCAGTATCCTCTTTACTGATTGGCTGGGATCGTGGGGAAACGTTTTTAACCCCGCCTTCTGGAATGTTTGGTTCTGATTGAAAAATTTTTAACATTTTTGGCTGCCATTTTTTAACTCGACTCTGGAAAGGAAATTAAGGAAAAATTATCTCGGCTGTTTGAATATGGATATGTTATCCCTACAGGGGTTTGTTATGTCATGTATAACAATATCATAATGAGAAACATGGCGTAAAACTACAAGAACAACAATAAGAAGTAAAACTAAGGGTATTGCTTATTTGATGGCGGGGTGGGGTAAAGGAGTGGTATATCAGTAACATAGATATAGTATCAACCGTATATACAAGCGTGGTTTAGATGTTAACTTACAGAATTAAATAAACTCACCTCTGTTCACAGAAGAATTAGGACATAAATGGGTCTCCTAACTGACAGAACTTTATCCAGCCACATCATCTTTACGCAGTATATATAGGATGCAAATCCGACTCAAAAAGAAATTTGTTCACGTCTTCTGTACAGTCTATTGTAAAACTACAAAATAAGAACAACAATAATAAGTAAAAGTAAGGGTATTGCTTATTTGATGGCGGGGTGGGGGAGTGTCGGTATATCTGTAACATAGATATAGAATCCACCGTATATACAAGCGTGGTTTAAATGTTAACTTACAGAATTAAATAAACTCACCTCTGTTCACAGAAGAATTTGGACATAAATGGGTCTCTTAACTGACAAAACTTTATCCAATCACAGCTGATCTTTGCGTAGTGTATATGGGATGCAAATCCGACTAAAAAAGAAATTTGTTTACATCTTCTGTGCAGTCTGTTGTTCCAGTCAAATACTGCAAATACCCGGTCATATATGCATTGCAGTAAATATTGGAATTTCTACATTCAGTAATCCTATTTCACATGAAAATCGCAACAATGTAATGTTTTCTTCTGAAAGGGACATTCTAGGGTAAATATGTACTCTAGGACTACTGTGTACCGTATCTAACAATGTGGCATCACATCGCATTGATCATTCTGTTTTGAAAAATGATTTAATCGTTATAAAATGTTCTGTTTTTTTCGTATGGAAGATTTTTCTTTATTTATAGTTTTTAAAAAAGTACAATCTACTTTTACTAGTTCAACTTTGTTTGGGACTATATTTTATGCACAGCAAATGAAAGGTCAGAATGAACGAAATTATTCTTTCTTCTTTCTATCTAAATAATTTCCACTAAAATAAAAACTGTGATAAAAAGAATCTCAAATGGGTAATAATATAATATTAAATTTATGAAACTCATTAAATAATGTCCGGCTTTTGCTCACAAAGGCTCTTAAATGTTGGACATTATTAAACTCGTTTCATAAATTCAATATTATATCATTACCCATTTCAGATCCTCTATTTATTCCAGTCTTAAGAGTTTATCTCATTTAAATTTAAAACAATACATATTTAGCGAACCTATAACAAAACAATCTAACTTTATTGTTTTTACATTGTTCGTAAATGTTTACATAAACAATATATTTTTTTAACATTCTTTCTAAACTAGCTTCTACACACACGCGCATATCTTACGTTTATGAATTCAAGAGAAAGTGGTCATCTGTTATAACATTGCACGCCTAGATGAGTTACGTTTGCTTATAAATACAACAGCATTAGTTGGTAATGGTTTCTAAGATTTCCGTTGGTCAGAATGTTACCATGTGGTCAGTTTGAGTTGCGTTTATCTCTGTATAAACGGTGAGAAGAATTACTTTTCTTAAGATACCCACTTCTATACATTGATTCATGTGTAAAGCTAAACGTAAGCACTACCATTGAAAGCAGACATAACGTAAGCTTCAATGCAACAAGTTTTGGGAAACAAATGAATACACGTAATTGGAAAGAGTAAAGCAACAAACCTTTAGATTTTTTTAATGAAAAAAAATACTCTTTCTTTGTCAAAATTCTTGAACAAAGTCGAGATAAAAATATTGCACATGCGCTAGTTGAAGTCACAGGTCCCCGGTGTTAAAGCTATCCCACTGCTGTATTCGAAATGTCAGAATTTGGAGAATTTTCGCTAAATTTGCCTTATCGGATAGATTTTCTTCACGAAGAGAATCCCATTCTATAAATAGCTACGTAGCACACGCCCTCAACAAAAATTTCTACGCATAAAATCTAAAACTGATAGGAATTATGTTTGAAAACGTAAAATTAAAGAATAACGCTATTGACATGATTGACTAGATCTATTTCCCTCCAATCTCAATGTCTGGATTTCATTTTATACATGATTGACTAGACTTATTTCCCTCCAATATTAATGTCTGGATTTGAATTTACACATGATTGACTAGACTTGTTTCCCTCCAATATTAATGTTTGGATTTGATTCTACACATCATTAACTAAACTTATTTCCCTACAATCTCAATGTCTGGATTTGAATTTACACGTGTTATCTTAGAAATCTTTGTATCCCTCAAGAACAGCAGAGATGGTCTCAGGACTCATTTGTTGAAAAGAGAAACGATCATATCGTGGATGTTTGGATGCTCTTTTGATCAGTAGAGACTCAGTCCCTTCATGATTCTTTGTTGATAACATAGTTTTCATTCTGATTTATTAGAGCACCAATATATCGAAACCCTATAGTAATAATCTTTTCCATCCGTTTGACTGTCCTTCTGGTTACATTTGTAACGTAATCGAGTTATCTCCCTTTGAGACTTAAAAGGATTAAAGAAATAGCACGTATATGAGTGACAATGGAAATAAATTTATTATCCTCTCGTACTAATGATTACAAAATATTTTTAAAAAACAGGACACTGAAATAAATACAAGAATACATAGTATGAACCCACTGTAAAATAACGAAGAAGAACAAATAAATAATTATTTGGAATATTCAATGACTCTGAGACATTATCTTAGGCAAACACTACCGTGCCTCTTGTCTCTATAGTCAACCACTATACTGACATTTCTCTTATAGTCAAACCCTCTTGAATGTCATCACTGTGTCTTTGTGTCTAAGTTCAGTGGACAATTCATTCCACGTTGCTGGGCCTTGGTATGCAAAAGAACGCTGTCCATATGACTTTGTCTTCATAGTGGGAATAATGAGTATACGATTGTCAGAGGAGGAGCGTAAGTATCTTGCTGGTGTATACACATGGGTGACATCGGATAGGTATGTTGGACTAGAGTCCGACAGTGAAACGTAGCACAGAGAACAAATTTTGTGTTTGATTCTGGATCGAATGTAGGGTACAGAGCAGCGGGGACGTGTGCTTTGATCGTGGTACTCTAAGTATGATCCGAGCAGATAATTAAATAATATTTACTTTCCATACTTAAATGATATTAAATAATTTAATTAAATACACTGTCCATTCATTATCCATAATTTTAGATACATTTGTAGGAACATTTCACTTTGCTTTCCGATTTTAAGCGTTTACTGCACAGTTTTGGCTATATAACAATCTCAACAATTTGCATTTTTCATATGTTGATGTATCTTCTTTCTTCGTTATTTTTGCAAGGCTAATAGCTCGTTTATAACACGAGTTAAGAAAGTTATAACACAAGTTCGATAAGAAAATTATAACACGAATTCGATACATCAGCTGATTGGTAATGCTGAATATTTTAAGCCAGAAATTATATTTTTTTTTTAAAATGGAACACAGTATTTTAATGTATTCAGAGGAACTTAACAAAGGAATAATTACATTAGCTATCATAACGATAAAGGATTGTAATTAATGCAGACGGAACTTTTATTCATATTTGGGTGTAAATATCGTACAATATTTCCCTCCAATAGCTTTGTAGAAATCAAAATCAGTATAGAATGCTCTAGAATAAGATATGAAACAGTAATAACCAATGTATCCGTAAAGTAGCATGTGTAAAGACTGTAGGAGGTTTTAACTGCAGCAAATATGAAAAAGTAATACCAATGTATCCGTAAAGTATCAAGTGTAAAGACTGTATGAGGTTTTAACTACATAAAATATGAAACAGTAATAACCAATGTATCCGTAAAGTAGCAAGTGTAAAGACTGTAGGAGAATATAACTGCATAAAATATGAAAAAGCAATAACCAATGTATCCGTAAAGTAGCAAGCGTAAAGACTGTAGGAGGTTTTAACTGCATCAAATATGAAAAAGTAATAACCGATGTATCTGTAAAGTAGCAAGCGTAAAGACTGTAGGAGGTTTTAACTGCATGTTTGCGTACTGACTTATGATACTCAAAACACGGAAGAATTTATGGTATTTACTGAGGGTGAAGATATGGTTCAGAACTGTATACTACAGTACGACTTGCCATGATATTTGACAAGACGGCACTATGATGTCAAACGACGTCATTATGGCGTGACGTCGGGCTTCCCAATCATAATAGTGACGTCAACGTTTCCACGTAAATCACTTTCAGCTACTTGAACGTGCACGGCGGAATACGCTTTGCAACTTGCGATTATTTTCAACATTGAAGTTTAAAATAGAGAGATGGAAGCCATTAGTATTCCATGCCTGCCTTCGGAAGAGGAAGGCGATGCGTATGTTTATTTCATGAAGCATGTTTTGTTTTACTTTAAATCGAATCAAAAAGTTTAATGTGTGAAGGTGTTAAGAAAATCAGTGTAAAGCTTATACTAATGTTAAACCTCTGCTTACATTCGGTCGCCACTGTGGTCATCACGACCAAGAATTCCTCTCTGGATATTTGTGTTTGTCTTGTGTCATAAATGAGGGTGACATATGCTGAATACCACTCATCTTCTACAATTGCTCACTAATCTTAGAATCATCGTAGGTGACATTCTAATCGACTTCTGTAAAAATGAACTGGGAGCAAACACCGCATGAGCTGTGGGTTATGGAATTTTTACTTTTGAACGAAATTAAGCGTCATCATTTTATAAATCATGGCTATAAATTATTAGTTTGAGTACTTATTTGAGCGAGATGTCCATGATTTCATCATTTTTAGTTTACATTTAAATGTCATTTGCCTTTATAAATTCGTTACTATTAACAATATAAACAATTCATCCTACATCTTTTGTCCGATTTTATTTAAATTTTCTTCGATTTTATTTAAAAATATTCTGACGCTTGGTTCTCATCATTAGGCCCCATCTTGCTCGATCTTAATGGCGCTGCGAAGGACCGTATTTGATATGCTCTTTTTCAGTATGCTGTTTTAAAACAGCAATAAACTTCATTACATTTTATCATAAGAGATCAAAATATATCTATCTATTTTCATTTTAAGTAAGGCATGCAAAGAGAGCTTTTTGACGGTGAACTGGAGCTATAAGGTATGAGAAGGACACTTTTTTTTTCTATCCCCCACCATCAAAACTTACAATGTGTCAAGAAAACGTAAACCATTTTCTTAAAGATATCTATTGAATTTAAGCATAATTCGTTTCAGATTTGAGAAACTTGAAATTCTCTACAAACTGTCGTCCGCACTTGGAGGACGGGTTTATGGACGTCCCGACAATTTACCCATCAGCATCTTTGTCCTCAAACAATTAGTAACTATGGATGATCCAGGTAAACTAATTTATATATGTCCATCATTACTAACATAATAATAATAATAATAATATCAATTATAAAAGTATGTTACTAAGACGGACAATCACAAAAATAAGTTACATAAAAATGATAAAAATTGACAATACTTACTGGTGTATACACCAAGCAATCTTTCTTTAGATACAATACATGCAAGACAGTCTTCACCTTCAAATTTATGTACCGTCTATACTGGTTTATAATACATATAATACTGCTAACTACATAGATCAGGATATACCACTGGATAATGCGCTTGCAGATCTCATCTAAGTAACATGTAAAGAATAATCAGAAAAATAAACAGCATAGACCCTGATCTGCAGTCGCAGTGTACGAAGGTATATAAGAATCAATCTTGTTTGGACTGGGGTCTGACTTATATGCGAGTAGAGACGGTATTAAAATCGCAACAACAAGTGTTGCTTCCAAACTATCTAACAAATGTTGTACGAACCTGGCTTTAAACAGTATTATTAAAATTTACAGTGTACCTCCACATTTTTGCTCACCTGAAAGGAATTTTGTTTTTCAGATTTCATATCGGAGTTTAAGGATCTTTTTGACGCAGTGAAGGAAACGGCATTTGCATTAAGTGACAAAAATACCGCCATAAAAGAGAGGAGACTGGAGGAACTATTCAGATTGTAGGTTTAACTATTATTCATACCATTTTAAGTGACATAAAGGTGATATTAATTTAAAAAATCTCAAGATTCAGTTGTAGCTCTGCAATTCACCAAGTAAATGTTTGACGTAGATTTGAATGCTTGTATTTGCCTTGTACATCTCAGAGGAGATTACTGAGGATAAGCACTCTGTTTCTTAGTCAAGACATAGAAAAATCTCCCTCATCTTGTCTTCACATCCGGAACACCTACATTTCACAACTCACACATTTCAAATACGCGTTTGGATGAGAAATATTTAATAGTTCAAATTTAGCCGTTTGATCTATTTACTTTTCACATCTAGAATGGAGTACATACAAATTGGATAGAGCAATTATCAAGGAACCATTAGAATCCTATCGTTATATGCACGCATTTTTGTATTCGATAATATAAGTAATACATCCAAGGTAAGTAGTGGTTTCAAAACTACCGAAAAATGACAGTAATTCCCTAATGATGATATCGTCTCCTAACATATTAAAATGCATTTCGTACTTCACTTTGATCGCTAAAATAGCTCCAACGAGCCAGTGTTTATTACTATATAATGCAATTCCGTTTTTAAATTAAATTTGTCTGTGTTTATTTATATGTTGTAGGTTTACATACGAGGAAAAGAATGGATGGCTTGAAGAAAAAACACGCATTATACAGCTTATGGGCATACATAGAGAAACACTGAGAAGGATTCAGTACACTGAACGGGTAAGTCCCAACTCACTCAGTTATTATCTGATTAATTGATTCGGTGTTTTATATTTCTCTCTCTCTCTCTCTCTCTCTCTCTCTTCAATATCCCAAGTATCCAATCTACGTATGTCTGTCTGTACGTGTGTGTGTGTGTTTGTGTTTATCTGACTAAGAGGCATAGCTCTTGGGGTTCAGTGGAATAAATAATGAAACAATTGACAGTTACAATGACTTTTGGGCATGTGATGTGGCACAACTCTTGGTCTTAAATTATGCAACAGAGTGAAGTGAAACCAACAGGTTTAGTAAGATCAAGAAATACTTTAATGTTTTACGTTACAAATTGAAAATTTAAGAGACACATACAGTACAAATCCGTTGTTAAACTTACCTTTAGGGCGAAGAACTATGGCTGCTACATCATGTTACCTGCATGATTTTGAGGCCGCCTCATTTTACACGGTGGACAATCGGCATTATCAGATGTATCCTTCATAAACAGTATTGTGGGCCTGCAGATCTCGCGTAATCATCGCTGTATTTGGCGAGTATGAACCTTGTCGTCGCTATATCTATGTTGTCAAGGATTGATTCGATTTCCTTTCCACCAAGGGAACAACATGCACTCTTGAACAAAGCCAATATACTATTGTTAACAAATCCAACTGTACTTTTCGGATTATAATTGTTACCGTTGTTGACACGTACAAGCTTTCCCTCAACTGACAAGTATGCCTCTCATGGAAGAAAGAACCTAGACGCGACCTGCACATGCAATTCTATTTTCATTTGATTGGGGTTTTTGGCTGGGCATGAGTAATACTGAAAATCTCTTTTACTGCCATCCACTAATAAAGGCATGCCCATGTTAAATGATGGATCAGATATGTCTATGAATTGAGCCATTGAGTATACATTATTAATTTTCTCTGATACCATTTCGAAAGCTGATTTTACAAACCAACGGCGACATTATTTATAATGATGGTAGCGACATTGGTTATAGTTTTAGTAGTGCTAGAGCTACTAATCGTCGTGATCGACCTCGAAGCGACTGAGCCGCCTGCGACCCCATTTGGTTTCATAGGATCTAGAATAACGCTTATGATGCCATCAACGACTCGCATTGCAAATTGTTTAACGATTCATGCAGCGCGCGAGGTCAGAGCCCTGAACAGTTTTGGTGCGGCTGTGAACTATCCACGAACAGCGTCACCGATATTAATTCCGTAATATGTCGCGTAAGCGGGTTTCTAACGAGCCCATATCAAATGCTGTATCAGATTTATATTTGAGTTCATCCATTGATTACACATTATCAATTTTATATAATACCTTTTTAAAAAGCTCTGCTTTCCTAATTCACTTCCCATTGCCAGATTTGTTATCAATGAATGTGACAATCGTCGATGAGCGGCTGCATTAACGATTTTACCAACCGCAAGCGCCATAATTTACGTTGATGGTAGTAATTGGAACTATTTGGTTCAAGTTAGCTCGAGTTGCAAACAAAACACGTCGTAGTCGATCTTGAAGCGATTGAGTTGCCTGCTATCCCGTTTGTTTCGTCCGATCCACAGGGGCGCTTTTGATGCTATCAACAACTCGCATTGCAACTTGCCCAACTTGTAGCAAATTTACTCTCCAGTGGCAAGAAAGATTTCACGTGGTTGGCTTAATGTCCAAACACCGAATGAAGTCCATCGGGTTGATGTTTAGTTTCATCCAGGTGTTCGTGTCCGTGATTGACAACGTCGAGTGCACACCTCTGAGTTAACGAATGTCGATGCTGCCAGCAGATACAAAAATAGTTTCTCCGATCTGTTTCATCACTGTTAACAGATCACAGCATGCCAGTTTGCGTTGGACGTGTCAACATTCGTCGTGATTCAGGTACTGTCGGAAGATTTAATCGTATTTTTGCAGAACGGTTATTTGGACATCAATACCCGTAGGAATTATTAATGAGATCTCGGAGTAGAGTGCAATCTCGGTCTTTGGGAGATTTGTCCCTTAAGTGTCAGCACTTTCGTGCGTCTCATGAATGGGTAGCACGTATTCAATTATCACAGCAGCACTAAACAATGTGGTCGCAAATACGATCGGATTATAATTAGCTAATGCGATTTGACAAAAGACTGTTCTATTTACTCAGAAAATGATTTCACAGCTGACAACATGATGAACAGGTAGAAACAAGTTTCTTTGTTATCTGTATGCACCTGGAGAGTTAGGTCGACAGCATGGTATTACTGACCCGATATGGTCCGTCGATGTGTTTACGACCTTTGAACGGATTGATACTCCAAGACAACCAACACGTTGACACCATCCTGATAAAACGGTTTGACCTGTCATAGTTTAACTCGTATATGAGTTATTTCTGATACGTCTTACATTGATTTTTTTCCAGCCAGTTCTGAAAGTTTACTGTGAACGGCAACAAGTCAGCCATAAAAAAATCTTCCAGACGCAAAGGACTGGTCTGCAATGAGCCTTCAAAGTTAATACAACTTCTCAGCTATAGATTACACGCGGTGTTTGCGGCTCCTTTGTATGCGCCAGTGATGTCATGAAAGTGATTTTGAATTTTGGTATTGGTGGAAGTAAAAGCTTTTTCACTGATCCAGACATAAATGGCTGCGGCAAAATTCAAAACAATCATCGCGTGTCATAATCATGTCTTCTAGGGAATAGAGCTGTTGTCGAATCCATTTTGCAGTAACATGACTCGATTTAAGAAACATCTCAACTAAATAGCGGCCACGATACAACATTGGTGGTTCAGTTTGCATATCAATATTATACCTAATTAAGATAATTTTGAAAAACACCCGATGGTCCCCTGCCGATAAAATCTGCATCTGGATGATGTAATCACATCACGAGCTTTATTATCTGCTCTTTTTTCCCCGTTAACTTCACATTGTCAGAATCGTTCAATATTACCCGATACTGAACTCGCGCGACAATACACCTATATCATTCACGTGCATAAAGGAACTACTTTCTTTTATTGTAAACAAACAATGGACGCAGACGCCAGCACTTTTGATTTGTACACAAATCATGTACACTCGCGTAAGAGGCTCTTTACGTTGTGGTTGTTTAGATTTGTTTCTAAATGGACTAAAACAGATGTTTCGTGGACTGCCACATGCCAGCTGCTTTGGCAAATCCGCGTTGATACAATGTTACGGATTTAGGCTAGCTACATTATATAAGATACGCAAGATAACGTCCTTACAAATAACATACAAGTGACAAGTCATAAACTCTTTTATTTAGCTGGTGCTAAGAATGGCAAAATAAAATATACTTACAGTTTTACATCCTGAATTTCCTCAAAATGTATTTCCTTAATTCTGCGAATCCGAATTACATGAGCCATTTCTTAGGTTTTAAATTTGGATTACACATTTCTAAATTCTGCTTTAATTTCGATTATAAGTACAATTGCATCCTCCTTACTGCACTCAAAATGAAATTAGCATTAAATTCCATAGCGTCTTTTTGATAATTACAATTGAAAGACTTCATATTTTTCCCACATTATAATTTCAAACATTCAATGACAGAAACAGAAACACATTTGCAGATGTAAACACGCTTCTCCCGCGCCACTTCAATCCGATTTATTTCATGTATAATTTGCACAGATGAATTCAGTCCAAAATCACAAACTTTCGTTGAATCGAAACAAAATACCAAAATATATTCATTCCAGATCAAATGGAAAAGTTGTTGCAATGCGCATTCATTCACAATATGACTGCTAATTTCAATTTTAACTAGACACGCCATTTTCTTTCGAAACATATGTCGAGCGCGCGACTAAGTTCAAATTTATCTGGGCGGAGTTATGTAAACAGTAATAATGATGTCATCGTGTAATGACAAATCTACGCTTGTGTATTTAGTTTGGAATACGGCATTCATTCATTTACCTTGTTTTTTTGTAGTGTATTTTGTTTATGTAATTAAAATTTAGATAGAATAAAAAAATGAGCATATAATAAAAAGGTTACTGCATTTGTATGGGCAAATATGAATTCGTTTTGTCGGAAGGATAAACTGCACTCCCAAGGTCGTGCAGTATT
Source organism: Sinohyriopsis cumingii (assembly GCA_028554795.2). Lineage (NCBI taxonomy): Eukaryota > Metazoa > Mollusca > Bivalvia > Unionida > Unionidae > Sinohyriopsis > Sinohyriopsis cumingii. The sequence continues at coordinate 3,077,539 of JAPYKE020000101.1, forward strand.
CCATCCCAAAACTCGTTCATATTTTCCCATACAAATGCAGTAACCTATAAATATAGCATGAGGTATCGATCGATTCAGCACCTGCTGATTTAAGTAGCATCTTGGCAATGATGTATAATGATACCATACACAGCCCCAAGAACGTGTCTGCGTTTTGATTACTTTCGTGGCTTAGTAATGCTATCAATCCACGGGTTGCACATAATATAAAGAATGCCTGCCAATTCATGGGTGATATAATTTGTAACTTATCATAAGGGTCCTAAAGGTCAAAATGGGGCAAAACAACATAAAAACACTATTCAAATTCTAGTAAACATCTTGTTCACCACTTATAATCATGAAAAATATCAGGTATGCAAAACCTCTATTGACAACCCTCAATAATAATCATGTTTAAGGTCAGGTATGCAAAACCTGTATCAACATCCCTTAATCACAGACAGATGTCAAACATACAATGTAAATTAAATATACGAAATAAGTGTGATGTTTGATTGTTGTTGTAGGTTTTAACGCCATTTTTCAGCACACGATAGGCTAAACATGGCGGTCAGTATTAATGGTGGAGGAAGAACCCGGAAAATCCCCAGAAAGAAGCACCGACCTACGAGAAGCTACTGGCAAGCTTTCTCACATACTCACATTGGCAGAATCCGAGACTCGAACCCACGCAAACAGCATTGATGGCAGTGATCCGTAACGGAGAGCGCTTTAGACCACTTGGCCACTCGGCTGTTTGAAGGGAAGCTCTATGAACAAAATATGTGTCTCACCTTATGTGATTTCTACTTGTATAACGCAGTCTCTAACTCAGTCTGGAATGTGATTATCAAGCATAAGTAATACTATGTACAAGGCACTCTTTACTCTTTCCTGAAGATATGGGTATCAAACTTAAGTCATATATGTTTGTATCGAACGTATCCACTCCTATGATCCGGCCATTGATCTTAGCGCCGCCGTTACTGTTGCCTGCAGATGAAACAAACTCTGATTCTGAGCTGAGATTGAGTATCTTCTCTCATCCAGTCAAAACCGACATTCAAAATTAAGTAAAGTAATTTTGTTGTTGTTTGGTTGAACGCTATTTTCAGAACAAGATTAGATATACATGGTGGCAAGTGTGACTGGTGGAGGAAGAACCTGGATAAACCCAGAGTAGAACCAAAAACCCACGAGAAGCTACTGGCAAGCTTTCTCACGCACCCACATTGGCCCAGTCCGAGACTCGAATCCATGCAGACAGGGGTGAGATTTCAGTGATCCGTAATGGTGAGCACTTTAGTCCACTCGGCCACTCCGGGCCTCTCAAAGTAATGTTAAAGGGGACGATATTAAATCGGTATTGAAAAGTTCTCTTATCCAATCAAAAGTAATCTTTCAAACATAAAGTAACGTAAGAGGGGATGATATTAAATTTATTGATATAAGTTGAGCTGAAACGTTTATGATTCTCAAGAATGTCTTATTAATGAATATGATTCAGAAACTTGAGCTGTTTGACTCCCAGTTTTTGCATATTTCAGATGTGTTTTGGCTCCTATCAAAAATCAAAGACCACTCTATCAGTGTCTAAGGAAAAGTGTACATATTTAGAAGAAACTATATTGATGACAAGATGCACACTCATGCGGTCAGAAGAACGAATTCGTGCCAAAATCAGCGAGGTTTGTATTAAATACCTTATACTTTTCACATCGACTATTGGTTTGTAATACTCACTCCATGTCTAAATCCAATATCAAAGGTTAAATTAAAATTATGGGTTTAGGTCATCCTACTGATACGTGTTTATGCTCAAATAAACGGTAACATAAAAAAAAGTGAAAACAACAAGCTTTTTAAAATTTAACAAATATTTTATTTTTCTGGAATAATTTTATAAAAATGAAAAAGTAGAAGAACTTACGGTTTCAAGAATCTATTCCAAAAATAATCTAAGAATAATCCACGAATTAAATTGCAAAAGTCCTAGTAATAAATGTTCTAATAATTTCAAGTTCGAATCCTGGTGGAAAATCCAAGATGGATGACGATGACATATGCTGTAGTTAGTAATGTGCTTATCTACAGTTCCTTGTAGAAATACAAATAATGGCACTCCGGTGTTGGAATTCCAAATTAAATTTGTAAGCAATATCTTTCTAAAATTTATGTGTGAGTACTCCTCAAAATATTTCCAGAGAAAAAAGAATTAATCCTTTTGAAATTGATCAGAAGAAAATTATAATTCAAAATCTGGCTACAACAAAGTATCTTGACATCAGTGTAAAAAGCCCAAAACTGAGAAATCTCTCTCAGAGCATCTCTATAAAAACTAACAAATGCATATTAATGGAAAAACCAGAATTGCGAAATCGAAAGGGGGGTCACGTGATCGTGTTTATGTCAGGTACACCAAAAATGACCCTGACGACAACCAATCATTTTAAAATAAAATAGAACTTGTTTGCGAAGGTTGCTACAAATTTTGAAACAAGGTCAAGAACTAGATCAAGTAACTTTCTGGAAAAATATCATCTCCAGTGAATATATTTACATTATAATAGCATATAATAGAATACAAAATTTAATACTGACAAACAATTACATTAAAATAAATATGAATTAAATCAGATATATGTAACACTACACATCGATAATAATCCTTGATGTATTTAATGCCTAAACGGAAAATACATCAAAAGAAAACAAGATATAGGCATGACATTTAGATGCGAATTAGATGAGTATATGACATTTGGTTTGTTTGTAGCAATCAACCTGTCTCCACGTAGAAAATGAAAATAAGAGCTGAGATATTGCTTAATGAAGAAATATTAATATTTTAATCTGAGATAAAAATACAATTTTTCAAGGTTAATTAAAGATAATAATAACTTCCAGATGATTGATTCCTGCTGAAGAATCGGGAAACAATTTCCCAAGCAGCAACGAGAATATTTTAAATTCTCAGTTTGAGAAAGAAAGATTAAGCTGTTTAGTAAAGCTAGATGCAAATTGATGAAGCTAGGGTCAGACTGATGAAGCTGAAGTCCGGTTGATGAAACTATAGTCCGATTATTAAACCTGTAGTACGACTGATGAAAGTAGAGTTAGATTATTAAACCTGTAGTTCGACTGATGAAGTTATGGTCATTTTTAATAAAATTAAGGTCAGACTGATGAAGTTAGAGTCAGATTGGTCAAATTAAAGCGCGATTGATGAAACTGGACTCCTATTGATGAAGCTAGAGTCCGACTGATAAAGCTATGTTCCTACTGATGAAGCTAGAGTCCGACTGATAAAGCTAAAGACAGATTGGTAAAGCTCGAGTCAGATTGATGATTATTATTATTAAAACATTTTATATTTCAGCTTTCTGCACGACTTAAGGAAAGTTTGGTATTCTCCGTTCAATCCAAAATTGAGAAAATCTTGATGATGCTCAGAGAAGTGACCAAACGAAATGACAAATAGTAAGTTAAACGAGTGTGTCCGTTTCCTTATTTCCGTTTCCTTTATTTTTGTGCAATTCGTTCGTGAGTGCGTTTTTCAGTGCAGGCGTGTCTTCACAACCTCATACTACTCCACCTTCACCGTGCCAACCAATGAAAATAATTTTCATGGCTTGTAGATGGTCACAGACGATTAGAATGTTGTTGTTGTTGTTGTGGGGTTTAACGCCGTTTTTCAGCACACGATAGGCTATGCATGGCGGCCAGTATTAATTGTGGAGGAAGAACCACCTACCCACGAGAAGCTACAGGCAAGCTTTCTCACATACCCATATTGGAAGAATCCTAGACTCGAACCCGGATTAGAATGTTGATACGTCCCATAGATACAGGATTTAGATGAATTTGAGTAATTTACATAAAGTCAAAACAACTTCCAAGTTATTAGTTTCACCTGTCTAAGACTCGGAATGTGTCGTTAACAAAATTGCACATACGTATACTCTATTTTAGCGAGACTCTAGATTACGACATTGGAACATAAACTGGCTCTTGGGTCCCAACTTGTAAACCCTTTAAACGTCAACACTGTGACTTTAAAAACATACTTGACACGAGAAAAGCAATATGTATGATATATATATATATATATATATATATATATATATATATATATATATATATATATATATATATATATATAATTCAGACATACACCTAAAAACCGGCTCCAGAGTAAACCTAGACAATCTTTACTGGCAGACACTTGATCATGTCGGACCTGGAGGTTGCTGACACATCAACTGAGCAATACATATGCCAGTCAAAACCTGTGATTTTGGAACACACTCAATGAAGCAAAAATAAATACATAACTGCGTTACTGAACTGCTTTAGGACAAATAGAATATTTAAAAAATTCAAATGATATTGAGTACAAATAACACTGAAACTAAACCGTTCATATTGATCATTCCTCATTTTTCACTGCTCTGGTTTTTGTTTAGTTGTGTACTTCAGATGCAATTTAAACGTGTTAATTGGTCATCTTACTCTATTGTAAATAATATTTAAAGTATCATTTTTTAATTAATAAGAATCATACAAAGCTTTGCTTTTTGTAGGTTTATGTAAATAAAATTGGGGATGTAGGAATTATCAGTAAGTTCATTATGAAGGCTGTTAAAGTATCTATAGTATATGCTGAAAATGTACATGGTGTGCAGTCCGCAAAAAACGATAATAAAAACAATGAGAAATAACAACATCTTTCTAAGCATATATTATTCATCTGAGTAATATAACAAAATACATCTAAGTCAAAGAATGAAGTGTACAGTAAAAAGAGGTCACCAGATTTATTGAAATACGACGAAATTGCTCAACGTTAGCATGTACAAAATCGACTTCCCAGTAAATCTGAACCAAGACCGGATATTTTTTTCTTTATTAAATTCCAATTTCCATGTAATCTTTCTCTTTTCATTTACTCTGTCTTTGAAAAATTTTTAATAGATTGCAAGACTATGTATTAAAATAGTTTCATCACCATTAAAAGACACAAACTCTACACTTGTGTTGCTATACTCTTAGAGGATGTGTATACTAGAGAATGTGCAATAAAAGATACAAACTCCACACTTGTGTTACTATATTCGTAGAGGATGTGTATAATAGAGAATGTGCAATAAAAGACACAAACTCTACACTTCTGCTACTATACTCGTAGAGGATGTGTATAATACAGAATGTGCAATAAAAGATATGAACTCTGGATTTGTGACAATATACTCGTATAAAATATGTATAATATAAAGTGTAAATTTAAAAGCTTGTTAAATGTATCATTGCAGTATTAGCAAGGTGGATCCCTCGGTTTTAAGTCGAAGACTGGTAGAAGTGATGTCATGGACATATAAGACCCCGCTAGTTCACGTAAGTCATGTATATTACGTTAATTGAAAGACGAATTATTCCCAAACACACGGAAACCATGGGCACACCAACATAAACAACCTGTATTTGCTACCTACAAAATTCAACTAGTTATTTATAATTTAGCTAACAAAAAAATTGTATCGATTAAAACCATCGTCATATAGAAGTATGTAAAGCCAAACATGTGCATTCAATCGCATTCCTTTTTAATTTTGATGGTCAAGACCGCAGGTGATACATACATTTTGATGAATTCTATTTCATAAAGTTGCTGAGTGTAGAAATGAAATTATTTTAACTATAAGTACTGACAGCAACAATATTTAATTATTTGATTATTGTATTGTATTCCCTAACATAAAGCTACTGTCTATATAGGTTCACTTCATGTATTTTGACAGGAGTAACAATAGGTACACTCTGTAAGATGTTGATATTGCTGTATAGTTGGACAATCTCCGTAGACGTGTATCATGCATAACGACAAAAAATGACCAGCAGAAGTGAGACCGTTTTTCTGCACAATAGAGATAGCGAGATAAAAACTTACGAACACAAGAAAATTATTTTTATTTTGTTAGTGCTCTTTATTTTAAAGGCTGATGAATTCCCTCGCTTCTCTGTCTCTCTGATGACCCCACAAATGGAGAAGAGCGTATACAGCGCCCTCTGTCGACCTGCCGACAATAATTCTGGGACTAGGAGTAGTGTTCCTATTACACGTGAGTGTGTGGTTATTCTTAAAACTGTTTCCTGACAACAAGTTTCATCACATCAATAATTGGTTATTCTACCTCATCCTCATCCTCACCACCACCATCATCATCACCTAGCTCTCACTTTCGTGCTCTCTCTCTCTTTCTCTCTCTTGCCATATATATATATATATATATATATATATATATATATATATATATATATATATATATATATATATATATGCACAATTTAAATTTTCAGATAAGCACACCAACATATATGTGAAGTCTTCTGAAAGTCTGTATATTCAGAATGGTTCCTGGACAAGTTGTCGACGAGGTAGGTGCGACTTAGGAATTTCATCTTTTCTTATTACAATAAATATGTTGCACAGAATAAACTCTAACGTAAACTCGAGGTACCTAGCCCGTGCAGATAACTAACTCATAACCGTTGAGAAAACATCGATATCACTGTTATCTTGTGGAGAGATTCAAGGTAGATTAGCATATTATGATGTGATTCAAGTATAGAAGCAAAATGATAAAGAAACAAGTGTTGTAATACACGGGGTATCCTTTGTTCAGATATGTACAAGTGTTGTAATACACGGGGTATCCTTTGTTCAGATATGTACAAGTGTTGTAATACACGGGGTATCCTTTGTTCAGATATGTACAAGTGTTGTAATACACGGGGTATCCTTTGTTCAGATATGTACAAGTGTTGTAATACACGGGGTACCCTTTGTTCAGATATGTACAAGTGTTTTAATACACGGGGTACCCTTTGTTCAGATATGTACAAGTGTTTTAATACACGGGGTATCCTTTGTTCAGATATGTACAAGTGTTGTAATACACGGGGTATCCTTTGTTCAGATATGTACAAGTGTTTTAATACACGGGGTACCCTTTGTTCAGATATGTACAAGTGTTTTAATACACGGGGTACCCTTTGTTCAGATATGTACAAGTGTTTTAATACACGGGGTATCCTTTGTTCAGATATGTACAAGTGTTGTAATACACGGGGTATCCTTTGTTCAGATATGTACAAGTGTTGTAATACACGGGGTATCCTTTGTTCAGATATGTACAAGTGTTTTAATACGCGAGGTCTAGAATGATGAGATTAGCAAAATGTGTTACATTGGGGTATACTAATTTGAGACTAAATGAAAGAGTTGTAATTGTTACAAGTCTATGCTCTTAAAATAAGTAACAGAAAAGGGTGAAAGACAACAAACTTTGTATGATTCAACAAATAATTTATTTCTCTAGAATACAATCTGAAAACGAGTAAAAAGAAAGTACGGTATTACGAACTAAACCGCCAAATAATCCAGCAATCACAGACACAAGTCCTGATAATTTAAAGTCCTGAATAAAATTCAGTAGATGTCTGGACTAAGTCCAACATATGTGTCAGCTGTGGCTTATAGAGTGTTGACGTATCAACAATCTTTTGTTGAATGACAGTAATACAATTCCACGTTTGAATTCCCTATTAATTCTAGTCAATGTCTCTGTCCAAGAATTTTATCAGAGCCCATTTGTATCTCCAGAGGAAATACTCCCTTGAAATCAATGATTTAAAGAAATACAATTTTCAGCCCAAAAATGAAATACTGGTCTCAGAATATCATGCAACTTCAGAGTGCTAGATCTTAAAGCACGCTTCCCCAAAAAATCATCTCAGTTACAAGATTATATAGTTATCTGCTTGACCTTATGTCCCATTTAGTATTTTCTAACAACAAACCATTACCTGATGGAAAAATAGCCTTCTAGAATGAGCCTGATGTTTACAAAATGCAACCATAACATGGATTATGTAAACTTCACTTAGGAAATTCTAAAACCTAGACCTAGACTCAAATAAATATATTTTAATAATAATACTGATTTTAATCCCATAAACACTGACAATAATTTAACTGTGTATTAGTTGCTTACACAGAATAAAATAAAAAAACTCAATTTGGGTCAAGCAAAAATGAATTCAATTTTAGACAAAGTCAAATCCAACATACAATGTTACATTACAATAGCATGTAATAGACTAATAAAAAAATAATAAAACTAGCAAACAATTAAATTAAATATACATAACATAATACAGGGAGGTTTACAATGTTCAGATATGAAAAAGGTGTTGCAATACACAGGGTATACTACGTTGAGATAGGACAATATTTTGTATTATTATATGTTCATTTTTTCAACGTTAACTTTACAGTGTCAAAATCGTTTAATATTCCCCGATACTGAACGCGCGCTACAATACACATATAGCATTCACGTGAATAAAGGAACTACTTTCTATTGTAAACAAACAATGACGCAGACACCAGCACTTTTGATTTGTAAACAAATCATATACACTCGCGTAAGAGGCTCTTTACGTTGTGGTTATTTAAATTTGTTTCTGAATGAACTAAAACATGTTTCGTGGACTGCAAAAAAAAAACCCAGCTGTTTTGGCACATTCCGCGTTGATACAATGTTACGGATTTAGGCTAGCTGCATTATATAAAAGACGGACGATTATGTCCTTACAAATAACATACAAGTGACAAGGCATATACTGTCGTCTGTATCTGGTGATAAGAATGGCAAAATAAAATATACTTACAGTTTTACATCCTGAATTTCCTCAAAATGTTTTTTCTTAATTCTGCAAATCCGAATTACATGAGCCATGTCATAGGTTTTCAATCTGGATTACACATTTCGAAAGTGTGCTGTAATTTGGATGATAAGTGCAATTGCATCCTCCTTACTGCACTCAAAATGAAATAAGCATTAAATTCCATAGCGTCTTTTTGAACATTCAGTGACAGAAAAAGAAACACATTTGCAGACCTAAACACGCTTCTCCCGCGCCACTTCAATCCAATGTATTTCATGTATAATTTGCACGGATGAATCCAGTCCAAAATCACAAACTTTCGTCGAATCGAAACAAAATCCCAAAATATATTCACTGCAGATCAAATGGAAAAGTCGTTGCAATGCGCATTCATTCACAATACGACTGCAAATTTCAATTTTAACTAGACACGCCATTTTCTTTCAAAACTTATGTCGACCGCGCGACTAAGTTCAAATTTATCTGGGCGGAGCTATGTGCGCATTAATAATGATGTCATTTTGTAATGTCAAATCTGCGCTTGTGTATTTAGTTTGGAATACGGCATTCATTCATTTACGTTGTTTCTTGTAGTGTATTTTGTTTATATAATTAAACCTTAGGTAGAATAAAAAAATGAGCATATAATAAAAAGGTTACTGCATTTGTGTGGGAAAATATGAACTCGTTTTGTCAGAAGGATATACTGCACTCACAAGTTCGTGCAGTATTCCATCCCAAAACTCGTTCATATTTTCCCATACAAATGCAGTAACCTATAAATACACGGTGTATGCTTTGTTCAGATAGGAAACACGTTTTGTAAAATACGGATATTACTATGTGCAGATTTAATATTATAATGTTCACAAGAAAAGGGTGAAAGTTGTCGCATCTAATAACATCAAGGTGCGCACATTACAGGCAATACGTGTAATTATTCAGCTTGGTCTGTTGCTAAGTAAATTAATTCATTTTTGAAAGAATTAAATATTTAATTAAGAAAAAGAAATCTTAATGAACGGAACAATTTTTCTTTGTAATCTAATATTTGTATACATATTTTAACATATATATCACACTTTCCTGACATGTTTTTGTAACGGTATATATTATTTTGCTTTGTGGTATATCTAGAAATATCAAGATAATAGTCAGCTTTTTAAATCTCTATGTTCACGAAATTTAAATAGTTCAACAGTCGATGTCCGTAACACTAATTATTACCATGCCTAGCTGATGTGTACCTTATATATATTTTTCTTTTCAGCCCGCAGAATCAAGCAGAAACTCGTGTCCAAAGATGCAAAGAGGGCATTTGGATGGACCAGATCCAACCTTCTCAGCCCAAAACGCTGGGTCCTGTACTCCATGTCTAATGTTCAGAAGATTTACTAGCCCGACATTGAAATTCCTACCTTTAAATATCTACTGATCACCTGTGTCTTTACAGTTATGCTCCTTCTAACACGCATGTCGCGTGGTTGATGTTCATTTGCTGCTGTCAAAGCTGACAAATAATGAGATTTTGTTTCTTACAATCGAAAGAAAATTACTACGTCTCTAGCTGATGGTTTCGCATTACGTTGTACGTTCGAATATTTGGGCAAACTTATATTTGTATGACAATGTTAACGCTGTGTGATTTTGTTGAAAAATGTTCCTTCTGACGTTATGCTTTTACAGTTGACCCTCACAGTGACCCAAGCGAAATATCTGAATCATGAAGTAAAGAGTAACGGTGAGAAAAACTAATTTAGTTCATCATAAGCAATAATGTGTTCTTCTTTAAACATCAGTATATTGGCTATTTCTCATACCGAATGCAAAACTGTTGAGTGAAACCTGATTGATGGCAAGGGTGCACTCTCTTGATGCTATGCTTTATAAAGATTACCCATTAATTAATGTACATAGATACTTTTTTGACTTTATTTTGCCCCTGTTGAACCTCATGTTCAGAAATTTTGCAAACACATTGTACATCCTGCACACTGCACATATGATATGCTTGCAACAACCAGTCTTTCACTTCTGCACCGCAGTTTTGCAGTTTCTACTGAAATTGAAAATTGAAAGAAAAAGTAACCCCTTCTCTGATTTTCCCCTACTAATGCTTGCTTAATGAGCTAGAAACCTGTATATACTTTCGGATGTTTAAAGAGCTTGCAAATTTCAGTATTTTTCATATTTGAATGATGGGATTGATTTTAAAAATGACAGTTAGGTTCGATTCTGAACTAAATTTCACAGAGAAACGCTAGCTCTGTATTGCTATTTTCACTTCATGAACTTCACAGCAAAATTACATTGATTATTTTGTGCACATTCAGAAAATTGAATTCCCTATGCTGTAAATTGTAATTCTCTTATTCAAGATGAAGCAAAGTTGGTGGACTTTGTGCTATTTTGTGCATATTTCACCATCATAGAAATGCTGTCATTTTCTTTGGCAAACAATTTTGCAATATGATGTCATGCAATCAACGGATCAGGTTCACCAAGGTCAATCGTCAACGTATAAACAATTTGCTGATTTTGTAAACACAAGTTTAAGGAAGAATGTGAATCTGCTTTTTTTATTATATTCGCCATAATTTCATTTTATATGAATTAAATAAAATGAACGAAATGCTGTAGTTTCCTTTTATTTAATCCAGCTGTATAAATTTAAGTTACTTTTATTTCTCGACCTTGAGATTTGTATGTTCCCCGTAAGCAATTAAAAGGTATGCACAATACAATTTGAGGTTAATTTGTATCCTTCCAGGCTTATTTTCACACATTTTATCCAAATTAATATACCGTTAATTCAGAACATCATCATCGTCGTCGTCATCATCATCATGCAGCGCCTTATATTTAAAAGCTTTAAGCACTCTTCAATATTAACCTGTGGAATTGATTTTACACATGACTGACTAGACTTATTTCCCTTGAATATTAATCTTTGGATTAGATTTTACACATTATTGACTAGACATGTTTCGCTCCAATATTATTCTCTGGATTTGATTTTACAAATGATTAACGAGACTTGTTTCCCTCCAATCTCAATGTCTGCTTTTGAGTTTACACATGATTGACTAGACTTGTTTCCCTCCAATCTCAATGTCGGCATTTGAGTTTACACATGATTGACTAGACTTGTTTCCCTCCAATCCCAATATCTGCATTTGAGTTTACACATGATTGACTAGACTTGTTTCCCTCCAATCTCAGTGTCTACGTTTGAGTTTACACACGATTAACTAGACTTGTTTTCTTCCAATCTCAATCTCTGGATTTGATTTTACACATGATTGACTAGACTTGTTTCCCTCCAATCTCAATCTCTGCATTTGTTTTTACACATGATTCACTAGATTTGTTTCCCTCCAATCTCAATCTCTGCATTTGATTTTGTACATCATTGACTAGACTTGTTTCCCACCTATCTCAATATCTGGATTTGATTTTACCAATGACTGACTAGACTTGTTCCCCTCCCATCTCAATCTCTGGATTTGATTTTACACATGATTGACTAGACTTGTTTCCATCCAATCCCAATTACTTCATTTGATTTTACACATGATTGACTAGACTTGTTTCCATCCAATCCCAATGTCTGCATTTGAGTTTACACATGATTGACCAGACTTGTTTCCCTCCAATCTCAATGTCTGCATTTGAGTTTACACATGATTGACTAGACTTGTTTCCCTCCAATATTAGTCTCTGGATTTGATTTTACACATGCTTAACTAGACTTATTTCCCTCCAATATTAACCTCTGCATTTGAGTTTACACATGATTGACTAGACTTATTTCCCTCCAATTTCAGTCTCTGGATTTGAATTTACACGTGCTATCTTTGAAATACTTTTATCCCTCAAGAACATCAGACATGGTCTCAGGACTCATTTGTTAAAAAAACAAACGATCATATCGTGGATGTTTGGATGCTCTTATGATCAGTAGAGACTCAGACCCTTCATGATTCTTTGTTAATAACATAGTTTTCATTCTGATGTATGAGAGCACCAATATATCGAAACCCTACAGTAATAATCTTTTCCATCCGTTTGACTGTCATTCTGGTCACATAATCGAATTATCTCCCTTTGAGACTTAATGGGATTAAAGAAATAGCATGTATATGTGTGACAATGGAGATAAATTTATTATCCTCTCGTACTAATGATTATACAATAAAAAAAACAGGACACTGAAATAAATACAAGAATATATAGTATGGACCCAATATAAAACAACGAAGAAGAACAAATAAATAATTATTTAGAATATTCAATGACAGACATTATCTTAGATAGTCAAACACTACCGTGCCTCTTGTCTCTATAGTCAACCACTATACTGACATTTGTCTTATAGTCAAACACTATAATGAATTTGTCTTTATAAACAAACACTATAACGACATTTCTCTTTATAGTCAAACACTATTATGACATTTCTTTTATATATGGCAAATGTTTACTGGACATTTCATATGATGCTCTTGACCAGTTTTCACGCTAACCACCCAGGCCGTCCATGCGCACACACGTTGGCACTTCTCCAGGCGGTATTTACTACAACGTTCTTTACCTACATCTGCCCGCACCCAGTTATCCACACCTAGTTATCCACACCTAGTCATCCACACTTAGTCAGCTAAATATTAGAAAATAATATGCCAATCAAACCAATATCAACACACCTTATCTACGACCTTCTGTAATGTACGAATGACATCCCATTGATTGGCTAAAAAAATATGATATGGTAAAACTCTAATATATATTTTTTTACAAACATCTTCAATATTAGTTATAACAGAGACGAAATAACGTACAAAGAGGAGTACTGCAAATACGCTCATATCCCTTTCAATAATCTCAACCGTACGATCTCTCGCTACCAAATTACATAAGCCATACATTCTTGGTGAATTAAACTTAAAAATAAGTACGATCAAACATTTCAGGCCTGTATTATAACATTGAACGTGTTTTGCGAAACTGAACATTAATTTGAACTAAAAAGAATACAACTCATCCGAACTTGTTGGCTCGAACTAGGCAAATATAATGTCAATCCCGCCATGACAGCTAAACCTACAACGAGCTTACCTCTAATGGCTGTTCAAATCACGATCATTAAGGAATAATAATAATAATAATAATGAGGACTTTGTATAGCGCCTAATCTTTAGAAGCTCTAAGAGTTTTACAACATTAGACAACACCTTTAAGATAGAAAACATATAATTATTTGATTACAAAAACAAACAACATGAAATTAGAAAACATAAAAAACATGCTGAGAATATTTAAAATAGGAAGCATTATTAGGTCTTTAAGTTTGTTCTTGCAGTCGAAATAAGTGAGTTTTGAGAGCACTCTTGAATGGGATCACTGTGTCTTTGTGTCTAAGTTCAGTATATATATATATATATATATATATATATATATATATATATATATATATATATATATATATATATATATATAGTCGCGCGCGGTAACCAATATTACGCACGTACCGCGCAAACCACGTAGGTGGCACGCGATGCAAGGGAAAGGTATACTTACAAAAATAATATGATGCGCCAAGCACGTCACCTTAATCATACTGGAATCTATGGTAGTCTAGCCAAGCCATATCAGGTATTTTGTAACAACATTTCCTGTAACTACTATAGTTCTGCATAGATGTATACCATTTTGCATATGAATTGCATAATACATGTAGATATACCGCTTTAAGTTTCAATTCTGAAAGAGTTCTTTCCTTTTTACTCCATTGCTCGGATAAAAGGATTTAAAAAGAAAAAAAACAGCAACCAGTACATTATGATTCCATCATCTGCCGTGGAAAGATATCTCCATTGGCCTGATCGCTAAGTGATACGTCCATAATGTAGCACCGGTGGCAACGGTTTATCACGAAATTTGCCGTTATTTCAATTTTGATATTGCTTGTGATTCTGTTTCATGGAAGTTTTGTAATTTTGAGCCAAAACAATACCTGGTACCTCTGCCGCCTTTTTTTCTTCTTCAAAATGTCCTTAATGTTCGATGTTGGTAATGGGCTGATGTACACCTCTCTCTCTCTCTCTCTGCATCGAAAGCATCGAATTGCCTGAAATGGTTCAAATTATGAATAAATACAAATACAAATACGGAAATAGTTACCTTTCATTCACAGGTGTTACTCTAGTTAACGAAATGTTAATCTAAATGCAAACTACATAGATAAGGACATGGCGGCTTAATTGCGACGGCAGATCTGGGCTAATGTAGTTTGCTGATACTACTCAGTAGAACAAACGCAATAAACCATGATCTGTCAGAGTATTATACACGACAGATCATAGTCTTTTCTGCATACAGTTGGACCTAATCTATTAAGGAGTATATACGGTACCGGCCTTTGCAACGTTCGCCGATGTTTCTGAATGACTACTCTACTTTAAAGTTTCAATTGCCCCAAGATGATTTCATATCTGTGATCATGTATATACCTCCAGTTGGTTCATAATATTCCTCAGCCATAGGCTTAGGTTGTTTTTCTCTTAGGCGATAGGACCAGCTAGATATCAGATATCAGTTAATACTGCAAACACTGATGATTTTGGTCGAATCATTTTTGATTACTTTAATTAAGTACCGAGTCTGATCAATAGAGATACAGCTATCCGAATCAGCAGATATATTTGTGACAAAAGTAGCCGAATAACGATGGCAATTGTATGCTATAGCTTAGTAGAAATCAAAATCAGTATAGCATGCTCTAGAATAAAATATGAAACAGCAATAACCAATGTATCCGTAAAGTAGCACGTGTAAAGACTGTAGGAGGTTATAACTGCTTTAAACATGAAACAGCAATAAATAATGTATCCGTAAAGTAGCATGTGTAAAGACTGTAAGAGGTTATAACTGCTTTAAATATGAAACAGCAATAACCAATGTATCCATAAAGTAGCATGCGTAAAGACTGTAGGAGGTTTCAACTGCACAACATATGAACCAGTAATAACCAATGTATCCGTAAAGTAGCAAGCGTAAAACCTGTAGCAGGTTTTAACTGCATTAAATATCAAACAGTAATAACCAATGTATCCGTAAAGTAACAAGCGTAAAGACTGCAGGAGGTTTTAACTGCATAAAATATGAAAAAGTAATAACCAACGTATCGTAAAGTAGCAAGCGTAAAGACTGTAGGACGTTTTAACTGCATTGAATATGAAAAAGTAGTAACCAATGTATCCGTAAAGTAGCAAGCGTAAAGACTGTATTAGGTTCTAACTGTATAAATAAATATTGTGTTTATGAATTTTGCTTACTGACTTATGATATTCAAAACACGGAAGAATTTATGGTATTTACTGAGGGTGAAGATATGGTTCAGAACTGTATACTACAGTACGACTTACCATGATATTTGACAAGACGGCACTATGATGTCAGACGATGTCATTATGGCGTGACGTCGAGGTTCCCAATCTTAATAGTGACGTCAACGTTTCCACGTAAATCACTTTCAGCTACTTGAACGTGCACAGCGGAATACGCTTTGCGACTTGCGATTATTTTCAACATTAAAGTTTTAAATAGAGAGATGGAAGCCATTAGTATTCCTTGCCTGCCTTCGGAAGAGGAAGGAGATGCGTAAGTTTATTTATGAAGCATGTTTTGTTTTACTTTAAATCAAATTAAAAAGTTTAATGTGTGAAGGTGTTAAGAAAATCAGCGTAAAGCTTATACTAACGTTAAACCTCTGCTTACATTCGGTCGCCACTGTGGTCATCACGACCAAGAATTCCTCTCTGGATATTTGTGTTTGTTTTGTGTCATGAATGAGGGTGACATATACTGAATAGCACTCATCTTCTACAATTGCTCACTAATCTCAGAATCATCGTAGGTGACATTCTAATCGACTTCTGTAAAAATGAACTGGGAGCAAACAACGCATGAGCTGTGGGTTATAGAATTTTTTTTCTTTTGAA
This sequence comes from Sinohyriopsis cumingii, assembly GCA_028554795.2. Taxonomy (NCBI): domain Eukaryota; kingdom Metazoa; phylum Mollusca; class Bivalvia; order Unionida; family Unionidae; genus Sinohyriopsis; species Sinohyriopsis cumingii. Next base: position 3,094,254 of record JAPYKE020000101.1, read on the forward strand.
CGAAATTAAGCGTCATCATTTTATAAATCATGGCTATAAATTATTAGTTTGAGTACTTATTTGAGCGAGATGTCCATGATTTCATCGTTTTTAGTTTACATTTAATGCCATTTGCCTTCATAAATTCGCTACTCTTACCAATATGAACAATTCATCGTACATCTTTTGTCTGATATTTTTCTTCGATTTTATTTTAATTTTCTTCGATTCTGTTTATAACAATATTCTGATCAATAGGTCCCATCTTGCTCTCGATCTTTATAGCGCTGCGAAGGACCGTATTTGACATTCTCTCTTACAGTGTGCTGCTTTAAAACAGAAATAAACTTCATTATATTTTATTATAAGAAAGCAAAATACATCAAAATTTAAAATGTGTCAAGATAAGGTAAACCATTTTCTGAAAGGTATTTATTGAATTTAAGCATACCTCGTTTCAGATTTGAGAAACTTGAAATTCTCTACAAACTGTCGTCCGCACTTGGAGGACGGGTTTATGGACGTCCCGACAACTTACCCATCAGCATCTTTGTTCTCAAACAATTAGCAACTATGGATGATCCAGGTAAACTAATTTATATATATCCATCATTACTAACATGATGATGATAATAATAATAATAATAATAATAAAAGTATGTTACTAAGACGGACAATCACAAAAATAAGTTACATAAAAATGATAAAAAATGACAATACTTACTGGTGTATACAACAAGCAATCTTTCTTTAGATACAATACATGCAAGACAGTCTTCGCTTCAAATTTATGTACAGTCTATACTGGTTTATAAGACATATAATACTGCTAACTACATAGATCCGGATATACCACTGCATATTGCGCTTGCAGATCTCATCTAAGTAACATGTAAAGAATAATTAGTAAAATAAACAGCATAGACCCTGATCTGCAGTCGCAGTATACGAAGGTATAAAAGAATCAATCTTGTTTGGACTGGGGCCTGACTTACATGCGAGTAGAGACGTTTTAAAAATCGCAACAAGTGTTGCTTCCAAACTATCTAACAACCTGGCTTTAAACAGTATTATTAAAATGTACAGTGTACCTCCACATTTTGCTCACATGAAAGGAATTTTGTTTTCCAGATTTCATATCGGAGTTTAAGGATCTTTTTGACGCAGTGAAGGAAACGGCATTTGCATTAAGTGACAAAAATACCGCCATAAAAGAGAGGAGACTGGAGGAACTATTCAGATTGTAGGTTTAACTATTATTCATCCCATGTTAAGTAACATGAAGGTGGCATTAATTTAAAAAATCTCAAGATATAGTTGTAGCTCTGCAATTCACCAAGTAAATGTTTGACGTAGATTTGAATGCTTGTCTTTGCTTTGTACATCTCAGAGGAGATTACTGAGGATAAGCACTCTGTTTCTTAGTCAAGACATAGAAAAATCTCCCTCATCTTATCTTCACATCCGGAACACCTACATTTCACAACTCGCACATTTCAAATACGCGTTTGGATGAGAAATATTTAATAGTTCAAATTTAGCCGTTTGATCTATTTACTTTTCACATCTAGAATGGAGTACATACAAATTGGATAGAGCAATTATCAAGGAACCATTAGAATCCTATCGTTATATGCACGCATTATTGTATTCGATAATATAAGTAATACATCCAAGATAAGTAGTGGTTTCAAAACTACCGAAAAATGACAGTAATTCCCTAATGATGATATCGTCTCCTAACATATTAAAATGCATTTCGTACTTCACTTTGATCGCTAAAGTAGCTCCAACGAGCCAATGTTTATTACTATATAATGCAATTCCGTTTTTAAATTAAATTTGTCTGTGTTTATTTATATGTTGTAGGTTTACATACGAAGAAAAGAATGGATGGCTTGAAGAAAAAACACGCATTATACAGCTTATGGGCATACATAGAGAAACACTGAGAAGGATTCAGTACACTGAACGGGTAAGTCTCAACTCACTCAGTTATTATCTGATTAATTGATTCGGTGTTTTATATTTTTCTCCTTCTCTCTCTCTCTCTCTCTTTTCAATATCGCAAGTATCCAATCTACGTATGTCTGTCTGTACGTGTGTGTGTGTGTCTCTGTGTGTGTGTGTGTGTGTGTGTGTTTGTGTGTGTGTGTGTGTGTGTTTATCTGGCAAAGAGGCATAGCTGTTGGGGTTCAGTGAAATAAATAAGGAAACAATTGACAGTTACAATGACTTTTGGGTATGTAATGTGCCACAACTCTAGGTCTTAAATTATGCAACAGAGTGAAGTGAAACCAACACGTTTAGTAATATCAAGAAATACTTTAATGTTTTACGTTACAAAGTGAAAATTTAAGAGACACATACAGTACAAATCCATTGCTAAAAGTACCTTTAGGGCGAAGAACTACGGTTGCTACATCATGTTACCTGCAAGATTTTGAGGCCGCCTCATTTTATACGGTTGAGAATCTGCATTATCAGATGTATCCTTCATAAACAGTATTGTGGGCCTGCAGATCTCGCGTAATCATCGCTGTATTTCGCGAGTGCGAAACTTGTGGTCGCTATATCTATGTTGTCAAGGATGGATTCGATTTCCTTTCCATCAAGGGAACAACATGCACTGTTGAACAAAGCCAATATACTATTGTTAACAAATCGAACTGTGCTATTGGGATTATAATTGTTACCTTTGTTGACACTACAAGTTTTCCCTCAACTGCCAGTAATGCCTCTCATGGAAGAAAGAACCTAGACGCGACCTGCACATGCAATTCTATTTACATTTGATTGGGGTTTCTGGCTGGGCATGAGTAATACTGAAAATCTCTTTTTCTTCCATCCACCAATAAAGGCATGTCCATGTTAAATGATGGATCAGATATGTCTATGAATTGAGCCATTGAGTATACATTATTAATTTTCTCTGATACCATTTCGAAAGCTGATTTTACAAACTCCGACGACATTATTTATAATGATGGTAGCGACATTGGTTATAGCTTTGGTAGTGCTAGAGTTACTAATCGTCGTGATCGACCTCGAAGCGATTGAGCCGACTGCGACCCCATTTGGTTTCATAGGATCTAGAATAACGCTTATGATGCCATCAACGACTCGCATTGCAAATTGTTTAAGGATTCATGCAGCGCGCTAGGTCTGAGCCCTGAACAGTTTTGGTGCGGCTGTGAACTATCCACGAACAGCGTCACCGATATTAATTCCGTAATATGTCGCGTAAGCGGGTTTTAACGAGCCCATATCAAATGCTGTATCAGATTTATATTTGAGTTCATCCATTGATTACACATTATCAATTTTATATAATATCTTTTTAAAAAGCTCTGCTTTCCTAATTCACTTCCCATTGCCAGATTTGTTATCAATGAATGTGACAATCGTCGATGAGCGGCTGCATTAACGATTTTACCAACCGCAAGCGCCATAATTTACGTTGATGGTAGTAATTGGAACTATTTTGGTTCAAGTTAGCTCGAGTTGCAAACAAAACACGTCGCAGTCGATCTTGAAGCGATTGAGTTGCCTGCTATCCCGTTTGTTGCCCAACTTGTAGCAAATTTACTCTTCAGTGGCAAGAAAGATTTCACGTGGTTGGCTTGATGTCCAAATACCGAATGAAGTCCATCGGGCTGATGTTTGGTTTCATCCAGGTGTTCGTGTCCGTGATTGAAAAGGTCGAGTGCACACCTCTCAGTTAACGAATGTCGATGCTGCCAGCAGATACAAAAATAGTTTCTCCGATCTGTTTCATCACTGTTAACAGATCACAGCATGCCAGTTCGCGTTGGACGTGTCAACATTCGTCGTCATTCAGGTACTGTCGGAATATTTAATCGTATTTTTGCAGAACGGTTATTTGGACATCAATACCCGTAAGAATTATTATTGAGATATCGGAGTAGAGTGCAATCTCGGTCTTTGGGGGATTTGTCCCTTAAGTGTCAACACTTTCGTGCGTCTCATGAATGGGTAGCACGTATTCCATTAGTCACAGCAGCACTAAACAATGTGGTCGCAAATACGATTGGATTATAATTAGCTAATGCGATTCGACAAAAGACTGTTCTATTTACTCAGAAAATGATTTCACAGCTGACAACATGATGAACACGTGGAAACAAGTTTCTTTGTTATCTGTATGCACCTGGAGAGTTAGGTCGACAGCATGGTATTACTGACCCGATATGGTCCGTCGATGTGTTTACGACCTCTGAACGGATTGATACTCCAAGACAACCAACACTTTGACACAATCCTGATAAAACGGTTTGACCAGTCCCAGTCATAGTTTAACTCGTGAATGAGTATTTTTGATACGTCTTGCATAGATTTTTTTCCCAGCAAGTTCTGAAGGTTTACTGTGAACGGCAACAAGTCAGCCAGAAAAAAATCTTCCAGACGCAAAGGCCTGGTCTGCGATGAGCCTTCAAAGTTAATACAACTTTTCAGCTGTAGATTACACGCGGTGTTTGCAGCTCCTCTGTACGCGCCAGTGATGTGATGAAAGTAATTTTGAATTTTCGTATCGGTGGAAGTAAAAGCTTTTTCACTGATCCAGACATGAATGGCTGCGGAAAATTCAAAACTGTCATCGCGGGTCATAATCATGACTTCTAGGGAATAGAGCTGTTGTCGAATCCATTTTGCAGTAGCATGACTCGATTTAAGAAACATCTCAACTAAATAGCGGCCACGATACAACAATGGTGGTTCAGTTTGCATGTCAATATTATACCTAATTAAGACAATTTTGAAAAACACCCGATGGTCCCCTGCCGATAAAATCTGCATCTGGATGATGTAATCACATAACGAGCTTTATTATCTGCTCATTTTTTCCCCGTTAACTTCACATTTTCAGAATCGTCCAATATTACCCGATACTAATATTCTACAGTTGTGTTACTATACTCGTAGAGGATGTGCATAATAGAGAATGTGCAATAAAAGATAACGGAGAGCGCTTTAGACCACTCGGCCACTCGGCTGTTTGAAAGGAAGCTCTATGAACTAAATGTGTGTCTCAGCTTTATGTGATTTCTACTCGTATAACGCAGTCTTTAACTCAGTCTGGAATGTGATTATCAAACATAAGTAATACTATGTACAAGGCACTCTTTACTCTTTCCTGACCATATGGGTATCAAACTTAAGTCATATATGTTTGTATCGAATGTATCCACTCCTATGATCCGGCCATTGATCTTAGCGCGGCCGTTACTGTTGCCTGCAGATGAAACAAACTCTGATTCTGAGCTGAGATTGAGTATCTTCTCTCATCCAGTCAAAAGCGACATTCAAAATTAAGTAAAGTAATTTTGTTGTTGTTTGGTTGAACGCTATTTTCAGAACAAGATTAGATATACATGGTGGCAAGTGTGACTGGTGGAGGAAGAACCTGGATAAACCCAGAGTAGAACCAAAAACCCACGAGAAGCTACTGGCAAGCTTTCTCACGTACCCACATTGGCCCAGTCCGAGACTCGAATCCATGCAGACAGGGGTGAGATGGCAGTGATCCGTAATGGTGAGCACTTTAGTCCACTCGGCCACTCTGGGACTCTCAAAGTAATGTTAAAGGGGACGATATTAAATCGGTATTGAAAAGTTCTCTTATCCAATCAAAAGTAATCTTTCAAACATAAAGTAACGTAAGAGGGGATGATATTAAATTTATTGATATAAGTTGAGCTGAAACGTTTATGATTCTCAAGAATGTCTTATTAATGAATATGATTCAGAAACTTGAGCTGTTTGACTCCCAGTTTTTGCATATTTCAGATGTGTTTTGGCTCCTACCAAAAATCAAAGACCACTCTATCAGTGTCTAAGGAAAAGTGTACATATTTAGAAGAAACTATATTGATGACAAGATGCACACTCATGCGGTCAGAAGAACGAATTCGTGCCAAAATCAGCGAGGTTTGTATTAAATACCTTATACTTTTCACATCGACTATTGGTTTGTAATACTCACTCCATGTCTAACTCCAATATCAAAGGTCAAATTAAAATTATGGGTTTAGGTCATCCTACTGATACGTGTTTATGCTCGAATAAATGGTAATATAAAAAGAGTGAAAACAACAAGCTTTTTAAAATTTAACAAATATTTTATTTTTCTGGAATAATTTTATAAAAATGAAAAAGTAGAAGAACTTACGGTTTCAAGAATCTAATCCAAAAATAATCTAAGAATAATCCACGAATTAAATTGCAAAAGTCCTAGTAATAAATGTTCTAATAATTTCAAGTTCGAATCCTGGTGGAAAATCCAAGATGGATGACGATGACATATGCTGTAGTCAGTAATGTGCTTATCTACAGTTCCTTGTAGAAATACAAATAATGGCACTCCGGTGTTGGAATTCCAAATTAAATTTGTAAGCAACGTCACTCCAAACATTTATATGTGAACACTCCTCAAAATATTTCCAGAGAAAAAAGAATTAATCCTTTCGAAATTGATCTGAAGTAAATTATAATTCAAAATCTGGCTACAACAAAATAACTTGACATCAGTGTAAAAAGCCCAAAACTGAGAAATCTCTCTCAGAGCATCTCTATAAAAACTAACAAATGCATATTAATGGAAAAACCGGAATTGCGAAATCGAAAGGGGGGTCACGTGATCGTGTTTATGTCAGGTACACCAAAAATGACCCTGACGACAACCAATCATTTTAAAATAAAATAGAACTTGTTTACGAAGGTTGCTACAAATTTTGAAACAAGGTCAAGAACTAGATCAACTAACTTTCTGGAAAAATATCATCTCCAGTGAATATATTTACATTATAATAGCATATAATAGAATACAAAATTTACTACTGACAAACAATTACATTAAAATAAATATGAATTTCATCAGATATATGTAACACTACAAATCGATAATAATCCTTGTTGTATTTAATGCCTAAACGGAAAACACATGAAAATAAAACAAGATATAGGCATGACATTTAGATGCGAATTAGATGAGTATATGACATTTGGTTTGTTTATAGCAATCAACCTGTATCCACGTAGAAAATGAAAATAAGAGCTGAGATATTGCTTAATGAAGAAATATTAATATTTTAATCTGAGATAAAAACACAATTTTTCAAGGTTAATTAAAGAAAATAATAACTTCCAGATGATTGATTCCTGCTGAAGAATCGGGAAACAATTTCCCAAGCAGCAACGAGAATATTTTAAATTCTCAGTTTGAGAAAGAAAGATTAAGCTGTTTAGTAAAGCTAGATGCAAATTGATGAAGCTAGGGTCAGACTGATGAAGCTGAAGTCCGGTTGATGAAACTATAGTCCGATTATTAAACCTGTAGTCCGACTGATGAAACTAGAGTTAGATTATTAAAACTAGTTCTACTAATGAAGCTATGGTCATTTTTAATAAAATTAAGGTCAGACTGATGAAGTTAGAGTCAGATTGGTCAAATTAAAGCGCGATTGATGAAACTGGACTCCTATTGATGAAGCTAGAGTCCGACTGATAAAGCTATGTTTCTACTGATGAAGCTAGAGTCCGACTGATAAAGCTAAAGACAGATTGGTAAAGCTAGAGTCAGATTGATGATTATTATTATTAAAACATTTTATATTTCAGCTTTCTGCACGACTTAAGGAAAGTTTGGTATTCTCCGTTCAATCCAAAATTGAGAAAATCTTGATGATGCTCAGAGAAGTGACCAAACGAAATGACAAATAGTAAGTTAAACGAGTGTGTCCGTTTCCTTATTTCCGTTTCCTTTATTTTTGTGCAATTCGTTCGTGAGTGCGTTTTTCAGTGCAGGCGTGTCTTCACAACCTCATACTACTCCACCTTCACCGTGCCAACCAATGAAAATAATTTTCATGGCTTGTAGATGGTCACAGACGATTAGAATGTTGTTGTTGTTGTTGTTGTTGTGGGGTTTAACGCCGTTTTTCAGCACACGATAGGCTATGCATGGCGGCCAGTATTAATTGTGGAGGAAGAACCACCTACCCACGAGAAGCTACAGGCAAGCTTTCTCACATACCCATATTGGAAGAATCCTAGACTCGAACCCGGATTAGAATGTTGATACGTCCCATAGATACAGGATTTAGATGAATTTGAGTAATTTACATAAAGTCAAAACAACTTCCAAGTTATTAGTTTCACCTGTCTAAGACTCGGAATGTGTCGTTAACAAAATTGCACATACGTATACTCTATTTTAGCGAGACTCTAGATTACGACATTGGAACATAAACTGGCTCTTGGGTCCCAACTTGTAAACCCTTTAAACGTCAACACTGTGACTTTAAAAACATACTTGACACGAGAAAAGCAATATATATATATATATATATATATATATATATATATATATATATATATATATATATATATATAATTCAGACATACACCTAAAAACCGGCTCCAGAGTAAACCTAGACAATCTTTACTGGCAGACACTTGATCATGTCGGACCTGGAGGTTGCTGACACATCAACTGAGCAATACATATGCCAGTCAAAACCTGTGATTTTGGAACACACTCAATGAAGCAAAAATAAATACATAACTGCGTTACTGAACTGCTTTAGGACAAAGAGAATATTTAAAAAATTCAAATGATATTGAGTACAAATAACACTGAAACTAAACCGTTCATATTGATCATTCCTCTCATTTTTCACTGCTCTGGTTTTTGTTTAGTTGTGTACTTCAGATGCAATTTAAACGTGTTAATTGGTCATCTTACTCTATTGTAAATAATATTTAAAGTATCATTTTTTAATTAAGAAGAATCATACAAAGCTTTGCTTTTTGTAGGTTTATGTAAATAAAATTGGGGATGTAGGAATTATCAGTAAGTTCATTATGAAGGCTGTTAAAGTATCTATAGTATATGCTGAAAATGTACATGGTGTGCAGTCCGCAAAAAACGATAATAAAAACAATGAGAAATAACAACATCTTTCTAAGCATATATTATTCATCTGAGTAATATAACAAAATACATCTAAGTCAAAGAATGAAGTGTACAGTAAAAAGCGGTCACCAGATTTATTGAAATACGACGAAATTGCTCAACGTTAGCATGTACAAAATCGACTTCCCAGTAAATCTGAACCAAGACCGGATATTTTTTTCTTTATTAAATTCCAATTTCCATGTAATCTTTCTCTTTTCATTTACTCTGTCTTTGAAAAATTTTTAATAGATTGCAAGACTATGTATTAAAATAGTTTCATCACCATTAAAAGACACAAACTCTACACTTGTGTTGCTATACTCTTAGAGGATGTGTATACTAGAGAATGTGCAATAAAAGATACAAACTCCACACTTGTGTTACTATATTCGTAGAGGATGTGTATAATAGAGAATGTGCAATAAAAGACACAAACTCTACACTTCTGCTACTATACTCGTAGAGGATGTGTATAATACAGAATGTGCAATAAAAGATATGAACTCTGGATTTGTGACAATATACTCGTATAAAATATGTATAATATAAAGTGTAAATTTAAAAGCTTGTTAAATGTATCATTGCAGTATTACCAAGGTGGATCCCTCGGTTTTAAGTCGAAGACTGGTAGAAGTGATGTCATGGACATATAAGACCCCGCTAGTTCACGTAAGTCATGTATATTACGTTAATTGAAAGACGAATTATTCCCAAACACACGGAAACCATGGGCACACCAACATAAACAACCTGTATTTGCTACCTACAAAATTCAACTAGTTATTTATAATTTAGCTAACAAAAAAATTGTATCGATTAAAACCATCGTCATATAGAAGTATGTAAAGCCAAACATGTGCATTCAATCGCATCCCTTTTTAATTTTGATGGTCAAGACCGCAGGTGATACATACATTTTGATGAATTCTATTTCATAAAGTTGCTGAGTGTAGAAATGAAATTATTTTAACTATAAGTACTGACAGCAACAATATTTAATTATTTGATTATTGTATTGTATTCCCTAACATAAAGCTACTGTCTATATAGGTTCACTTCATGTATTTTGACAGGAGTAACAATAGGTACACTCTGTAAGATGTTGATATTGCTGTATAGTTGGACAATCTCCGTAGACGGGTATCATGCATAACGACAAAAAATGACCAGCAGAAGTGAGACCGTTTTTCTGCACAATAGAGATAGCGAGATAAAAACTTACGAACACAAGAAAATTATTTTTATTTTGTTAGTGCTCTTTATTTTAAAGGCTGATGAATTCCCTCGCTTCTCTGTCTCTCTGATGACCCCACAAATGGAGAAGAGCGTATACAGCGCCCTCTGTCGACCTGCCGACAATAATTCTGGGACTAGGAGTAGTGTTCCTATTACACGTGAGTGTGTGGTTATTCTTAAAACTGTTTCCTGACAACAAGTTTCATCACATCAATAATTGGTTATTCTACCTCATCCTCATCCTCACCACCACCATCATCATCACCTAGCTCTCACTTTCGTTCTCTCTCTCTCTTTCTCTCTCTTGCCATATATATATATATATATATATATATATATATATATATATATATATATATATATATATATATATATATATATATGCACAATTTAAATTTTCAGATAAGCACACCAACATATATGTGAAGTCTTCTGAAAGTCTGTATATTCAGAATGGTTCCTGGACAAGTTGTCGACGAGGTAGGTGCGACTTAGGAATTTCATCTTTTCTTATTACAATAAATATGTTGCACAGAATAAACTCTAACGTAAACTCGAGGTACCTAGCCCGTGCAGATAACTAACTCATAACCGTTGAGAAAACATCGATATCACTGTTATCTTGTGGAGAGATTCAAGGTAGATTAGCATATTATGATGTGATTCAAGTATAGAAGCAAAATGATAAAGAAACAAGTGTTGTAATACACGGGGTACCCTTTGTTCAGATATGTACAAGTGTTTTAATACACGGGGTACCCTTTGTTCAGATATGTACAAGTGTTTTAATACACGGGGTATCCTTTGTTCAGATATGTACAAGTGTTGTAATACACGGGGTATCCTTTGTTCAGATATGTACAAGTGTTGTAATACACGGGGTATCCTTTGTTCAGATATGTACAAGTGTTTTAATACGCGAGGTCTAGAATGATGAGATTAGCAAAATGTGTTACATTGGGGTATACTAATTTGAGACTAAATGAAAGAGTTGTAATTGTTACAAGTCTATGCTCTTAAAATAAGTAACAGAAAAGGGTGAAAGACAACAAACTTTGTATGATTCAACAAATAATTTATTTCTCTAGAATACAATCTGAAAACGAGTAAAAAGAAAGTACGGTATTACGAACTAAACCGCCAAATAATCCAGCAATCACAGACACAAGTCCGGATAATTTAAAGTCCTGAATAAAATTCAGTAGATGTCTGGACTAAGTCCAACATATGTGTCAGCTGTGGCTTATAGAGTGTTGACGTATCAACAATCTTTTGTTGAATGACAGTAATACAATTCCACGTTTGAATTCCCTATTAATTCTAGTCAATGTCTCTGTCCAAGAATTTTATCAGAGCCCATTTGTATCTCCAGAGGAAATACTCCCTTGAAATCAATGATTTAAAGAAATACAATTTTCAGCCCAAAAATGAAATACTGGTCTCAGAATATCATGCAACTTCAGAGTGCTAGATCTTAAAGCACGCTTCCCCAAAAAGTCATCTCAGTTACAAGATTATATAGTTATCTGCTTGACCTTATGTCCCATTTAGTATTTTCTAACAACAAACCATTACCTGATGGAAAAATAGCCTTCTAGAATGAGCCTGATGTTTACAAAATGCAACCATAACATGGATTATGTAAACTTCACTTAGGAAATTCTAAAACCTAGACCTAGACTCAAATAAATATATTTTAATAATAATACTGATTTTAATCCCATAAACACTGACAATAATTTAACTGTGTATTAGTTGCTTACACAGAATAAAATAAAAAAACTCAATTTGGGTCAAGCAAAAATGAATTCAATTTTAGACAAAGTCAAATCCAACATACAATGTTACATTACAATAGCATGTAATAGACTAATAAAAAAATAATAAAACTAGCAAACAATTAAATTAAATATACATAACATAATACAGGGAGGTTTACAATGTTCAGATATGAAAAAGGTGTTGCAATACACAGGGTATACTACGTTGAGATAGGACAATATTTTGTATTATTATATGTTCATTTTTTCAACGTTAACTTTACAGTGTCAAAATCGTTTAATATTCCCCGATACTGAACGCGCGCTACAATACACATATAGCATTCACGTGAATAAAGGAACTACTTTCTATTGTAAACAAACAATGACGCAGACACCAGCACTTTTGATTTGTAAACAAATCATATACACTCGCGTAAGAGGCTCTTTACGTTGTGGTTATTTAAATTTGTTTCTGAATGAACTAAAACATGTTTCGTGGACTGCAAAAAAACCCCCCAGCTGTTTTGGCACATTCCGCGTTGATACCATGTTACGGATTTAGGCTAGCTGCATTATATAAAAGACGGACGATTATGTCCTTACAAATAACATACAAGTGACAAGGCATATACTGTCCTCTTTATCTGGTGATAAGAATGGCAAAATAAAATATACTTACAGTTTTACATCCTGAATTTCCTCAAAATGTTTTTTCTTAATTCTGCAAATCCGAATTACATGAGCCATGTCATAGGCTTTCAATCTGGATTACACATTTCGAAAGTGTGCAGTAATTTCGATGATAAGTGCAATTGCATCCTCCTTACTGCACTCAAAATGAAATAAGCATTAAATTCCATAGCGTCTTTTTGAACATTCAGTGACAGGAAAAGAAACACATTTGCAGACCTAAACACGCTTCTCCCGCGCCACTTCAATCCAATGTATTTCATGTATAATTTGCACGGATGAATCCAGTCCAAAATCACAAACTTTCGTCGAATCCAAACAAAATCCCAAAATATATTCACTGCAGATCAAATGGAAAAGTCGTTGCAATGCGCATTCATTCACAATACGACTGCAAATTTCAATTTTAACTAGACACGCCATTTTCTTTCAAAACTTATGTCGACCGCGCGACTAAGTTCAAATTTATCTGGGCGGAGCTATGTGCGCATTAATAATGATGTCATTTTGTAATGTCAAATCTGCGCTTGTGTATTTAGTTTGGAATACGGCATTCATTCATTTACGTTGTTTCTTGTAGTGTATTTTGTTTATATAATTAAACCTTAGGTAGAATACAAAAATGAGCATATAATAAAAAGGTTACTGCATTTGTGTGGGAAAATATGAACTCGTTTTGTCAGAAGGATATACTGCACTCACAAGTTCGTGCAGTATTCCATCCCAAAACTCGTTCATATTTTCCCATACAAATGCAGTAACCTATAAATACACGGTGTATGCTTTGTTCAGATAGGAAACACGTTTTGTAAAATACGGATATTACTATGTGCAGATTTAATATTATAATGTTCACAAGAAAAGGGTGAAAGTTGTCGCATCTAATAACATCAAGGTGCGCACATTACAGGCAATAAGTGTAATTATTCAGCTTGGTCTGTTGCTAAGTAAATTAATTCATTTTTGAAAGAATTAAATATTTAATTAAGAAAAAGAAATCTTAATGAACGGAACAATTTTTCTTTGTAATCTAATATTTGTATACATATTTTAACATATATATCACACTTTCCTGACATGTTTTTGTAACGGTATATATTATTTTGCTTTGTGGTATATCTAGAAATATCAAGATAATAGTCAGCTTTTTAAATCTCTATGTTCACGAAATTTAAATAGTTCAACAGTCGATGTCCGTAACATTAATTATTACCATGCCTAGCTGATGTGTACCTTATATATATTTTTCTTTTCAGCCCGCAGAATCAAGCAGAAACTCGTGTCCAAAGATGCAAAGAGGGCATTTGGATGGACCAGATCCAACCTTCTCAGCCCAAAACGCTGGGTCCTGTACTCCATGTCTAATGTTCAGAAGATTTACTAGCCCGACATTGAAATTCCTACCTTTAAATATCTACTGATCACCTGTGTCTTTACGGTTATGCTCCTTCTAACACGCATGTCGTGTGCTTGATGTTCATTTGCTGCTGTCAAAGCTGACAAATAATGAGATTCTTACGATCGGAAGAAAATTTCTACGTCAGTCTAGCTGATGGTTTCGTCTTACCTTGTATGTTCGAATATTTGGGCAAACTTGTATTCGTATGACAATGTTAACCCTGTTTGATTTTGCTGAAAAATGTTAGCTAGAAAACATTTTTTAATTTCACGTTAAATGTGACTCACATTTTCGCCTTTCTGAAACTGGGCGTTCCTTCTGACGTTATGCTTTTACAGCTGACCCTCACACTGACCCAAGCGAAATATCTGAATCATGAAGTAAAGAGTAACGGTGAGAAAAACTAATTTAGTTCATCATAAGCAATAATGTGTTCTTCTTTAAACATCAGTATATTGGCTATTTCTCATACCGAATGCAAAACTGTTGAGTGAAACCTGATTGATGGCAAGGGTGCACTCTCTCGATGCTATGCTTTATAAAGATTACCCAGTAATTAATGTATATAGATACTTTTTTGACTTTATTTTGCTCGTGTTGAACCCCATCTTCAGAAATTTTACTAACACATTGTACATCGTGCACACTGCACATATGATACGCTTGCAACAACGAGTCTCTCAATTATGCACCGCAGTTTTGCAGTTTCTACTGAAATTGAAAAGTGAAAGAAAAAGTAACCCCTTTGATTTTCCCCTACTAATGCTTGTTTAATGAGCTAGAAACCTGTATATACTTTCGGATGTTTAAAGAGCTTGCAAATTTCAGCATTTTTCATATTTGAATGATGGGATTGATTTTAAAAATGACAGTTAGGTTCGATTCTGAACTAAATTTCACAGAGAAACGCTAGCTCTGTATTGCTATTTTCACTTCATGAACTTCACAGCAAAATTACATTGATTATTTTGTGCACATTCAGAAAATTGAATTCCCTATGCTGTAAATTGTAATTCTGTTATTCAAGATGAAGCAAAGGTATTGGACTTTGTGCTATTTTGTGCATATTTCACCATCATAGAAATGCTGTCATTTTCTTTGGCAAACAATTTTCCAATATGATGTCATGCAATCAACGGATCAGGTTCACCAAGGCCAATCGCCGACTTGTAAACAATTTGCTGATTTTGTAAACACAAGTATAAGGAAGAACGTGAATCTACTTTTTCATATTATATCGCCATAATTTCATGTTATATTAATAAAAGATTGAACGAAATGCTGTAGTTTCCTTATATTTAATCCAGATGTATAAATTTAAGGTACTTTTATTTCTCGACCTTGAGATTTTATGTTCCCCGTAAGCAATTAAAAGGTATGCACAATACAATTTGAGGTTAATTTGCATCCTTCCAGGCTTATTTTCACACATTGTTTCCAGATTAATATACCGATAATTCAGAACATCATCATCGTCGTCGTCATCATCATCATGCAGCGCCTTATATTTAAACGCGTTAAGCAGTCTTCAATATTATCCTGTGGAATTGATTTTACACATGACTGACTAGACTTGTTTCCCTCCAATATTATTTTCTGGATTTGATTTTACAAATGATTAGCGAGACTTCTTTCCCTAAAATCTCAATTCCTGCATTTGAGTTTACACATGATTGACTATTCTTGCTACCCTCCAATCTCAATGTCTACATTTGAGTTTACACATGATAAACTAGACTTGTTTAACCCCAATCTCAATGTCTGCATTTGAGTTTACAGATGATTAACTAGACTTGTTTTCATCCAACCCCAATGTCTGCATTTGAGTTTAAACATGATTAACTAGACTTGTTTCCCTCCAATCTCAATGTCTGGATTTGATTTTACACATGACTGACTAGACTTGTTTCCATCCAATCCCAATATCTGCATTTGATTTTACACATGATTGACTAGACTTGTTTCCCTCCAATATTATTCTCTGGATTTGATTTTACAAATGATTAACGAGACTTCTTTCCCTCCAATCTCAATGTCTACATTTGAGTTTACACATAATTGACTAGACTTGTTTCCCTCCAATCTCAATGTCTGCATTTGAGTTTACACATGATTAGCTAGACTTGTTTCCCTCCAATATCAGTCTCTGGATTTGATTTTACACGTGATTGACTAGACTGTTTCCATCCAATCCCAGTGTCTGCATTTGAGTTTACACATGATTGACTAGACATGTTTCCCTCCAATATTATTCTCTGGATTTGATTTTACAAATGATTAGCGAGACTTCTTTCCCTCCAATCTCAATGTCTACATTTGAGTTTACACATGATTGACTAGACTTGTTTCTCTCCAATCTCAATGTCTACATTTGAGTTTACACATGATTAACTAGACTTGTTTCCCTCCAATCTCAATGTCTGCATTTGAGTTTACACATGATTAGCTAGACTTGTTCCCCTCCAATATCAGTCTCTGGATTTGATTTTACACGTGATTGACTAGACTGTTTCCATCCAATCCCAGTGTCTGCATTTGAGTTTACACATGATTGACTAGACTTGTTTCCCTCCAATCTCAATGTCTGGATTTGATTTTACAGATGATTGACTAGACATGTTTCCCTCCAATCTCAATGTCTGCATTTGAGTTTACACATGATTAACTAGACTTGTTTCCCTCCAATCTCAATCTCTGGATTTGATTTTACACATGATTGACTAGACTTGTTTCCATCCAATCCCAATGTCTGCATTTGAGTTTACACATGATTGACCAGAGTTGTTTCCCTCCAATCTTAATGTCTGCATTTGAGTTTACACATGATTGACTAGACTTGTTTCCCTCCAATCCCAATCTCTGCATTTGAGTTTACACATGATTGACTAGACTTGTTTCCCTCTAATATTAATGTTTGGATTTGATTTTACACATGCTTAACTAGACTTATTTCCCTCCAATATTAATCTCTGCATTTGAGTTTACACATGATTGACTAGACTTATTTCCCTCCAATATTAATGTTTGGATTTGATTTTACACATGCTTAACTAGACTTATTTCCCTCCAATATTAATCTCTGCATTTGAGTTTACACATGATTGACTAGACTTGTTTCCCTCCAATCCCAATGTCTGCATTTGAGTTTACACATGATTGACTAGACTTGTTTCCCTCTAATATTAATGTTTGGATTTGATTTTACACATGCTTAACTAGACTTATTTCCCTCCAATATTAATCTCTGCATTTGAGTTTACACATGATTGACTAGACTTATTTCCCTCCAATATTAATGTTTGGATTTGATTTTACACATGCTTAACTAGACTTATTTCCCTCCAATATTAATCTCTGCATTTGAGTTTACACATGATTGACTAGACTTGTTTCCCTCCAATCCCAATCTCTGCATTTGAGTTTACACATGATTGACTAGACTTGTTTCCCTCTAATATTAATGTTTGGATTTGATTTTACACATGCTTAACTAGACTTATTTCCCTCCAATATTAATCTCTGCATTTGAGTTTACACATGATTGACTAGACTTATTTCCCTCCAATATTAATGTTTGGATTTGATTTTACACATGCTTAACTAGACTTATTTCCCTCCAATATTAATCTCTGCATTTGAGTTTACACATGATTGACTAGAATTATTTCCCTCCAATCTCAGTCCCCTGGATTTAAATTTACACGTGCTATCTTAGAAATACTTTTATCCCTCAAGAATATCAGACATGGTCTCAGGACTCATTTGTTAAAAAGTTAAACGATCATATCGTGGATGTTTGGATGCTCTTTTGATCAGTAGAGACTCAGTCCCTTCAAGAGTCTTTGTTGATTATACAATAAAAAACAGGACACTGAAATAAATACAAGAATACATAGTATGGATCCAATATAAAACAACAAAGAAGAACAAATAAATAGTTATTTGGAATATTCAATGACAGACATTATCTTAGATTGTCAAACACTACCGTGCCTCTTGTCTCTATAGTCAACCACTATACTGACATTTGTCTTATAGTCAAACACTATAATGAATTTGTCTTTATAGACAAACATTATAATGACATTTCTCTTTATAGTCAAACACTATTATGACATTTCTTTTATATATGGCAAATGTTTACTGGACATTTCATATGATGCTCTTGACCAGTTTTCCCGGCTCAGTCACTTTAACAACCCAGGCCGTCCATGCGCACGCACGTTGGCACTTCTCCAGGCGGTAATTACTACAACGTTCTCTACCTACATCTGCCCGCACCCAGTTATCCACACCTAGTTATCCACACCTAGTCATCCACACTTAGTCAGCTGAATATTAGAAAATAATATGCCAATCGAACCAATATCAACACACCTTATGTACGACCTTCTGTAATGTACGAATGACATACCACTGATTGGCTAACAAAAATATGATATGGTAAAACTCTAATATTTATTTTTTTTACAAACATCTTCAATATTAGTTATAACAGAGACGAAATAACGTACAAAGAGGAGTACTGCAGATACGCTCATATCCCCTTCAATAATCTCAACCGTACGATCTCTCGCTACCAAATTACATAAGCCATACATTCTTGGTGAATTAAACTTAAAAATAAGTACGATCAAACATTTCAGGCCTGTATTATAACATTGAACGTGTTTTGCGAAACTGAACATTAATTTGAACTAAAAAGAATACAACTCATCCGAACTTGTTGGCTCGAACTAGGCAAAATATAATGGCAATCCCGCCATGACAGCTAAACATACAACGAGCTTACCTCTAATGGCTGTCCAAATCAAGATCATTAAGGAATAATAATAATAATAATAATAAAAATAAAAATAATAATGAGGACTTTGTATAGTGCGCAATCTTTAGAAGCTCTAAGCGCTTTACAACATTAGACAACGCCTTTAAGATAGAAAACATATAATTATATGATTGCAAAAGCAAACAACATGAAATTAAAAAACATAAAAAAACATGCTAAGAATATTTAAGGTAGGAAACATTATTAGGTCTTTAAGTTTGTTCTTGCAGTCGAAATAAGTGAGTTTTGAGAGCACTCTTGAATGGGATCACTGTGTCTTTGTGTCTAAGTTCAGTATATATATATATATATATATATATATATATATATATATATATATATATATATATATATATATATATATATAGTCGCGCGCGGTAACTTATATTACGCACATACCGCGCAAACCACGTAGGCGTCACGCGATGCAAGGGAAAGGTATACTTACAAAAATAATATGATGCGCCAAGCACGTCACCTTAATCATCCTGGAATCTATTGTGATCTAGCCAAGCCATATCAGGTATTTTGTAACAACATTTCCTGTAACTACTATAGTTCTGCATAGATGTATACCATTTTGCATATGAATTGCATGATACACGTAGATATACCGCTTTAAGTTTCAATTCTGAAAGAGTTCTTTCCCTTTTACTCCATTGCTCGGAAAAAAAGGATTTAAAAAAAAACAAAAAAACAGCAACCAGTACATTATGATTCCATCATCTGCCGTGGAAAGATATCTCCGTTGGCGTGATCGCTAAGTGATGCGTCCATAATGTAGCACCGGTGGCAACGGTTTATCACGAAATTTCAATTTTGATATTGCTTGTGATTCTGTTTCATGGAAGTTTTGTAATTTTGTAATCTCAATCTCTCTCTCTCTCTCTCTCTCTCTCTCTCTCTGCATCGAAAGTATCGAATTGCCTAAAACGGTTCAGGTTATGAATAAATACAAATACAAATACGGATATAGTTATCTTTCATTCACAGGTGTTACTCTAGTTAACGAAATGTTAATCTAAATGCAAACTACATAGATAAGGACATGGCGGCTTAATTGCGACGGCAGATCTGGGCTAATGCAGTTTGCTGGTACTAATCAGTAGAACAAACACAATAAACCATGATCTGTCAGAGTATTATACACGATAGATCATAGTCTTTTCTGCATGCAGTTGGACCTAATCTATTAAGGAGTATATACGGTACCGGCCTTTGCAACGTTCGCCGATGTTTCTGAATGAATACTCTACTTTAAAGTTTCAATTGCCCCAAGATGATTTCATATCTGTGATCATGTATATACCTCCAGTTGGTTCATAATATTCCTCAGCCATAGGCATAGGTTGTTTGTTTTTTTCTTAGGCGATAGAACCAGCTAGATATCAGATATCAGTTATTACTGCAAACACGGATGATTTTGGTCGAATCATTTTTGATTACTTTAATTAAGTACCGAGTCTGATTAATAGAGATACAGCTATCCGAATCAGCAGATATATTTGTGACAAAAGTAGCCGAATAACGATGGCAATTGTATGTTATAGCTTAGTAGAAATCAAAATCAGTATAGCATGCTCTAGAATAAAATATGAAACAGCAATAACCAATGTATCCGTAAAGTAGCCAGTGTAAAGACTGTAGGAGATTATAACTGCTTTAAATACGAAACAGTAATAACCAATGTATCCATAAAGTAGCATGCGTAAAGACTGTAGGAGGTTTTAACTGCCTTAAATATGAAACAGTAATAACCACTGTATCCATAAAGTAACAAGCGTAAAGACTGCAGGAGGTTTTAATTGCATCAAATATGAAAAAGTAGTAATCAATGTATCCGTAAAGCAGTGACGTCACTCGGGTTGGTGTCACCCAGTGCGGTAGCTCATGGTGTCACCCCCATGGTCCTCCTTCCGTAACAGACCATACAGAATCCTTAGTAATGTCATTTTGGTGTCACCCCCTCTGATGGTGGCACCCGGTGCAGTCCGCACCCCACGCATCCCCCCTAGCGACGCCACTGCTGTGCCTGCTAGTCATGTATTTAACTATGATCGGTTATCCGCTTATGAAATCCGACTAGACCGAGCAGTGTGTGCTCTGTAAAATTTGCAATTTTTCATTTTGGTGTCACCCCTCTGAGATGGTGTCACCCGGTGCGGTCCGCACCCCCCGCACACCCTAGCGACGCCACTGCCGTAAAGTAGCAAGCGTAAAGACTGTATTAGGTTCTAACTGTATAAATAAATGTTGTGTTTATGCATTTTGCGTACTGATTTATGATATTCAAAACACGGAAGAATTTATGGTATTTACTGAGGGTGAAGATATGGTTCAGAACTGTATACTACAGTACGACTTACCATGATATTTGACAAGACGGCACTATGATGTCAAACGACGCCATTATGGCGTGACGTCGAGGTTCCCAATCTTAATAGTGACGTCAACGTTTCCACGTAAATCACTTTCAGCTACTTGAACGTGCACAGCGGAATACGCTTTGCGACTTGCGATTATTGTCAACATTAAAGTTTTAAATAAAGAGATGGAAGCCATTAGTATTCCTTGCCTGCCTTCGGAAGAGGAAGGAGATGCGTAAGTTTATTTCATGAAGCATGTTTTGTTTTACTTTAAATCAAATTAAAAAGTTTAATATGTGAAGGTGTTAAGAAAATCAGCGTAAAGCTTATACTAACGTTAAACCTCTGCTTACATTCGGTCGCCACTGTGGTCATCACGACCAAGAATTCCTCTCTGGATATTTGTGTTTGTTTTGTGTCATAAATGAGGGTGACATATACTGAATACCACTCATCTTCTACAATTGCTCACTAATCTTAGAATAATCGTAGGTGACATTCTAATCGACTTCTGTAAAAATGAACTGGGAGCAAACAATGCATGAGCTGTGGGTTATGGAATTTTTTTTCTTTTGAACGAAATTAAGCGTCATCATTTTATAAATCATGGCTATAAATTATTAGTTTGAGTACTTATTTGAGCGAGATGTCCATGATTTCATCGTTTTCAGTTTACATTTAATGCCATTTGCCTTCATAAATTCGCTACTCTTACCAATATGAACAATTCATCGTACATCTTTTGTCTGATATTTTTCTTCGATTTTATTTTAATTTTCTTCGATTCTGTTTAACAATATTCTGATCAATAGGTCCCATCTTGCTCTCAATCTTTATAGCGCTGCGAAGGACCGTATTTGATATTCTCTCTTACAGCATGCTGCTTTAAAACAGAAATAAACTTCATTACATTTTATTATAAGAAAGCAAAATATATCTCTTTTTCTTATCCCCCACCACCAAAATTTAAAATGTGTCAAGATAAGGTAAACCATTTTCTGAAAGGTATTTATTGAATTTAAGCATACTTCGTTTCAGATTTGAGAAAGTTGAAATTCTCTACAAGCTGTCGTCCGCACTTGGAGGACGGGTTTATGGACGTTCCGACAACTTACCCATCAGCATCTTTGTCCTCAAACAATTAGCAACTATGGATGATCCAGGTAAACTTATTTATATATGTCCATCATTACTAACATGATAATAATAATAATAATAATAATAATAATAATAATAATAATAAAAGTATGTTACTAACACGGACAATCACAAAAATAAATTACATAAAAATGATAAAAAATGACAATACTTACTGGTGTATACAACAAGCAATCTTTCTTTAGATACAATACATGCAAGACAGTCTTCGCTTCAAATTTATGTACAGTCTATACTGGTTTATAAGACATATAATACTGCTAACTACATAGATCCGGATATACCACTGCATATTGCGCTTGCAGATCTCATCTAAGTAACATGTAAAGACTAATCAGTAAAATAAACAGCATAGACCCTGATCTGCAGTCGCAGTATACAAAGGTATAAAAGAATCAATCTTGTTTGGACTGGGGCCTGACTTATATGCGAGTAGAGACGTTTTAAAAATCGCAACAAGTGTTGCTTCCAAACTATCTAACAACCTGGCTTTAAAAAGTATTATTAAAATGTACAGTGTACCTCCACATTTTGCTCACATGAAAGGAATTTTGTTTTCCAGATTTCATATCGGAGTTTAAGGATCTTTTTGACGCAGTGAAGGAAACGGCATTTGCATTAAGTGACAAAAATACCGCCATAAAAGAGAGGAGACTGGAGGAACTATTCAGATTGTAGGTTTAACTATTATTCATACCATTTTAAGTAACATGAAGGTGGCATTAATTTAAAAAATCTCAAGATATAGTTGTAGCTCTGCAATTCACCAAGTAAATGTTTGACGTAGATTTGAATGATTGTCTTTGCTTTGTACATCTCAGAGGAGATTACTGAGGATAAGCACTCTATTCCTTAGTCAAGACAGAGAAAAATCTCCCTCATCTTATCTTCACATCCGGAACACCTACATTTCACAACTCGCACATTTCAAATACGCGTTTGGATGAGAAATATTTAATAGTTCATATTTAGCCGTTTGATCTATTTACTTTTCACATCTAGAATGGAGTATGTACAAATTGGACAGAGCAATTATCAAGGAACCATTAGAATCCTATCGTTATATGCATGCATTATTGTATTCGATAATATAAGTAATACATCCAAGATAAGTAGTGGTTTCAAAACTACCGAAAAATGACAGTAATTCCCTGATGATGATAGTGTCTCCTGACATATCAAAATGCACTTCGTACTTCACTTTGAAAAATAGCTCTAACGAGCCAGTGTTTATTACCTATATAATGCAATTTCGTTTTTAAATTAAATTTGTCTGTGTTTATTTATTTGTTGTAGGTTTACATACGAAGAAAAGAATGGATGGCTTGAAGAAAAAACACGCATTATACAGCTTATGGGCATACACAGAGAAACACTGAGAAGGATCCAGTACACTGAACGGGTAGGTCTCAACTCACTCAGTTATTAACTGATTAATTGATTCGGTGTTTTATATTTTTCTCCTTCTCTCTCTCTCTTCAGTATCACAAGTATCCAATTTACGTATGTCTGTCTGTACGTGTGTGTGTGTGTGTGTGTGTGTGGTAAAGAATCATAGCTGTTGGGGTTCAGTGAAATAAATAATGAAACAATTGACAGTTACAATGACTTTTGGGTATGTGATGTGCCACAACTCTACGTCTTAAATTATGCAACAGAGTGAAGTGAAACCACAAGGTTTAGTAAGATCAAGAAATACTTTAATGTTTTATGTTACAAAGTGAAAATTTAAGAGACACATACAGTACAAATCCATTGTTAAAAGTATCTTTAGGGCCAAGAACTACGGGTGCTACATCATTTTACCTGCTTGATTTTGAGGCCGCTTTATTTTATACGGTTGAGAATCTGCATTATCAGATGTGTCCTTCATAAACAGTATTGTGGGCCTGCAGATCTCGCGTAATTATCGCTGTATTTGGCCAGTGCGAAACTTGTCGTCGCTATATCTATGTTGTCAAGGATTGATTCGATTTCCTTTCCATCAAGGGAACAACATGTAATGTTCAACTAAGCCAAGATACTATTGTTAACAAATCCAACTGTGATATTGGGATTATAATTGTTACCGTTGTTGACACATACAAGTTTTCCCTCAACTGCCAGTAATGCCTCTCATGGAAGAAAGAACCTAGACGTGACCTGCACATGCAATTCTATTTGCATTTGATTGGGGTTTCTGTCTGGGCATGAGTAATGCTGAAAATCTCTTTTACTTCCCTCCATTAATAAAGGCATATCCATGGTAAATGCTGGATCGGATACATCTATGAATTGAGCCATTGATTACACATTATGAATTTTGTCTAATACTATTTCGAAAGCTGATTTTACAAACTGCCGGCGACATAATTTATATTGATGGTATCGTCAAAGGTTACCTTTTTAGTATTGCGAGAGTTACTAATCATCGTGATCGACCTCGAAGCGACTGAGCCGCCTGCGACCCCAGTTGTTTCATAGGATCTAGATTAGTGCATGTGATGCTATCAACGACTCGCATTGCAACTTGTTTAACGATTCATGCAGCGCGCGATGTCAGAGCCCTAAACATTTTTGGTGCGGCTGTGAACTATCCACGAACAGCGTCATCGAGATTAGTTCCGTAATATGTCGCGTAAACTGGTTTCTAGCCAGCCCACATCAAATGATGTATCATGATTTATATTTGAGTTGAGCCATTGATTGAACATCATCAAATTTATATAATACCTTTTTAAAACGCTCTGCGTTCCTAATCCACTTCCCATTGCCAGATTTATAATCAATGACTCTGACAATCTTCGATGAGAGGCTCCATTAACGATATTACCAACCGCAAGCACCATAATATACGTTGATGGTAATGTAATTGGAACTATTTTGGTTCAAGTAAGCTCGAGTTGCAAACAAAACGCGTCGTAGTCGATCTTGAAGCGATTGAGCCGCCTGCGATCCCGTTTGTTTCGTTTGATCCACATGTGCGCTTTTGATGCTCTCAACCACTCGCTATGCAACTTGCCCAACTTGTAGCAAATTTCTATCCAGTGGCAAGAAAGATTCCACGTACTTGGTTTGATGTCCAAACAACGAATGAAGTTCATCGGGCTGATGTTTAGTTTCATCCAGGTGTTCGTGTCCGTGATTTACAAGGTCGAGTGCACACCTCTGACTTAACGATTGTCAATGCTACCAGCAGATACAAAAATAGTTTCTCCGATCTGTTTCACCACTGTTAACATATCACCGTATGCGAGTTCGCGTTGGACGTGTCAACATTCGTCGTGATTCAGCTAGTGTCGGACGATTTAATCCTACTCTCACACAAAGGTTATTTGGACATCAATACCCGTAGGAATTATTAATGAGATCTCGGAGCAGAGTGCAATCTCGGTCTTTGGGAGATTTGTCCCTTAAGTGTCAGCACATTCGTGCGTCTCATGAATGGGTAGCACGTATTCCATTAGTCACAGCAGCACTAAACAATGTGGTCGCAAATACGATTGGATTATAATTAGCTAATGCGATTCAATAAAAGACTGTTATACTTACTCAGAAAATGATTTCACAGCTGACAACATGATGAACACGTGGAAACAGGTTTCTTTGTTATTGTATGCACCTGGAGAGTTAGGTGAACAGCATGATATTACTGACCCGATATGGTCCGTCGATGTGTTTACGACCTCTGAACTGATTGATACTCCAAGACAACCAACACGTTGACACCATCCTGATTAAACGGTTGGACCTGTCATAGTTTAACTCGTATATGAGTATCTCTTATAAGACTTACATAGATTTTTTTCCCCTAGCGAGTTCTAAAGGTTTAATATGAACGGCAACAAGTCTGCCATAAAAATCTTTCAGTCGCAAAGGCCGGGTCTGCGGTGAGCCTTCAAAGTTTGACTTGTTCACTATCACGGACAATCTCGACTAGAATTATATTTCGAAGATTCTCCTTCGTTTTTGCCTAACATAGATTTACTCATGAGTTTGAAAAACTTTCATTTCTGGCCTTAGTTATTATAGCAGTGTTCATCTGAATTTACAGTGCCATTGAAACGTGCTGTTGAAATTCAAGCACTCGATGGATCTTACACGCATAATCAATCACAGAAACGGATGGAGGTTTTACGAAATTTCTCAAACACATTAATACAAATTCCCAATTGTGGATTACACGTGTTGCTTGCGGCTCCTCTGTTCGCGCCAGTGATGTGATGACAGTGATCTTGAATTTTGTTATCGGTGGAAATAAAAGCTTTTTCACACATCCAGCCATGAACATCTGCGGAAATTTCAAAACTGGTACTGATATATAATGAAAATATACACAGCCCCAAGTACGTGTATACGTTTTGATTACTTTCGTGGCTTATTAATGCTATCAATCCACGGGTTGCACATCATATATATAAAGCCTGCCAAATCATAGATGATAAACTTTGTAACTTATAAAAAGGGTCCCAAACGTCAAAATGGGGCAAAACAGCATAATAACACTATGCAAATTCTAATAAACATCTTGTTCACCACTTATAATCATGGAAAATATCAGGTATGCAAAACCTCTATTGACAACCCTCAATAATGATCATGTTTAAGGTCAGGTATGCAAAAAGGCTGTCAACATCCCTTAATCACGGACAGAAATCAAATACAATGTAAGGTGAATATACATACTAAATGTGCTCTTTGAAGGGATGCTCTATGAACAAAATGTGTGTCTCAGCCTTGTGTGATTTCTACACGTATAACACAGCCTCTAACTCTGTCTGGAATGTGATTATCAAACATAATAAGTCAAACTATGCACAAGGCACTTTTTACTCTTTACTGAAGATATGGTATCAAACTTAAGTCGTATATACTCTTACAACGTGAATTTTACTCTTGACTGAATATGTTTGTATCGAACGTATCCACTCCTATGATCCGGCCATTGATGTTAGCGCGGCCGTTACTGTTGCCTGCAGATGAAACAAACTCTGATTTTTATCTGAGATTGCGTATCTTCTAGCATCCAATCAAAAGCGACATTCAAAATTAAGTAAAGTAATTTTTTTTTGTTGGGTTGAACGCTATTTTCAGAACAGGATTAGATATACATGGTGGCAAGTGTGACTGGTGGAGGAAGAACCTGGGTAAACCCCGAGTAGAACAACTAACCCACGAGAAGCTACTGGCAAGCTTTCTCACGTACCCACATTGGCCTAGTGCGAGACTCGAATCCATGCAGACAGGGGTGAGATGGCAGTGATCCGCAATGGTGAGCACTTTAGTCCACTCGGCCACTCTGGGCCTCTCAAAGTAATGTTAAAGGGGACGATATTAAATCGCTATTGAAAAGTTCTCTTATCCAATCAAAAGTAATCTTTCAAACATAAAGTAACGTAAGAGAGGATGATATTAAATTTATTCATATAAGTTGAGAACAAACGTTTATGATTGTCAAGACTGTCTTATTAATGAATATGATTCGGAATTTCAGCTGTTTGACTCCCAGTTTTTGCATATTTCAGATGTGTTTTGGCAGCTACCAAAAATCAAAGACCACTCTATCAGTGTCTAAGGAAAAGTGTACATATTTAGAAGAAAATATATTGATGACAAGATGCACACTCATGCGGTCAGAAAAACGAATTCGTGCCAAAATCAGCGAGGTTTGTATTAAATACTTTATACTTTACACATCGACTACTGGTTTGTAATACTCACTCCATGTCTAACTCCAATATCGAAGGTCAAATTAAAATCATACTGATACGTGTTTAGGCTCGAAAAATCAGTGACACAGAAAGAGTGAAAACAACAAGCTATTTAAAATTTAACAAATATTTTATCTTTCTGGAATAATTCTATAAAATGAAAAAAGGAGAAAAACTTACGGTTTCAAGAATCTAATCCAAAAATAATCTAAGAATAATCCACGAATTAAATTGCAAAAGTCCTAGTAATAAATGTTCTAATAATTTCAAGTTCGAATCCTGTTGGAAAATCCAAGATGGATGACGATGACGTATGCTGTAGTCAGTACTGTACTTATCTACAGTTCCTTGTAGAAATACAAATAATATCACTCCGGTGTTGGAAATCCAAATTAAATTTGTAAGCAACGTCTCTCCAAACATTTATGTGTGAGTACTCCTCAAAATATTTACAGAGAAAAAAGAATTAATCCTTTTGAAATTGATCAGAAGAAAATTATAATTCAAAATCTGGCTACAACAAAATAACTTGACATCAGTGTAAAAAGCCCAAAACTAAGAAATCTCTCTCAGAGAATCTCGATTAAAACTAACAAATGCGTATTAATGGTAAAACCGGAATTACGAAATCGAAAGGGGGTCACGTGATCGTGTTTATGTCACGTACACCAAAAATGACCCTGACGACAAACAATCATTTTAAAATAAAATAGAACTTGTTTACGAAGGTTGCTATAAATTCTGAAACATGGTCAAGAGATATATCAACACCTGGTGTTTACGAAAAAGTGATTCAGGTCAACTAACTTTCTGGAAAAATATCATCTCCAGTGAATATATTTACATTATAATAGCATATAATAGAATAACAAATTTAAAACTGACAAACAATTACATTAAAATAAATATGAATAAAATTAGATATATGTAACACTACACATCGATAATAATCCTTGTTGTATTTAATGCCTAAACGGAAAAAACATCAAAAGAAAACAAGATATAGGCATGACATTTAGATGAGAATTAGATGAGTATACGAGATTTGGTTTGTTTGTAGAAATTAACTTGTATCCACGTAGCAAATGAAAATAAGAGCTGAGATAATGCTTAATGAAGAAATATCAATATTTTACTCAGAGATAAAACACGATTTCTCAAGGTTAATTAAAGATAATATTGAGTTCCAGATGATTGATTCCTGCTGAAGAATCAGGGAACAATTTACCAAGCAGCACCGGGAATATTTTAAATTCTCAATAATGTGAGAAAGAAAGATTAAGCTGTTTAGTAAAGCTAGATGCAAACTGAGGAAACTAGGGTCAGACTGAGGAAGCTGAAGTCCGATTGATGGAACTATAGTCCGATTATTAAACCTGTAGTCCGACTGATGAAACTAGATTACGATTATTAAAACTAGTTCTACTGATGAAGCTATGGTCATTTTTAATAAAATTAAGATCAGACTGATGAAGTTAGAGTCAGATTGGTCAAATTAGAGCGCGATTGATGAAACTGGACTCCTATTGATGAAGCTAGAGTCCAGCTGATAAAGCTATGTTCCTATTGATGAAGCTAGAGCCCGACTGATAAAGCTAAAGACAGATTGGTAAAGCTCGAGTCAGATTGATGATTATTATTATTAAAACATTTTATATTTCAGCTTGCTGCACGACTTAAGGAAAGTTTGATATTCTCCGTTCAATCCATAATTGAGAAAATCTTGATGATGCTCAGAGAAGTGACCAAACGAAATGACAAATAGTAAGTTAAACGAGTTTTTTCCGTTTCGTTCTTTCCGTTTCCTTTATTTATGTGCAATTCGTTCGTGAGTGTGTTTTTCAGTCCAGGCGTGTGTTCACAATGTCATACTACTCCACCTTCACTATGCCAACCAATGAAACTAATTTTCATGTTCTGTAGATGGTCACAGACGATTAGAATGTTGTTGCTGTTGTGGAGTTTAACGCCGTTTTTCAGCAGACCATAGGCTATGCATGGCGGCCAGTATTAATTGTGGAGGAATAACCACCTACCCACGAGAAGCTACAGGCAAGCTTTCTCACATACCCACACTGGCCGAATCCTAGACTCGAACCCGGATTAGAATGTTGATACATCCCATAGATACAGGGCTCAGATGAATTTGAGTAATTTACATAAAGTCAATACAACTTCCAATTATTAGTTTCACCTAAGATTCGGAATATGTCGTTGACAAAATTGCACATACGTATACTCTGTATTTTAGCGAGACCCTAGATTACGACATTGGAATATAAACTGTGGCTATTGGGTCCCGACTTGCAAACCCTTTAAACGTCAACGCTGTGACTTTAAAAACATACTTGACACGAGAAAACCAATATATATATATATATATATATATATATATATATATATATATATATATATATATATATATATATATATATATATATATATATATATATATATATATAATTCAGACATACACCAAAAAAACCGGCTCTAGAGTCCACCTGGACATTCATTATTGGCAGACACTTGATCATATGGGACCTGGACGTTGCTGACACATCAAGTGGGCAATACATATGCCAGTCAACACGTGTGACTTTGGGAAAGACTCAATGAAGCAAAAATAAATAAATAACTGTGTTACTGAACTGCTTTAGGACGAATAGGATATTTAAAAAATTCAAATGATATTGAGTACAAATAACACTGAAACTAAACCGTTCATATTGATCATTCCTTTCATTTTTCACTGCTCTGGTATGGTTTAATTGTGTACTTTAGCTGCAATTTAAACGTGTTAATTTGTCATCTTACTCTATTTAAAATAATATTTAAAGTATCATTTTTAAGGAATAAGAATCAAACAAAGCTTTTTTTGTAGGTTTATCTAAAACAATTGGGGTGGGTGGTAGGAATAATCAAAAAGTTCATTATGAAGGCTGTTCACGTATCTATAGTATATGCTGAAAATGTGCATGGTGTGCAGTCAGCAAAAAACGACAATAAAAACAATGAGAAATAATAACATCTTTCTACGCATATATTGTTCATCTGAGTAATATAACAAAATACATCTAAGTCAAAGAATGAAGTGTACAGTAAAAAGCGGTCACCAGATTTATTGAAATACGACGAAATTGCTCAACGTTAGCATGTACAAAATCGACTTCCCAGTAAATTTGTACCAAGACCGTATATTTTTCTCTTTATTAATTCCAATTTCCATGTAATCTTTCTATTTTCATTTACTCTGTCTTTGAACAAAATTTAATAGATTGCAAGACTATGTATTAAAATAGTTTCATCACCAATGTAAGACACAAACTCTACACTTGTCTTACTATACTCGTAGAGGATGTGTATACTAGAGAATGTGCAATAAAAGACACAAACTCTACACTTGTGTTACTATGCTCGTAGAGGATGTGCATAATAGAGAATGTGCAATAAAAGACACAAACTCTACATTTGTGTTACTATACTCTTAGAGGATGTGTATAATAGAGAATGTGCAATAAAAGACACAAACTCTACACTTGTGTTACTATACTCTTAGAGGATGTGTATACTAGAGAATGTGCAATAAAAGACACAAAGTTGTGTCACTATACTCGATGATGATGTGTATAATAGAGAATGCGCAATAAAAGACACAAACCCTACACTTGTGTTACTATACTCGTCGAGGATGGGTATAATAAAGAATGTGCAATAAAAGACACAAACTCTACACTTGTGTTACTATACTCGTAGAGGATGTGTATACTAGAGAATGTGCAATAAAAGACACAAAGTTGTGTTACTATACTCGATGAGGATGTGTATAATAGAGAATGCGCAATAAAAGACACAAACTCTACACTTGTGTTGCTATACTCGTCGAGGATGGGTATAATAAAGAATGTGCAATAAAAGACACAAACTCTACACTTGTCTTACTATACTCGTAGAGGATGTGTATAATAGAGAATGTGCAAAAGAAGACAAATTCTACAGTTATGTTACTATACTCGTAGAGGATGTGTATACTAGAGAATGTGCAATAAAGGACACAAACTCTACACTTGTGCTACTATACTTGTAGAGAATGTGTATAATAAAGAATGTGCAATAAATGACACCAACTCTACACTTGTGTTACTATACTCGTACAGGATGTGTATAATAGAGAATGTGCAATAAAAGACACGAACTCTACACTTGTGTAACTATACTCGTAGGATATGTGTATAATAGAGAATGTGCAATAAAATACACAAAGTCTACAGTTGTGTTACTATACTCGTAGAGGATGTGTATAATAGAGAATGTGCAATAAAAGACACAAACTCTACACTTGTGTTACTGTACTCGTAGAGGATGTGTATACTAGAGAATGTGCAATAAAAGACACAAACTCTACACTTGTGTTACTATACTCGTAGAGGATGTGTATACTAGAGAATGTGCAATAAAAGACACAAACTCTACACTTGTGTTACTATACTCGTAGAGGATGTATATACTAGAGAATGTGCAATAAAAGACACAAACTCTACACTTGTGTTACTATACTCGTAGAGGATGTGTATAATAGAGAATGTGCAATAAAAGACACAAACTCTACACTTGTGTTACTATACTCGTAGAGGATGTGTATACTAGAGAATGTGCAATAAAATACACAAATTCTACACTTGTGTTACTATACTCGTAGAGGATGTGTATAATAGAGAATGTGCAATAAAAGACACAAACTCTACACTTGTGTTGCTATACTCGTAGAGGATGTGTATAATAGAGAATGTGCAATAAAAGACATGAACTCTTTATTTGTGACAATATACTCGTATACAATATGTATAATATAAAATGTAAATTTAAAAGCTTCTTAAATGTATCATTTTAGTATTACCAAGGTGGATCACTCGGTTTTAAGTCGAAGACTGGTAGAAGTTATGTCATGGACATATAAGACCCCGCTAGTCAATGTAAGTCATATATCTTACGTTAATTAAAAGATGAATTATTAACAAACACACGGAAACCATGGACACACCAAAAGAAACAGCTTGTATCTGCTACCTACAAAATTAAACTAGTTATTTACAATTTAGCTAACAAAAAATTGTATCGATTAAAACCATCGTCATATAGAAGTGTAAAGCCAAACATGTGCATTCAATCGCATCCCTTTTAGTTCTGACGGTCAAGACCGTAGGTGATACGTACATTTTGATGAATTCTATTTCATAAAGTTGCTAAGTGTAGAAATTAAATTGTTTTAACTATAAATACTGACAGCAACAATATTTAATTATTTGAGTATTGTATCGTATTCCCTAAAATAAAGTTACTGTCTATATAGGTTCACTCTGTGCATTTTGACAGGAGTAATAATAGATACACTCTGTAAGATGTTGATATTGCTGTATAGTTGGACAATCTCCATAGATCTGTATCATGCATATCGACAAAAACTGACCAGCAAAAGTGAGACCGTTTTTCTGCACAATAGAGATAGCGAGATAGAAAGTTAAGAGCACAAGAAATTTTTTTTTTTTTTTTTTGTGTGTTCTTTCTTTTAAAGGCTGATGAATTCCCTCGCTTCTCTGTCTCTCTGATGACCACACAAATGGAGAAGAGCGTATACAGCGCCCTCTGTCAACCTGCCGAAAATAATTCTGGGACTAGGAGTAGTGTTCCTATTACACGTGAGTGTGTGGTTATTCTTAAAACTGTTTACTGACAATAAGTATCATCACATCAATAATTGGTTATTCTACCTCATCCTCATCCTCACCACCACCATCATCATCACCTAGCTTTCACTTTCGTGCTCTCTCTCTCTCTCTTGCCATATATATATATATATATATATATATATATATATATATATATATATATATATATATATATATATATATGCACAATTTAAATTTTCAGATGAGCACACCAACATATATGTGAAGACTTCTGAAAGTTTGTATATTCAGAATGGTTCCTGGACAAGTTGTCGACGAGGTAGGTGCGACTTAGGAAATTTCATCTTTTCTTATTACAATAAATATGTTGCACAGAATAAACGCTAACGTAAACTCGAGGTACCTAGCCCGTGCACATAACTAACTCATAACCGTTGAGAAAACATCGATATCACTGTTTTCTTGTGGAGAGATTCAAGGTAGATTAGCATATTATGATGTGATTCAAGTATAGAAGCAAAATGATAAAGAAACAAGTGTTGTAATACACGGGGTATCCTTTGTTCAGATATGTACAAGTGTTGTAATACACGGGGTATCCTTTGTTCAGATATGTACAAGTGTTGTAATACACGGGGTATCCTTTGTTCAGATATGTACAAGTGTTGTAATACACGGGGTATCCTTTGTTCAGATATGTACAAGTGTTGTAATACACGGGGTATCCTTTGTTCAGATATGTACAAGTGTTTTAATACGCGAGGTCTAGAATGCTGAGATTGGCAAAATGTGTTACATTGGGGTATACTAATCTGAGACTAAATGAAAGAGTTGTAATTGTTACAAGTCTATGCTCTTAAAATAAGTAACAGAAAAAGGTGAAAGACAACAAAACTTTGTATGATTCAACAAATAATTTATTTCTCTACAATACAATCTGAAAACGAGTAAAAAGAAAGTACGGTATTGCGAATCAAACCCCCAAATAATCCAACAATCACAGACACAAGTCCTGATAATTTAAAGTCCTGAATAAAATTCAGTAGATGTCTGGACTAAGTCCAAAATATGTGTCAGTTGTGGCTTATAGAGTGTTGACGTATCAACAATCTTTTGTGGAATGACAGTAATACAATTCCAAGTTCGAATTCCCTATTAATTCCAATGAATGTCTCTGTCCAAGAATTTTATCAGAGCCCATTTGTATCTCCAGAGGAAATACTCCCTTGAAATTAATGAAATACTGGTCTCAACATATAATGCAACTTCAGAGTGCTAGATCTTAAAGCACGCTCCCCCAAAAAGTCATCTCAGTTACAAGATTATATAGTTATCTGCTTGACCTTATGTCCCAGTTAGTATTTTTTAAAAACAAACCATTATCTGACGGAAAAAAAACCTTCTAGAATGAGCCTGATGTTTACAAAATGCAACCATAACATGGATTATGTAAACTTTACTTAGGAAATTCTAAAACCTAGACCTAGATCCAAATAAATATATTTTAATAATAATACTGCTTTTAATCCCATAAACACTGACAATAATTTAACTGTGTATTAGTTGTTTACAGAGAATTGAAAGAAACGTCAATTTGGGTCAAGCAAAAATGAATTAAATTTTAGACAAAGTCAAATCCAACATACAATGTTACATGACAATAGCATGTAATGAACTAATAAAAAATAAATAAAACAACAAACAATTAAATTAAATATACATAACATAATACAAGGCGGTTTACAATGTTCAGATAGGAAACAGGTGTTGAGATAGGAAAATATTTTGTAATACACGGTGCATGCTTTGTTCAGATAGGAAACACGTTTTGTAAAACACGGATTTACTATGTGCAGATTTAATATTATAATGTTCACAAAAAAGGGTGAAAGTTGTCGTATCTAATAGCACGAAGGTGCGCACATTACAGACAATAAGTGTAATTATTCAGCTTGGTTTGTTGCTAAGTAAATTAATTCATTTTTGAAAGAATTAAATATTTAATTAAGTAAAAGAAATTTTAATGAACGGAACAATTAATTTTTTGTAATCGAATGTTTGTATACATATTTTAACATATGAATCACACTTTCCTGACATGTTTTTGTAATGGTATATATTATTTTGCTTTGTGGTATATCTAGAAATATCTAGATAATAGTCAGCTTTTTAAATCTGTATGTTGACGAAATTAAAATACTTGACAAGTGGGATGTGTTCAGGATTGTCACGAAGATGATCAAAGACTAAACCCCAACGGAATATATACTTTAGGATCAAATTCCGTCACACACACACACACACACACACACACACACACACACACATATATATATATATATATATATATATATATATATATATATACATTCCTCTTTTCAGCCCGCAGAATCAAGCAGAAACTCGTGTCCAAAGATGCAAAGAGGGCATTTGGATGGACCAGATCCAACCTTCTCAGCCCAAAGCGCTGGGTCCTGTACTCCATGTCTAATGTCCAGAAGATTTACTAGTCCGACATTGAAATTCCTACCTTTAAATATCTACTGTTTACCTCTATCTTTACGGTTATGCTCCTCCTAACACGCATGTCGTGTGCTTGATGTTCATTTGCTGCTGTCAAAGCTGACAAATAATGAGATTTTGTTTCTTACAATCGAAAGAAAATTTCTACGTCAGTCTAGCTGATGGTTTCGTCTTACGTTGTATGTTCGAATATTTGGGCAAACTCGTATTTGTATGACAATTTTAGCGCTGTGTGATTTTGTTGAAAAATTTTAGCTAGAAAACATTTTTTAATTTCATTTTAAATGTGACTCACATTTTCGCCTTTCTGAAACTGGGCGTTACTTCTGACGTTATGCTTTTACAGTTGACCCTGATAGTGACCCAAGCAAAATATCTGAATAATGAAGTAAAGATTCATGGTGAGAAAAACTAATTCAGTTCATTATAAGCAATAATGTGTTCTTCTTTAAACAGCAGTTTGGGCTATTTCTCATACCGAATGCGAAACTGTTGAGTGAAACCTGACTGATGGCAAGGGTACACTCTCTTGATGCTATGTTTTGTAAAGATTACCCAGTAATTAATGTATAAAAATACTTTTGTGACTTTATTTTACTCGTGTTGAACCCCACGTTCAGAAATTTTGCGAACACATTGTACATCGTGCACACTGCACATATGATACGCTTGCAGCAACCAGTCTTTCAATTCTGTACCGCAGTTTTGCAGTTTCTACTGAGATTGAAAATTGAAAGAAAAAGTAACCCCCTGTTCTGATTTTCCCGCTTCTAATGCTTGTTTAATGAGCAAGAAACCTGTATATACTTTCGGATGTTTAAAGAGCTTGCAAATTTCATTAATTTTCATATTTGAATGATGGGTTTAATTTGAAAGTTGACAGTTAGGCCCGATCCTGAATTAAATTTTATAGAGAAACGCTAGCTCTGTATTGCTATTTTCACTTCATGAACTTCAGAGCAAAATTACATTGATTATTTTGTGTACATTCAGAAAAGTAATTTACCTATACTGTAAATTGTGATTCTGTTGTTCAAGATGAAGCAAAGTTAGTGGACTTTGTGCTATTTTGTGCATATTTCCCCATCAAATAAATGATGTCATTTTTATCAGACGTTTGCTGTAGGCAATGCCTAGTTGTCATAATAGTGATAAAAATGAATGTCAATCCAAATAAGACAAAGACACGTAAATGTATACTCATGCTGGCTGCTTTGTTATTTTTCTTTGGCAAACAATTTTGTGATATGATGACATGCGCTCAACGTGTCATGCAATCCATGGATGCAACATTTAGGGACAAAACAGATATTAATATTGTAATGATTTATTTTCGGTTGTAAGATGATCAAATTTAAATCTCAATCATGAAATCACTCGTTTAAATGTATTCTAACTTTCTTTACTTTGTTAGAGTTTTTGAGCAAAGAATTTTGTCCTGTGATGTCATTCATTCAACGGTGCTCCAAATTTCCCGGATGCGACCTTTAAGGACACATCAGGTGTTAATATTGTTATGTTTACTTTTGGTTGAAAAGATGACAAAATTTAAATCCAAATCATCTAAATACTCGTTCGGAATAATTATCATGGATTTATTCCAAAGATTGGTATCAATTACGCAAGCCACTCTCCTTCAGCAGCATACAATGATGAAAACTAAGCTAATCTCACTGCGATTACGCATTTTCTCAAAAAAAAGTAATCCATGCTATTCTAAAACACTGGGACATAAAACTTATCACAATTATTAATGACATGTCGTTGATAAACTCTACTGTTTGAACAGAGACTAAACGGATCAGGTTCACCAAGGTCAATCGTCAACGTATAAACAATTTGCTGATTTTGTAAACACAAATATAAGGAAGAATGTGAATCTGCTTTTTCATATTATATCGCCATAGTTTCATGTTATATTAATAAAAGATTGAACGAAATGCTGTAGTTTCCTTTTATTTAATCCAGATGTATAAATTTAAGTTACTTTTATTTCTCGACCTTGAGATTTGTATGTTCCCCGTAAGTAATTAAAAGGTATGCACAATTCAATCTGAGGTTCATTTGTACCCTTCCAGGCTTATTTTCACACATTTTATCCAAATTAATATACCGATAACTTAGAACATCATCATCGTCGTCGTCATCATCATCATGCAGCGCCTTATATTTAAACGCGTTAAGCAGTCTTCAATATTATCTAACAAATAAGGATAAAATTTGAAGAAAAAAAGGACTGATATTACAAGCAAATGCTGAAAATAATTTAGGGTAAGAAAACATTCTTAAATAGTAAGTCTGTTCTTTCAGTCTAAATATGTGAATATTTAGAGAAGTCTTGAATATGTGAATATTTAGAGAAGTCTTGAATGAGACCACAGTGTCATTTTGTTCAAACTCAAGAGGCAATTCGTTCCGGGTAGGTCCGCCTCGCATGAGAAAGGTCGTAGGTTCGTTGTCGTACCAAAGACTTACAAAAATAGTACTAACAGCTGCCTCGCTTGGCGCTCAGCACTAAGAGGTTAGTGTTAGGACTGGTCGGCCTGGTATCAGGATAATTTGACTGGGTGGAACATCATGCCCCAGTGCTCGACATCACTATAAACTGCCACACTGCAGACATCGTAGCAATATGAATGAAAAATTGTTAAAGCTACATTAAAAAATCCAAATTACACACACGCAAATCACACACGTTCCAGGTAGCTGGGACCTGGTACACAATAGAACGTTGTGCTTGGGGTTTGATTTAGAGAGTGGGAATAATGAGATTAAGGGTGTTAGAAGATGAGTGTAAGCATCTAAACAATAGGTGTACATAAGGGTGAGGTCAGTCTGGTATTATGCGGGTGGAAGCAGTCTACGAAATGCAGAATAGAGAGCAGATTTTGTGTTTGATCCTGGAGATAACGTGTGGGCAGTAGAGAGAACGGAGCAGGAAGGGATGAGTGCTCAGTTCTTGATATTATGAGGCCTATTAGAGAGAACAGAGCAGGAAGGGATGAGTGCTCAGTTCATGGAATTATGAGGCCCATTAGAGAGAACAGAGCAGGAAGGGATGAGTGCTCAGTTCTTGGTATTATGAGGCCCATTAGAGAGAACAGAGCAGGAAGGGATGAGTGCTCAGTTCATGGTATTATGAGGCCCATCCGAGCATGACATATTGTTGAAATGAGTAAGTACTGTCGAGAATGAAACTTATGTTTCCTACTGAATATGTCAATTTAATGTTAGTTCTGGTGATACTTATTCTACGGAGTTCAAATAAAAGAAATGAGAAAGTAATTGTGTCATAACAAGAATGGCTTCAGTTTTATCATAATTCATCTGCAGCGTGTCACATGTAATCCATTTTTCACATCAGAAATTCTCCTCTCTATACCTTTGATGGATGACATATTTTGTATAGTTGGGTGTCATTAACGCACCATTTGTGAGACATCCGATGACAATCTATGACCCTTGAGAGACATTGAGTGTGTGTACAAAATGAAAATAACGAGAACAGAACCACGTGGAAAACCAAAACATAGATGAACCCGACTGGAATGTTCTTCATATAAATAATATATGTTTTATATAAGAGATGAGTAAATGCGTAGATGTTCAAATCTTTCGTAATAAAGGATCAGCTTCTAAGTTTCGCATTGTCAGAGTTGCAGACCAAACAGCTTTGCCCATAACCTTCCCAACATTCAACGATGCTCCATAAAACCCAAAATATTTGTAAAGAAAAACAGTGTTTTGGTGCAAATTATCTTTTTAAAACAAACAACAAAAACAATTGATATATGCTTGTTTGGTGCGAAAGTTTATTTTTTCAAGTAATAGTGGATTGGTTTTTTTTTTAAAAGAGTACAAATGCTGAGAAGCATCCTTTGGATTAACAAACAATCTTGCAATTTTATGTCAGCAGTAATGTAGGGTTAGTTAGGTCTGCTTCGCCAGTACATATTTGGACTTGTATAGCTGTTCGTTGTAGAAGTTTTGTTTATTTTGTCCATTACTAAAAATACAATTATCGGTGTGCATCAGAGGTGCACCATGCTAGTTTTGTTTTTGAAGGCCTGAGCCTGCAGCAATGTATTTGGTCTGTCGTGAAACAAATAATTATTGAAAAGTTTTGCTCTTAATAATATTTTTTTTCTAGATTAATAATCTTTGTCGACGCGCAAATAATATTATTTTTTCGTTTATGATTTTATGTTCTCTCTTTCTTTGTTTCATAATAAATATACGATATACTTCGACCTAACTAATGGTATTAAAATAAAAGTTTTTGTAAATCTGTGCCACAATGTAAGGATAAGATATTTTACTTTCACCCTTAGATAGTTCGATAGTCCTTGCGCATGTGCGTCCATCATGACGGATATGAATGATTCATTGCATTTATGGATATAATGTTACTTGTAAGTACATATGAGGTAATTACCACATAGCTTACAATTTAGGCTCCAACATGCCAGGACCAAAGCCGGCAAGAGGTTAGACTGACTATCCAATTAACAATGATTACACCTTAAGGGAAGAAAATTCGATAAAAGTGTCAATTAGCTTTAGACTTCTTTATAAAATATATTTACGCGTTCCTTCAAGACTGATGTTAATTTTAGCGTATAAATATTGTGTTAATAAAACGTTATTTTTAATAGTTGAGTAATAAACACTACGTCAAATCCACCTTGTTGCGTGAACATTTATTACACGCATGTTAAAACTTTGACATAGAGGTCGAAATATCATAATTTGTACCATATAAAATTAAAATTCAAAGTTAAATATAACATTGGTCTGCAGCTTTTATATCTACATTTCGGCAGACCCTTGACTATATCGGCTGATTTGTCATCACATATATTTTAATTTTAGTCAATGACTTTACGTTTTATGTGATAGACGTGATTTTTTTTTCTTTCTCTTATTTATATCTTCTTGTTGGCAAGTATAGTTGTTCAGGCTTTTATCAATCTCCCCAATTCTAGCAGTCTCCCCAATTCTAGCAATCTCCCCAATTCTAGCAGTCTCCCCAATTCTAGCAGTCTCCCCAATTTAGTCTTTTCACAATTATCACACTTGAGCTTATACATGTCTGAGCACATCTTACTCCAAGGAGTGTGGTCTTTGGGATGTGCCAATAATAACCGAATGGCGTTATAGGGCTTGTGGATCACATTAACTACAAGTTTTTGGAAGAAATGTTGTAATCTTTCAGAGTCCACCAAATATAAGGTAAGGGGACAGTTATACATCTTTCTCCTGTTTCCTTTGGATGTTTTTCCTTTCTCTGTACATTTCTAGCATAGAAAAAATTTATCACGTGATCAACATTTAGTTGATCACGTGACTCCAGTCCAGAAGTCGTTCTTCTGTTGAAGACCTTGTGAAAAGGTCGGAAGCTCAGGAGTCAAAAACTTATTTTGATGCAGAAAGGTATCTAAGTTTAGTCTTATTAACTGCAAATGGTTGTAGTAGAAAACAATATTCGTTCTAGAACTTGTGGGGTTTGGTCTTTGAATGTATTGATTAAAGATATAATGAGACCAGCATTATTTGCCCTTAAAAATGAAGTAAATATCTGGTAAATAATAAATATTAAATAAAAATATCACTAAATACTCAAAACGTTTTGTTGTAATGTTCTATAGACAAATGCATGGTATTTAACCTACTTTGTTATAACAACAATATATAACACTGCAAACCACAAACCCACTGATTTCTGATTGTTTTATATCTCATATATTTAGTGTTTCCTTCTATTTATAATAAGATAAGATGTTCATCATAAATGTACAAATTAACACTCTGTTTTTCTTGTAAATGACAAGTGTAGAAAAGAGTTTCAATTTAATTAGTTTTGGTTATCATTTAGGCTCATTTACTCTAAGGGCAAACTTAAAAACCATTGTTAGAAGAAAGCCTAGAAATATGGAACTACAATTCTAAATGCAAGATATTTACAAGTCTTGTAGCTTTGGGTACTTGTTCTGGGTTGCTAGGCTGCTTGTGGAAGTATCATTGTGGTCACTGGTGCCGTTGATAATATGGACTGAACTAGAATCAAAATGCTGAAAATAAAGACACTATGAAGTCAATAACATGGTCAGGTGACAGCTTTCGCATACATTAAAAGTTATAAAGATAGAACTAGACTGTTTGTACGTTTGAATAATGTGAAATTTTAAATAATAGGTTTACTTTATCCAGGTATGAAATAATTATCACCAAACTCTCTGGTTATTTTAATACATGTAAGTCACTATTTTGAGTGAGACATCAATTTTCATGGTTTACCAAATATCATGATGTACCAATTATCATGAAGTGGTATCACTGGGTACCAATTATCATGTATCATGCGGTATCAATTATCACAAAATACTAATTATGGCTGGGCACCAATTATCACAAAGTATTAATCATCACAGGGTACCAATTATCATATAGTACTAATTATCATGGGGTACCAAATATCATTGGGTACCAACAATTGTCATGGGGTACCAGTAATCACCAGGTACCACAATTCATGGGGTATACATTATCATGAGGTATATGCTACCAGATTTCATAGTGTAGCAACT
Organism: Sinohyriopsis cumingii; assembly: GCA_028554795.2. Taxonomy (NCBI): domain Eukaryota; kingdom Metazoa; phylum Mollusca; class Bivalvia; order Unionida; family Unionidae; genus Sinohyriopsis; species Sinohyriopsis cumingii. The sequence goes on from JAPYKE020000101.1 coordinate 3,137,131, forward strand.
ATCATTGAGTATGAATTCTCATGGTGTACCAGTTATCGTGGAATACCAATTGTTAAGGCATACCAATTATCACTGAAAATCATGTTTCGTCGATATTTTTGTTTATACAACGCACAAATTTAGACACACAAACAATGATCCTTCCCATGAAAACAACAGGACAGCTTCCTCAATACACAAATTTAAATACTGACACAGTACCATTTTCTGCACACACAAAAACTGATATCCATGAAAATAAATTCACAGAAATTAATGTTGGAACATATTCATATATTTTATACCGCAAATAGCCACAGAACCAAACGTTATGCACCAATTTTCATAAATATGCATAAATAATATAATAATGCACAATGTAGTCTAGATGCAATATTAACACATTCACTTCTCAAGCTCAGTCAGATTTTGTTTGTATTGTGTATTTATATAAATTTTATAAATTCCACATCCCTTACACAGCAAATGTTAACCCATTCTGTAGCTGAATGGATAAGCTGACTACACTATATCTAATACTAATCTGTAAACAAATACACTACCAATACCTTGTAGGGAATGATGCGCCTGTTCTGTGTTGATATGTTTTATGTCTGAAGGCACTAGTAGCATGCTCGATAGATTTTATAACTGGAACTCAATGACCTTAACCTTGATCTTTAACCCAAACCCCATAATGGTTCCTTCCTTGCCTAAAATACAAATCATGTGTAAACTTTATCGAATAATGAAAGTGGAAAACAAACTGTCTTTACTCGGTTCACTGGCGCCATGACCTTTCAGCTGTGTGACCCCATATTTGCAGCACAAATTATGTCTGTGTAAGTGTAATTGCATCAAGTTTGGTGTAATCATTTGCTATGTTATTCATTTTTTCTATATTCTTTAAGAGAACCTTTACCCTAGATTGTGTCAAAGTGACCTTAACCTTGGACTTTTTCAACTGTAAGTAAATAGATTTCATTCGTTAAGAATGTGCAAGCCATCGATAAAGTTTATTTAAAGCACATGGTCCAAACATACTGTGCTGAAACCCATATTTCTTATTAGAGTTATTCTGACTTTGATATCTTGCCATTGCCTTTAAATCTAGAGATTTCTTTCTTATCTTAACTACAAGCCATTCCTCAAAGTTGATAAAGAAACATTCTAACAAAACGTTACATGCATAAACCAGATTTTAATCACAATGACTCTGACCTGTGGCCATTCACAAACTTTGGTCACGGTGTATGTAGTCTACAACCATATGTATTATGTAGAAACCATTTTTCTTCTCTAATTGATAGTGACCTCACCATCCAACCTCCAATCAACATGCTTCTCTGTTGCACAAAATATAAACCATCTTCATAATAATACATGGTCAAAAATGTAGTTTGATTCGGGGGTGGGAGAGATAAAACTAATTTTAATGATGTAATACTTAACTGGTGGGGTGATTATAGTGTTGATAATGACATTAAGACTTATCTTGACGAGCACAAGATCGAAACTTTGGAACATGCTGCTCGTGCCGCTGATGAGTATGCATTAACTCATAAAGTTACTTTTGTAAATAAGAATTCTGCTCAATAGTCTTCTGGCAGAAAAGTATTTCAGCCTAATACAAAACCCTTCTAAAACTCAAACTGGCACAACTTCTAAAAATCAAACTTCACAGAAGCTTGATTCAAGATCCTTGTCTCTTCCTACGTGTACCTACTGTAAGAAAAAAGACACGTTATTTTTTATTGCTACAAATTGAAAAATAAGCATCAGAGTCAAGACAGACCTATTCCAAATGCTCTTATCTCTAAGAGGTTAAGGTCACGGTCATGTATCGAAAGCAATACATTTGTTGGGTATAATAAACCAGTCTGATTTGATTATGGAGAATTATGAACCATTCATATCAAAGGTTTCTATATCACTCTTATGTGCTTCGGCCAATCCTATACCTATTAAAATTTTAAGAAACACAGGAGCTTCTCAGAGTCTTTTATTGTCAGGTACTTTGCCTTTTATCTGAGAAGTCTTCTTCTAATGAGAGTGTTCTTATTCAGGGAGTAGAGTGCGGCTTTGTTAATGTTCCTCTCCATTGTGTAAATTTATCATCAGATTTAGTCTCAGGACCCGTGACAGTCGGAACGGTCTCCGTTTCACCCGTTGAGGGCATTCATGTATTACTAGGCAACAACCTAGCTGGAGACAAGGTTGTGGTTAATTTTCTTGTAACTGACAAGCCATGTTTGGATCAGAAAGTCGATCCAATTGAAAAAGAATTCCCTGATGTATTTACAGCTTGTGCAGTTACGAGAGATATGACAAATAAGCTCTTAAGAATGATGTTGATAAGGAAAGTATTCATTTAGCTGACATGTATTGGTCAGGATTTTAATGAATATTTATATATATACTCCTTGTTTGGATCAATCAGAAGGTATTGATCACAGTGATCTTTTAACGACTCGTTCTCTTTATTCTAATCAGGGTGATAAACGACAATCACTTGTCGTCAAACAGGAAAAAGATCGTGAGATCTCCTGTTTGTTTCAGAAGGCCATTAGTGAAACTGAAGCCACTGAAGTTCCTGTTTGTTATTTCATTAAAACTGGAATTCTTATGAGAAAATAGGGGCCTGTTGGTGATGAGTGGTCAGTGAACTATCAAATTGTAGTTCCAAAACCTTACAGACAGGAAATACTTAGTCTGGCCCATGAAACTCTTTTGGCTGGTAATTTAGGGATTAATAAAACTTATCGCAAGATCTTAACTCACTTCTATTGGCCAAACTCAAAAGTCGTGTTGGTAAATACTGTAGATCTTGCCGCACCTGTCGAATTGTAGGAAAACCAAATCAGAAAATTCCCAAGGCTCATCTACAACCTATTCCTGCATTTGACGAACCATTCAGTAGAATTATGGTAGATTTTCTTGGTCCCTTACCTAACACAAAGTCAGGTAACCAATACATGTTGACCATTATGTGTGCGTCAACAAGGTTTCAAGATGAAATTCCCTTGAGGAATGTAAAATCTAAAACAATAGTAAAGGTTTTGATAAAGTTTTTTACTCAATTTGGCCTTCCCGAGCCCATACAGTTTGATCAAGGCTCAAATTTCATGTCTCGAATCTTCCAGCAATTTATGTACAAATTGAGCATTCATCAATTCAAATTTTCGGCCTATCAACCTGAAGGCCAAGGGGCATTAGAAAGATTCCATCAGACTTTGAAAAGTATGATTCGATCATAGTGTTTTGATACGGGTAAAGACTGGGATGAAGGCATTCATTTACTATTTTTTGCTGTTAGGGAATCAGTTCAAGAATCTTTAGGTTTCAGTCCCTTTGAGCCGATTTTTGGACACACATCGTGGACCATTGAAGTTATTGAAAGAGAAAATTCTTTCTAATGAAGATTCTAAAATTAATCTTCTTGATTATGTTTTTACTTTTAAATACAAGTTGTCAAAGGCTTGTGAGGTCACAAGAGCAAATCTGCACTCTGCTCAATCCGAAATGAAGTCAAGATATGATACAAACTCGAAGGACATGAGTTTCAGCCTGGTGATAAAGTTCTGGCTCTCTTGCCAATACCACACAATCCTCTTCAGGTCAAGTATTATGGTCCCTACACAGTTGACAGGAAAGTAAATGATTTAAATTACATCGTAAATACTCCTGGGAGGCGTAAACAAAAGCAACTCTGTCATATTAACATGCTAAAAAGAGTATATTGAAAGAGATAGCCAGGTTAAACATGCAATTAATTTAGTCGTACCTGTCCCACTCATTGAAGATTTAAGTGAAGAAATATCATCAGATTCTAGTGACATTAGAGTGACAAATCTTCAGAACTCAGAAATTATGAAAGATCTGGACCGGAAACTTTCATATTTGCAAGAAAGAAATGAACTTAACAGCTATTATTTGAATATGAACACTTATTTCCAGATGTTCCTAAAAGGACAAACAAAATTTTCTATGACGTTGAAATTTTAAATTCCAAACCTGTCAAACAACACCCGTACAGAATGAACCCTCTCAAACAGGAATACTTGAAAAAGGAAATTCAATATTTGCTGGAGAATGATTTTATAGAGCCCAGCAAAAGTGACTGGAGTTCACCATGCATACTTGTTCCAAAACCAGATAAAACTTTCTGCATTTGTACTGATTATAGGAAGGTGAATAGTGTGACAAAAACAGATTCATTCCCATTGCCAAGAATGTATGACTGCATTTATAAGATCAGGAATGCCACGTACGTCACCAAATTTGACCTTCTGAAGGGATTTTTAGCAGATTCCACTAATGGAAAGAGCAAAGGAAACTTTGGCATTCGTGACTCCATATGGATTTTACCAATATAAAGTAATGCCGTTTGGGATGAATGGGTCACCGAGTACATTTCAATGCCTCATGAATATGATCACCTCTCGTCTAGACAATTGTGATGCTTACATCGATGATGTCATCATCTACAACGACACCTGGAAAGAACATTTAGCAACAATTCGGAAATTCTTTGACAGACTCATAGATGCAAGTTTGACAATTAATTTATCTACAAGTGAGTTCTGCCGTGCTAGTGTTACATTCCTGGGACATGGACAAGTTAAACCTATAGCTGCTAAGGTCAAGTCTATCTGAATTTACCGTGCCTGTAAATAAAAAGCAACTGATGCGATTTTTGGGTATGGCCCGATACTATCGAGAATTTCGTTCCAATTTTCTATAATTGCTGAACCCCTGACAAATTTACTGAGTAAGAAAAACATGTTCCTTTGGAGTGAAAAACGTCAGGAAGCTTTAGACAAGTTGAAAGCCATACTTAAACGTGCGCCGGTTCTTACAGCTCCAAATTTCAGCCAGTCATTTAAATTTTCTGTTGATGCAAGTGATGTTGGGGTTGGAGTAGTTTTGATTCAAGAAGATGAAAGTGGTATTGATCATCCATTGTGCTATTTTTCAAAGAAATTAATTAAGCACCAAAGGAATTATTCAACAATTGAAAAGGAATGTTTGGCTTTGATATTGGCATTACAACATTTTGAAGTTTACATTGGTTCAGCTCCTTCCTCGATTGTTGTATTAGTGACCACAACCCCCTTACAAGATGAAAAATTAAAATCAAAGACAACTGAAGTTGAGTTTGTTGTTACAGGAATATAATCTTGACATCAAGCACATCAAGGAAAAAGATAATTTAATAGTGAATGCACTTTCCCGTGTATAGAAATGTATTATTTCACGTATACTGTTTGTAATTCATAAGAGCACTTCTTATGTTTTCTTAAAACTCATGTATAATTAATCTATGGTAAAAAGAGAACTTTATCATATAAATCTTTCTTTTGTATGGGGGAAGGTGTTACGTATATCTGATTTAATTCATATTTATTTTTATTTAATTGTTTGTCAGTTGTAATTGTTTTATTCTGTTATATGCTATTATAATGTAAATTTATTCACTGGAGATATTTTTTCCAGAAAATCGGTTGACCCGATTCATTCTTTTTTAAACACCTGATGCTGATCTAAATCCTGACCTTGTTTCAGAAGTTGTAGCAACTTCGTAAACAAGTTCTATTTTATTTTAAATTGATTGGTTTTCATCAGGATCATTTTTGGTGTACATGACATAAACATGATCACGTGACCCCTCCCCTTTCGATTTCGCAATTCCGGTTTTTCAATTACTGCTAGTTTTAATAGAGATGCGTAGAGAGAGAGAGATTTCTCAGGTTTGGGCTTTTACACTGATGTCAAGTTATTTTGTTGTAGCCAGATTCTGAGTTATATTTTTCTTCAGATCAGTCGGATTTCAAAAGGATTAATTCTTTTTTCTCTGGAAATATTTTGAGGAGTGTTCACACAGAAATTTTGGAAAGACATTGCTTACAAATTTTAATTTGGATTTCCAACACCGGAGTGTCATTATTTGTATTTCTACAAGGAATGGTAGACTTCAACACTACAGATCATAGCATACGTCATCATCTTCCATTTGGATTCTTCATCGAGATTTGAACGTGAAATCAGTAGAACATTTTGTTATTAGGACTGCTAAAATTTTATTCTCTGACTATTTTTGGATCCTTTTGGATTTGATTCTATAAAACCGTAAGTTCATATTATTTTTATTTTTACAGAAATTTTCCAGGGAGATATATTATTTTGTTAAATTTTAAAATGCTTGTTGTTTTCACTCTTTCTGTGTTACTGTTTATTCAAGCCTAAACATGTAACACTATTCAAAATACCTGATCAGGGCTACTAAGTGAGGATCCGACCTGACTGCAGGGTCTTTTGAAAATTGATAGTGTTGGAAAGGGCTGCTCAATAGCCCTTAATTATAGAAACCAATCATTAAATTATTTCTCTTTGTAAATTAAGAGAGTAAAAATGTCCTCTGCACTCATAGAGTGACAGCTACTAGGCCTGACACATTTGCTACGTCACTAACCTCAAAAGATTCTTTAGTTTGGCAGCATACTCCTTATACATTGATCTTCTTCTGGACTGAAAATTGCAACTTGGATCAACACTTCTTTGTGGAGGGATCAGATGAGATGAGCTGAGTGTGAGGGTGAAGAACCTGTGGAAGAAGAGAGCCCCTGTATTGTGACAAGTGTTGCCTCGTCTGCAGTAAAGTTCAAGGATGGTCCACTGGTATATTGAAAAGATAATTGAAAGTATAGTCATCTAGGGCCAATCAAAATGAGCTGAGTCAAGTGCCTGCCTTGTGAAGGACCTGTGGGATCATCTGAAGGGTGGGAAGGCACAAGCAAAAAGACAATCCCACTTGAAGCTGAAAATGACCACTGCCAAGGCATTCTGGTCAGGAACTGTAGAAATGCAAATGGGGTGCTTCTTGTTCAGGGTGGTGGCAAACAAGTCTCCCAAGGGAGTTTCCCAAAGTTGAAAAATGGAATATACTAACGATAGGTGGAATACAGTAAGAATTGTCTTCCCTTTTCTTGACTGCCAAAATGTTCTTCATGTTTGAAATATGGCAAACTCAGAGAAATATACCTTCTGAAGCTGTCAAGAGAAGGAGGTTCCAAACCTCCATGCAGAGAGAATTTGCATGCATGCCTCCTTGTTTCCTGAGGTATGCTACCACTGATGTGTTGTCAGAGAAGCCTGTCATGCAGAGACCTTATTTGGTGGACACCCCCCCCCCCCCGAAGGCTTAAGGATTCTGCCCTCATTCCCAATTTGTTCATACAGAGTGTAGATTCTTCATGAGAACATTAACCAAGATCTCTGTTCTTACCAAAATGTCAGACATTGTCACATCATCAAAACGTTATGAGCTCTGCTGAATGCATACAGAGACGTTCTTAAAATCAAGATCTGTCACCAGTGCTCCCAGACAATGATTCAGAACTTTTGGACGCACTTTTCCTGAAAAAGAACACAACTCAGATTTTGTAGAAATACATTTCTCTCATATATACTGAAAATGGCCTACCACTACTGAAGCTAAAATAAATATGGGTTACCAGAAAATGCCTTTTCTCTTAAACAAAGCTACCTTAGGTGTAGGAAGCATCATATTAATACTTGTCCGCACCAGCTCTGAGGATATATGCCCCAGTTATTATAAAAGTAGTTCCACAGGAATCAATACTTAGGCAACTTTATTTTAACATACAAGATCTCTCTTTTAAATGACAATTGCCATAAACATGAAATGGAAGTTAAACTCTTATGAATTACAGTCACAATTCAGATTTAATACTGACATATCAGAATTATGTATGAATGCATTGAAACAACTCAATTAGGCAAGTACATAATAGATTCAGAAAGCTAACAGTATGATGCTCATTCATTCTGTCTAACTCTAGCTGTTGTTCTTTAGTATGGCATTTTTGTTTGGAGACCAATACATAAATATGGATTCATTTATGATGACTACAAACAATAAAAATTAATTCGAAAATCTGCGAATTCAAACTTGCCATTCCAAAAATAAGAAAGCTAAGATCAGTTTCACTAGAGGTTGTAAGGATTATAAATAGAAAATCTCTAATTTACTAACACAAATTTATACATATTAAGCAAAATTCTTACTGGATACAGAAATGCAACAAAATTACCTAGGGTGAAACCATAAAGATAAAGAAATGATTCTTTTTATATATGCATCTAAGTCAGTTTCACAGCTTAAAAAGCAGTTGGAATGACCCATCATTCAGTTCCTTGTAGTGCCGGATTACCAAATAGGCAGAGTAGGCACCGGCTTAGGTGCCCCGCAACAACAGATCAAAATAATATTGATAAAACGTATTAGGAGATAATTTGCGATGGGGGGGGGATGAGATTTCGACTGACTAAGGGCCTAAGGGTTTAATCCGGCACTCGTTCCTTGTACACTCCTCTTTAATTATAGCACATTTCCTGATTCCTGATTCAAGTAAATTTCTTTATGCTACATATATGTATGCTTTCTACTTCCAACAGATGTATGATATATTCAAAAGATAAAATTTTAATAAACTATATAATTTTAAAAAATGGTATAATTGCTTCATTTAATTAAAATGTTTCACCGTCTTTAAACAAGTATGTCACCAAAGCATTGGATAAATTTAAATTTAAACTATCTGTATGCATATGCATCCTGTAATGTAGCACAACTGAACATGTAATATGTGATGTGTATTACTTATCTTTTATCCCTGATTATGTACCGGTTCTCTGCAATGATACATATATTATATTATCCATTCATGTCTATTATGATTTTATGTATGACATGTAATTTGTCAATTCTTAATGTGCACAAGTCTGATCATATCATATGTATTCTAATGTCTGTACATATGGTTTACATTGTAATTTAATGGTGGAGGAAAACCACGGGAAAATCCCAGAAAGAACCACCAACCCATGAGAAGCTACTGGCAAGCTTTCTCACATACCCACATTGGCCGAATCCATGACTCAAATCCATGCAGACAGAGGTGAGATGGCAGTGATCCATAACGGAGAGCACTTTAGACCACTCAGCCACTCAGGGCCCCATCAAGTATGGTAAAAATCTGATCAGAAATATGGGATCTAATGCCAACTGGCTCATCTGGACTCATTTGAGATATTAATTACATAATTTCAAAGTCTGATGAGGTATATAGCCTCTAGTGTGTTGACATGCTTAAATGATCATGAAATCCCTTCATTAATATGCATGGATGTCATTCAAAATTGTACTCTTTTAAGACCTTGATGATTAAATCTGCATAACAAGTCAGATCAAAATCTAATTAAAAATGAAACCTCTAGTGTTGATGAACAATACACGATGGACAACTGACTATACAAAAACTCACTTGGCTTTTGCCAGATAAGCTAAATATAAAAGAACAGATTAATTTTGAAGTACTTTTGTTATGCATATCCATATATTTGTGTAACCTTTGGTATATGACTATCTACAATGAAACTTTTGTTCATGAGTCTGTAGTGATCCTCTAAATAAATAATTTTTTGTCCACTGGTGAAGAGTCCATTTTAATGATACTGAGCTATAAATAGGTGTTTACAAGTTAAATTCAACCTATATATTTAACCTATTGACAAGTTTAGAGTAATTTCCCATTGAGTTCAGGTGGGTTCTTTGAAGAATTCAGTTTTTTCCAATTGGATGGGTCAGTCAGGTAGATTACTTCACAACCAAGGTCCCTTGAGCTGATACTGTGGCATATTAGATCATGTGGTAAGATTTGTCACATGGATATACTGTAACATAGTTGTAATAGACTCTTGAAGATGTACTTAAAGAGAGAACTGAGGAATTATGTCATTCCTATTCTGTATTCTTATTTCAAATGTACTTGAGTTAATATCAGTCTGCATTTGTGTTACATGTTGTGTTTAAATATAATCTGAGTTGAGACATTTATTCATTGGAATTACAAAGTGCTCCTTGGGCTAAAATATTATTCTAGGACTATTGTGAATTCATTCAAAGGAGTTCTGGAGTATGCAATTGTGATACATCAGGACTATAAACAGACCAATACATTTTAGAATCTGCAATTTTCAAAACATTCTTTACTTTTGGACCTGTTTAGCATTTTTAGGATTATTTTAGCTTTATTTCAGGATACCATAAGTACCTCCAAAATTCATAATTTTATTCATTTTTAAAATTATTCAAGTTTTATCAACCTTGTTTTTATTTTGTTTCTTTCTGTTACTTAATGACCATAGCATCATAACACTCTCAAGTCCATGACTTTGTAAGCTTGCAATTATAGTGCTTTCAAGGACCTGAGAGAAGTCTGCCGATAGTCACACAAACTGAAGACTTATAAAGACTAGTCTGTAAACTCCAGATTTATGTCATCAATGTCTCAACATAGATTTTGAAAGACATCCGTGCATATTAATGAGGTGATAAAATTTCTAAGATGGCTATGACAGAAGACATACTAGATGTAAAATTGGTACCATTTTGATTTAGGACTAACTGGACAGCATGAGAAGTACTTTGGTGAAAACCCCATATTGCTATGACCGTCCATTCAAAAGTATTAGTGATACCAAGAGATTCAAGCTGGCCACATTGGTGGCCATATGGAAAGTAAAATCAGCATCAGCTTCAATCAGGACCAACTCAACATCCTGTGAATTGTTTGGGTGAAAATCCAATAATGATTTGATCCACTGATTAATAGTATAACAAGATTTTCAAGATGACCAAACTGGGGGCCAGATTGGAATCATTTTCGATTAATACCAATTAGATATCATATCACATCTTTTAGTGAAAATTTTAGCAAAACTCCCATGTCAGTACAATATCCATTCAGGAATAGTAGCAACAACAACACCTATAAGAGTACTCCTGATGATGCCAAACTGGATTGAGAGGAGCACTATTTTCAGTTAGGACTAACTAGACCTTGGGACAGATGTGTCTGTAAAGCTTCATGGCAGCACTATTTTCAGTTAGGACTAACTAGACCTTGGGACAGATGTGTCTGTAAAGCTTCATGGCAGCACTATTTTCAGTTAGGACTAACTAGACCTTGGGACAGATGTGTCTGTAAAGCTTCATGGCAGCACTAAAAATAGTTTTATAGGAGGATTAGCAATAACAAAACTTGTGTTAATGGATGGATGTGTGAGACACACAACAGACAGCAGGCCATCCTTTTAGCTCTTCTGGTTTAGGACTGGTACAGTTTAAAATTGGTACAAGAAGCACACAATACACATAACAAAATACAGTATGTGAAATGAAGAAAAGGAGTTATCATCCTTCAGGAAGAGGTGCCCTTTTGTATAGGAATCTACTATGATATGCATTGTAATTAAAATTTAATTAATTTGTACATACCATGGGAACCTATCATGAAATGCCAGCTAGAAGGTAGTACTAATTAAGCAATGTTGATTATGAATTACCTATTATTTATAATGAGTTCCACTAGCCACAAACAAAAATCATCCATAACTGTTTCTTATTGATGACAAGATGACACTGAAGCTCAATTAACTGGCATCCATTTATTTGACAATTTATTATATATGATGTCACAAATGGAAGCGATTTCTTAAAAGTCATTACATAATTGATGGCTGGTTAGTGTCAGTAATATCATGCAGATGAAACGGAATCAATCTGATGATCAAATAAATCTGATACTTTTAGTTTTAACAATTTATGTCAGATAAACAAGATTAGACAGCAAATGCAAGTATATAAAAAAAATAAACCATAAAGAATATATAAAAATGCTCCTTTATTTGACAACTGATAATTTATTGTGAATGTATTGTGAATGCTTCAAAATATCACATCAATTACACATTGAAAGGTCGCACAGTAGTTATGACATCAACACATCAGGATCATATCTCTCACACAACACATCTCTCACACAGTCCTTATGGACATAATTATGTCAGGATGTCAACACATCTCTCATGCAATGCTTGTGGACATAATTATGCCAGAGTGTCAACACATCTCTCACACAATGCTTGTGGACATAATTATGTCAGGATATCAACAGATCTTTCTCACACAATGCTTGTGGACATAATTATGTCAGGATATCAACAGATCTTTCACACAATGCTTGTGGACATAATTATGTCAGGATATCAACAGATCTTTCTCATACAATGCTTGTGGACATAATTATGTCAGGATATCAACAGATCTTTCACACAATGCTTGTGGACATAATTATGTCAGGATATCAACAGATCTTTCTCACACAATGCTTGTGGACATAATTATGTCAGAATGTCAACACACCTCTCACACAATGCTTGTGGACATAATTATGTCAGTGTCATCACACCTCTCACACAATGCTTGTGGACATAATTATGTCAAAGCACCAACACATCTCTCACACAATGCTTGTGGACATAATTATGCCAGAGTGTCAACACATCTCTCACACAATGCTTGTGGACATAATTATGTCAGAATGTCAACACATCTATCACACAATGCTTGTGGGCATAAATATGTCAGAATGTCAACACATCTCTCACACAATACTTGTGTGCATGGGTGATTTGGTTTTTTAATGAAGCTTTAACAATTTTTCAGCCATATCGATATCTATAGTGTGACAGTTTATAGTGACATGTAGCACTAGGGCATCATGCCTTAGACATGTCCTACCCAAACATGTTATCCGTACACCGGGCCGACCAGTCCCAGCACTAATCTCTTAATGCTGACTGCCGAGCAAGGCAGCTACTAGTGCCATTTTTATAAGTCTTTGGTGCGACTCAGCCAGGGTTTCGAACTTGTTACCTCCCGCATCCAAGGCAGACACTCTAACCACAAGGCCACCATTGCAGTCAATAATTATGTCAGAATGTAAACACATCTCTCACACAATCCTGTGGACATAATTATGTCAGACTGTCAGCAGATCTCTCACACAATTCTTATGGACATAATTATGTCAGACTGTCAACAGATCTCTCACATAATCCTTGTGGGCATGATTATGTCAGACTGTCAACACATATCTTATGATCTTTGTGGGAATAATTATGTTAGACTGTCAACACATTTCCAAAGTAATCCTTGTGGGCATAATTATGTCCAATTGTCAACACATTTCACACATATTCCTTGCAAGCATAATTATGTCAGGCTATCAACACATCTCTCACATAATCCTTGTTGGCATCATGATAAGTACTAACAATTATTCATACAACACACAGCTAAATACATATCATAAATGTACATGTACAAACATATTTAACTATGTATTAAAAAAACCCACCAACATAACAGTATTAAATGAACCATCACAAGCATCTGGATCATAATGGATGAAGATACATTTTTATTTTCTAATTATTACTCTAAGTATTGACTGTAATTATCAATTTTAAAGCCACTTTCTTCTATTCCATACTTTTCAAAATTATTTTACTGTTGTGATATGGGTTTACTGAAAATTCAGAATCATAACATTATGTTTTTGCATCATCAACATCTAGTTAATGAAAACAGGCCTGGTACAAGATTTATGTTTGGAACAACCCTTAATACAGACTTAAAATAAATGTACCCATGTCATCATACAAAAAGTGAGGAAGTTCAATTGCAGCAATGACATGCCAACTTGGCACTTCTGCCCTACTGAGTTTGACCCCAACTTAAGGCATGCATGAGCTAAGTGGTCATCATCCAAGGTTGATAGTTTTCATCAGGTTCTATGTTTCATATTAAAAAATACCTTTAAACCAACAATGGATTTGTGAATACATACTAAATCAGAAAAGTGTATATATCTATCTATCTATATATATATATATATATATATATATATATATATATATATATATGGGGGGGGGTCAATGGCACATTAGCACAATATATGCCATATGGTGCCAATTACAAGGAAAGTTTAACAAATATAAAGAAAAAGAGTGGCAAAAAAGAAAAACTGTAGCTAACTAATAAACAGCAAAATGCAACTCATACAATAAACTTTGTCTGGACCACTTCTGTACATAGTGACAAGAAATGTGAATTAAATAAAAAATTTAATTAATAATAAAATACCTTTTGTTTTGACTTCCAGTAATTGTCATTTTAGATCCTGAAACATAGACTGGATAAACATAATTTAACTGGAACTTTAAATTTTAAGACATTTATCACAATTAAGTCCTGTACAGGAATTAACCTGATGGCATAAAATTGGTCAAGCCAATAAAAAATAAATATATGTCATGCAATGTTATTTTCTTGGCCATGCTATGTACACAAAATTGATCTTTGTCTATTATCATGGTTCTCCCTTAGGTATGATAAAGGTAAAATCCTTGTCTACTATCATGGTTCTCCCCTAGGTATGATAAAGGACAGGTAGTCTGCTGTTGCACCCCAAGACGCTCGGTTCAGCTGGAAAATTGTGACCCATGTCACAATCACTGCTATCCATATCAGGGACCCAATCATAGAACGGATAACGTCTGTAAAATGAAAAAAAAAACAAAGAATCAGAAAGCAATAATTTCCCTTGTATTACAAGACGCTAAGAAGATTCTGTGATTTTGATACATCCTCATTAAACATAATATAGCTTTACTAACGGGACATCCATAAATTAAGAATCCATGGAGGGGGTGGGAGGGTGTTTGACAAAAGTGTATTCCTGCATATGGTGATGGGGTGACTGTTAATAAATATGTACATTCTGCATCATCAGGGGGTCAATATATATATATGTACATTCTGTATCATCAGGGGGTCAATATATATATGTACATTCTGCATCATCAGGGGGTCAATATATATATATATGTACATTCTGCATCATCTGGGGATCAATATATATATATGTACATTCTGCATCATCAGGGGGTCAATATATATATATGTACATTCTGCATCATCTGGGGGGCAATATATATATATGTACATTCTGCATCATCTGGGGGTCAATATGTACATTCTGCATCATCTGGGGGTCAATATATATATATATGTACATTCTGCATCATCAGGGGGCCAAGATATATATATATATATATATATATATATATATATATATATATATATATATATATATATATATATATATATATATATATATGTACATTCTGCATCATCAGGGGGTCAATATATATATATGTACATTCTGCATCATCAGGGGGTCAATATATATATATATATATATATATATATATATATATATATATATATATATATATATATGTACATTCTGCATCATCAGGGGGTCAATATATATATATGTACATTCTGCATCATCTGGGGGTCAATATATATATATGTACATTCTGCATCATCAGGGGGTCAATATATATATATGTACATTCTGCATCATCAGGGGGTCAATATATATATATATATATATATATATATATATATATATATATATATATATATATATATATATATATATGTACATTCTGCATCATCAGGGGGTCAATATATATATATGTACATTCTGCATCATCTGGGGGTCAATATATATATATGTACATTCTGCATCATCAGGGGGTCAATATATATATATGTACATTCTGCATCATCTGGGGATCAATATATATATATGTACATTCTGCATCATCAGGGGGTCAATATATATATATGTACATTCTGCATCATCTGGGGGTCAATATATATATATATATATATATATATATATATATATATATATATATATATATATATATATATATGTACATTCTGCATCATCAGGGGGTCAATATATATATATGTACATTCTGCATCATCTGGGGGTCAATATATATATGTACATTCTGCATCATCAGGGGGTCAATACATATATGTACATTCTTCCCTATTTTAATAATCCAACTAATTCAGCTTGCTTGATAAAATGAAAATTCCATCCTTCAACTGTCTCAGTTATTGTTGAGGGTGGAGGTGGTGGCACATGATTATGTATGGAGGTTTTTATTGCGCAAAAGTGTATACTTTGAATTGGGAGGGGTCGAAATGGGACGATATTTTGCATATATACATTATGGATGTCCACAAAACATATAAAAGCATAGCAGTATATGCATACCCTATGGATGTTTAAGATGTACACCAAAATGCAAAATGCACTGACTCAGTCATCACATGAAGTATCCAAATATAAGGAGTCATAATAGTTCATGGCCATACTGTCATATTATGGTCATATGGTCAGATGATACACTCACAGATCCAGGTCATACTGTCATATTATGGTCATATGGTCAGATGATACACTCACAGATCTAGGTCACACTGTCTGATAATGCACCTGCAGATCATAGCCATACTGTCAGATCAAGGTCATACTGTCAGATAATACACACACAGATTAGACTCATACTTTCAGAAATGTACTTGCAGATCAGGGTAATATCACATAATGCCCCAGTGAGCTGGGTTACACTGTCACATGATGTACATACATATCAGCATGACAGTGTCACAAAATACACCCAAAGATAATTTTTATACTGTTATAAAATGCATCTGCATATCAGGGTAATGATGTCACAAAAGATAGGGTTAACATGTGAAGTAACATGCATATAGATCAGTGTCATACTGTGACATAATGTAACTGGAGATCAGGATTATTGTTACACAATGAACCTGAGATCAAGGTCATAATGTCACATAATGCACAAAAAGATCAGGGTCATTCTGTTACACAAAACTAGCAGCTACATCCAGGGATGGTCTTGACTTTTAAAAAGTTGTTGCCAAAAAAATCGCCAACCTCAATATTTTGTTGCCAATTTTCAAACAAATGTCACTAAAACAAGTAGTGAATATTTTTCCAAGTCTATTAATGTAATCAGTAATGAAAACTGAAAAAAGATAATTATTACTTTATTGACAACAAGCAATACAGCCATAATATTACAAAATAAATCATTACATGACTGTTTTGCACTACCTCCATAGTCTTTGCATCCTATATCACAGTTAGTGAAAAGGAATGAATGTTGTCACCTGAAATAAATGCATTATCAAATCTAAAATATCTACTTTCCTGACATATACAGTCTCTCTCTCTCTCTCTCTCGCTTTTTAAATAGAAACATCAGGTATTAAGCAAATCTATATTATGTGCATTATTTTCCAAACAATAGTTTTGAAAGGAACACTAGTTTAATGACATTTTAATACTAAAACCCTATGATCTTACTTTGCAATGTAAGATAAGTGATGTACAAAGTGACTGTTGATTTCATGCATTCAGGAATTAAATGACCCCCCTTATGGCTAGCTTCACAAAGTATATCTCCATCAACCAGGCCTTCAGAAAATTATTTTTGCCACACTTCTGCATGCTTTGCTTGTAGTGAATTGCTTCCTAAATCCCAAGAATGATTACTGAATGCTGTAGATTTTATGTTGACAAGCAAACTAGGATCTCCATTCCCACCAATGAAATTTACACGAGTCAACACCTGGCATTAATGTACCGTATATATAAGCATTAATTACCATCATTAAATTAAAAGAAGGAATGAAGAAACATACATAGCATATCTGCCCCAAAAAATCTAATTCAGAATAAATATGTTATTTAGTAAGCAGAGTTATATGCATATGAGTGAACAAAAAGGAAATAAGGTAAGAAATAAAATGTGGGAAATAGTTATCACATGTATGGTAGCTTGAAACCACTTTTGAACTGCTAACAAAAATTCACACCCAGTTTAGACATTGTTAGTTATAACAATAAAGGGCATTGTTTATTTGTCAATCAATTGCTAGTGCTTTCACTCACTGCAGAACAGGCGGTTTCTTTCAAGTATTTCGAAGAGGCTTGAATCTAACCTTTAGCTATTTTGTGTAACAGACAGATTCCAGTGCACTGTGTATCCAAGTTTGTGGCTTCCTTTCATGGTCCTTCTGAATGTCTCCACTCCAAATGCATGACTATGTACAAATTGAACAGCGAAAAAGGTTGTTGCCCAAAAAAATTGCCAGATGGTATATTTTGTTGCCAATAAGGGAAAGAAATTGCAATTTGCAACATTGGCAAAGCCCAGGATGATCCCTGTGCATCTACAGATCAGCATTTGCACATCAGGATCACACTGTTAAGTCATGTACCTGTGTAGCAGTCCATACTGTTGCATAATGCACCAGGCCTGGAGATCAGGGTACACTGTGACATGATGCATATGCATATCCAGCTGATACAGTTCCACATAATGTGTCTCAATACAAGGGTCATACTGTCATTCATTGCATCAACAGATTAGTGTCATACCATTGTACAATGCAAATCAGGGTAATGTTGTCAAAGATCAAGATCGTGCTCTTGAATAATGTACCAGCCATGAGATAATGCACCTGCAGATCAGAGCAATGCTGTCCCATAATGAACCTGCCAATATGGGTATACTGTCACATAAACACGTACAAATAAGGACAATACTGTCACATACTGGTAATACATCTGAAGAAAAGGATAATGCTGTCAGATAATGCACCTGCAGATTAGAGTAAAGCTATCACATAATACACCTGCAGATCAGAGTAAACCTGGTACATAATACACCTGCAGATGAGAGTAAAACTATCACATAATACACCTGCAGATCAGAGTAAACCTGGTACATAATACACCTGCAGATCAGAGTAAACCTGGTAAAGAATACGCCTGCAGATCAGAGTAAACCTGGTACATAATACACCTGCAGATCAAAGTAAACCTGGTACATAACACACCTCCAGATCAGAGTAAACCTGGCACATAATACGCCTGCAGATCAGAGTAAACCTGGTACATAATACACCTGCAGATCAAAGTAAACCTGGTACATAACACACCTCCAGATCAGAGTAAACCTGGCACATAATACACCTGCAGATGATAGTAAAGCTATCACATAATACACTTGCAAACGATAGTAAAGGTATCACATAATACATCTGCAGATCAGAGTAAACCTGGTACATAATACACCTGCAGATGAGAGTAAAACTATCACATAATACACCTGCAGATCAGAGTAAACCTGGTACATAATACACCTGCAGATCAGAGTAAACCTGGTACAGAATACGCCTGCAGATCAGAGTAAACCTGGTACATAATACACCTGCAGATCAAAGTAAACCTGGTACATAACACACCTCCAGATCAGAGTAAACCTGGCACATAATACACCTGCAGATCAGAGTAATGTTTTAATATAATGGATCTGCAGAGCAATGAATGCTGTCACATTATTTACCTGCAGATCAGGGTAATGCTGTCATATAAAACATCTGGAAATCAGTATTAATAGTGTTATACTGAAATGTTGGCTGGCTATAACTGTGTTCTACTGTAATTTAGTTTTCCTGTAATCGTGTTCTACTGTAACGTTGGTTGACTATAATTGTGTTTTACTGTTACTGTTGTTGTTGTTGTAGGGTTTAACGCCATTTTTCAGCAAAAGATAGGCTAAACTGGTGGGGGAAGAACTGTGGAGATCCCAGAGAAGAACAATCTGACCTATGAGAAATTACTGACAGGTGTTATACTGTGATGAAAGTTTACTATATCTGTGTTCTACTGTAACATAGAGTCCTACAAATGTGTTCAACTGTAATGTTGGTTTGATATAATTGTGTTCTACTGCAAATTTTATTAATTAAAGTATACACCCTTATGTAAAAAATATTTTTTTTATAACTTACATGATCTGATTTGTGCCTGTTGTTCAAAATGGGGTTTCCTGAAAGCTTCCATGAAGAACCAAATGGAGTTGACAAACCACAAGAAAGGCAGCAGTGCAAATCCTCCTGCAAGAGAACACACCATGTATTGTTACAATGCTTTAGGTGATGAACACTTGGACTTTAAATTTTTGATAGAAAGAAAAATGCATAATGTGGCAGTTTTAAGACCATCTTGTCAATCTGTTTGCAATCCTTTACATCATAAAAGTAGTATTTCCTTTATTATTGTATACATAGATGAAACTGTTTTAAGATAACCTACAAAGGTGTGACAATTAGTCAAATATTTTGCTTCATGGACATTAGAAAATGCTGTATGTTTTGAAAGATTTTGTCATTTTTCGGAGTTTTTTCAAAACAGGTTGTAAATAAAAGTTAAAAGGAGTTGTTTTTTTTCTCAGATATATAATACTGCATATCAAGATTAAACTAAGAGAAATTTACAGACTTTGGATAAAGTGGAAAGCTCTAACAAAGCAACAAATATATCAACAAAGCTATTCCTGATATGTTTTGTAATGAAATATGTCATTTTTAGGAAGCATTATCTCAACAAATACAAGAGATAATGCTGTGCTGTCATTTTTTCACATGAGTTTTAGAATGCTGCATAGTTGTTTATAGTACTTTATCTATGTGAAAAGACTTCATCAAATAAAAGAATTTTTTAAAATTGTAATATGCTATGTATGTTGTTTTGATACGTGGCGATGGGCCTCCCTACTTATTATTGTTTTGGCACGTGGCGATGGGCTTCCCTACTTATTACTGTTTTGGCACGTGGCGATGGGCTTCCCTACTTATTATTGTTTTGGCACATGGTGATGGGCCTCCCTACTTATTATTGTTTTGGCACGTGGCGAATGGCCTCCCTACTTATTATTGTTTTGGCACATGGTGATGGGCCTCCCTACTTGTTATTGTTTTGGAAGTTACTTCTAAAGACTTAAAACTCACTGTGGATTAGATTGGTTTTAAAAGAAGAATGCTGGAACACTTCCTAAAGTTGGTCTGAACAAATGTGCAGAGATTTGTCTGCTAATTTAAAGCCAATTGTCCTTAATTAATTATGAGCAATACCCTGTACCAAGTACTCATTTTCTGAATTTTTTCCCTCACAGTTCTGTTTGTCAACAACTTTATGTGTCTCTGGTACATCCTGGTCTCTGGGCCTCCCTACTTGTTATTGTTTTGGAAGTTACCTCTAAAGACTTAAAACTCACTGTGGATTAGATTGGTTTTAAAAGAAGAATGCTGGAACACTTCCTAAAGTTGGTCTGAACAAATGTGCAGGGATTTGTCTGCTAATTTAAAGCCAATTGTCCTTAATTAATTATGAGCAATAGCCTGTACCAAGTACTCATTTTCTGAATTTTTTCCCTCACAGTTCTGTTTGTCAACAACTTTATGTGTCTCTGGTACATCCTTTACATCCTATTCACTGACTCCTCTTCAGCTGTTATTCATGTGACATTTAAACTATATTGTGGCACAGCCATTTTGCATCATCAGAGACTGGTGACAAGCTAATACAATTACATAATTAACTAAATCCTTACTGTATATATTTCAATATTATTTTTTTATATTTTAAAAGCAAGGTGTTGAAAGGATCAAAGGACAAAACACAACCATGAACAGTTTACAATCAACAGTTGTATTGGAGTATTCCAAATAAAGGGAGAGTAAAATACATGATTCATTTAATACTCAAGTCCCTGATCAAATACAGGATCCAAAAAGACATTTAGGACCAAAGAAATACAGGGAGATAAACAAGTTACAACACTTTCTTTTCTTATTTTACATTATTTTTGTGATTAAATAATTCTCAATTTCACAATCTGGCAAATTACCCATAACTAGATTGCTTCATCGGTTTGACTTGAAGATAGCTCCCATCCTTAACTATGGGGCGAAGGATTGGTAATTTTACAATGTCAATGATAGAAAAGTTCATTTGTCATTTTCTAATAGATTCTTGGTCCAAATGAATTCATATATCATGAGTTAGGAATAATTAATATGCAGAGTATAATATAAAAAAAAACAAATTCCACTTTATTACTGCTTGTCCACTACATGGAGAAGAAAATATTTAACCATCTTTGTATATAAAAATCAAAATTTAGAAATATTTAGGACATTTATACAAAATGATTCTATTGAAATTCAGATCACTAATTTAGGAATGTTTACTATAAAAGCTTTAAAGATTAGAGAAACTGTTTATGATGGACTCCTGCTACATAAGATTCTAGATCAATATCACAAAACTTGCTCCATGCAGGCTTCTGGGTTCTCTTTTAAGTTAGTTTGTGTGATTAATTGTTTAATATATATTTGTATTTCACCCAATTCAAAAAAATGCAATAATGATCACTTTTCATGTATAATGCTTCCAACAGATATGTTCTTTTCTTATGCAATAAAACATCTCTTTGTACTGCATGATGTATGGATATGTATCATAGACAAATGGTCTGTATTACAATATGCCTAAAAGTTTCGGGTTTTAAATTATTGTTGATTAGAAGAAGTAACATGTTTGCAAAGCCTAGACTCCACATAATTTGAAGTTGACCAACTCTTGAAATTATGACAAAATGATCAGGTATGTGGAAACAGCTTTATCATAACTGGTAAACTATGGAAATAATTTCTTTGATTATGAATACTTTATGAAAAAGACTTAATCATTCATTAGTCTACATCCATTAGTCTAGACATATAAGTCTACATCCATTAGTCTACATAAATTTTCCTATATACAAACCAAGGTAATACTTCCTGCAAAGGTCTAATTTATCTTCATTCTTCACTCTTCTGAGGTCCATTTTTAATCTGAAATGACACAAAAAAGATTATAATTTTGGAAGGAAAATTAGCAAAACATCAAAAATAAAACATCAGAATTAACATAAGTGATAGTATTCTTGCCATATATATTATATAATTGCTTATAAGTTGAGTTCAACTGCAAAACAAACAGACCCTGATCTGCTGTCACATAATGTACTGGCAGATATGGGTCTGTGTGGTTTGTTTTACTGATTACTTCTAACAAACTGTATAGCCCCAGATCTGCCAGTCATTATGCAATGGCAGATCTTGGCCAGTGCATTTTGCAGTTAGACTGAATTTGGCATGCAAGTATGTACCAACTTTCTTGTCTATCATGAGTCATATATATCATGTAAGTACTGAGAAATAGGTACATTTACTGATTTTATTCTTAGCTCCTTATTATTGACATTGTGATGACTTGGTTACAAAAAAATTCATCTTAACTTGTTCCTTCTCTCTAAATTCAATATGACTTTGGTGTTATGTTATGTATATCTATGTGTTATAATTTTCATGATTATAGATTGTAAGGGTCATTTAGTAAATAACATTTTTAAATATTCATTTTCTTTATGATTGAGTAAGCTATCTTGTTTGTATCATTAAAAAAATTACAGATTATATATACAACCAGTAACCAATATCTCTCCCTCTCCATCTCCCTCTCTCTCAATGAACAAAAACAATTCGTTATAGAAAATGCATGTACCAAAAGATACGGTGAGGGGAAGTAATAAAAGTGTTGCAAAAAATACATGCTTTGATGTAATGAAGACAAAACATATATTTGATATATATGTGAAAAAGATAAATGAATGTTATGAAATTTATTTATCAGCCACATCCCATTAGAAAACACAAACAATGCATATAAAAAATGGTAGTGCCTAGTTTGATCTATATTCCATTGTCAACAAATATGTGTCACTTAACAATGATACTGTCACAGGTAGCACATGGCTATAATTGTTTACATGCTGCATGTGTATGTACTTGAATTGGCCTAGATTCTGGTCAGCTGGAGACAGTTATCATATTACTGAGGCAAGCCTGGGAATCAGGATATTCATAGGGCAATGAAAACATGTGAACAAAATAAGAAGTAACTTGATGTCCAGATATCTATGCTTTCAAAAGATTGAAAATTTAATTTGCATTTATGCCATCATTGGTAGTGATCATAAGCATAACCATTTTTTCAGCAAAAGTGATACTTTCATGGCACAGAAAACATCTTCCAGTCACTTTGAAAAATGATACTTTCATGGCACAGAAAACGTCTTCCAGTCACTTTGAAAAATGATACTCTCATGGCACAGTAAGCGTCTTCCAGTCACTTTGAAAAATGATACTCTCGGGGCACAGTAAACGTCTTCCAGTCACTTTGAAAAATGATACCCTCATGGCACAGTAAACATCTTCCATTCACTTTGAAAAATGATACTGTCATGGCACAGTAAACATCTTCCAGTCATTTGAAAAATGCAACAATCCATCAGATTCCATTGCATTTATTCAAGTTTGGTGCCAACTTCCTTTGAGGAAAGGCACTTTATATTTATTGAAGATTGTACTCAGCTTTCTTTGATGAAGGGTACATGTGTTATTGAAGTCACAGCTAGAACAACTTTGACGGACCAAACAAATACCCATTTATTTTATTCTGGTGGCAACAACAAATAATTTTAGAACACCGAGATTGATTTTTTTTCGTCTGCATAGTATTTATACAGAACAATCAATGCTTCGAAGGTAATCAGTTTTCTTTAAAGTTTCATCAAAACTATTATTTCTGGGTACATAAAAAAAACCCATAAAACTTGCCATTGTTTGGTCATCTGAAGTCATTATTTTTCTTGCCTTTAAAGGTTGGTCAACTGTAGCTAGTCTGGTAGCATGACTATTCAAGTGTTATCACAGCATATGGTACTCATGCCAGATGCCAGTATAAGTGTGTGTGTGTGTGTGTGTTTAATTTGGATTTTTAACATAGCTTTAACAATTTTTCAGTCTTATCACTATGATGTCTGCAGTGTGGCAGTTTATAGTGATGTCTAGCACTGGGCCATCAGGTCGCAGACATGTAGAATGATTTCCCACCCAGTCACATTATCCTGTCACCAGGCCGACCAGTCCTAACACTAACCTCTTAATGCTGAGCGCTAAGTGAGGCAGCTGTTAGTATCATTTTTATAAGTCTTTGCTATGACTCGGTTGGCGATCAAATCCATGACCTCCCACATCTGAGACAGATGCTCTAACCACTAGGCCATGGAAGCGGTTGTCAGTATAAGTGGATTATGATATAACAATGCCCTGTTAAGATGGTTTGTCAATATGAACAAAGGATTTGTTTATGTAACAACAGATAAATTCAAGTGCATTTTATATCCATTTTTGCAGCTTCCTTTAATGGTGCATTTGAATTTTTCCATTCCAACTTTAAACAACCAACAATGTTGTGACAAAAAATTGACACGTTAGGTATATTTTGTCACAAAACTTTTTATACCTTATTTTTTATACTTTTAAGAAGAAAATATTTTTCTGTGTAAGCGAAAAATATGTATATGAATTACAGGTGCCATGAAACTATCGGATCTCTTCGCAAAATGATAGTAAACTTTTTACATGTTATTTTTCATACTTTAAAGATTTTTTTTCAAATACATGAAAGACCATGTTATATCCTAATTTGTGTTATAACAGAGCATGCTACAGTAGGGTCACACTGTGTGTGTGTGTGTATGTAAGGGTTGAGAGTTACAGTTTGTTCAAGTAGGATTTGAACCAGTGACATAAGTGACAGCAACTGTCTCCCAGTTCTCACACACCAGTACCCAAAGCCACATGGCAATAAGCTCATCCCCTCAAAAAGAATGGAACAAGGTCAAAGGTAAGGACTCTAAGGACTCAAAGTGCATGAAAACTCATTTGTTAGGGTAACGAAATTTAAGACTCAGCTATGCACAAGCCCACTTGAGAAATACAAGGATATACATCAAATTATAATATAAAATAGACACCTATTTATCAAAATGTGAGGAAAGGGCATCATCATCTTTGCTAGCCAAGGTTCTGATGTGATAACCATACCTACACCTTGGCATATCGAGCAGATATTTCAGAATTTTCAATTCACTTTTCCACTTGTCCTTAAATTTTCTAACAAATTTCAGAGATTTACTCTCTTTCCCCTCAGAGCTGACACTATCTTTCTGTTTCTTTGGAGTCTGAGGGTCAGAAAGTTCATGACTGGCAGATTGTTTCCAAGACTGAGATAGAAAAGAAAATATACATCTTCACACCCTTGTGATTTTATAGCTCTGCTTTTGCAATGAGAGTTATGTCCGTCCATTAATTAAAATGCTCAAGGTTTAAAACATTTTGCTGATTGAAAAAAATCAATTGCCAATAACACATAATCCCATGCTGAAAACTGGCTTTGTGAGAAGCTTAATTTTCCTGTTTTGTCTAACTGATTATAATTTTAAACACAATCAAACAATGCCAACATTTTATCACAAATGAATCCAGTGAAGTCATAAATGATTCCAAATTTTAAAAATTCCTCCAAATGAAGCAAATTAATAACCAATAAAACAATTCAAGTTGGTCCACTTACCATGACAACTGGCTTCACGAGCCATCAT
The DNA here is from genome assembly GCA_028554795.2 of Sinohyriopsis cumingii. Lineage (NCBI taxonomy): Eukaryota > Metazoa > Mollusca > Bivalvia > Unionida > Unionidae > Sinohyriopsis > Sinohyriopsis cumingii. The sequence goes on from JAPYKE020000101.1 coordinate 3,163,342, forward strand.
TAGTTCCAGTTCTGACCAATTGATTATAATTTGATGTGCAAACATACCAATGCTGATATTTCATCAAAAGTCAATCCATTCATGTCATAATTGTTTCCTATTCCTCTATCATAACTTCAAACATAATCTCAAAACAATTCAACCTAATTCAGTTGCACCTAAGCATATCAATGATCTGTTAGCTCCACCCAATTCATATATATATATATATATCTTCTATTGGTGCAATATTACTGGCCATCAAGGTGTAAACATCTGTTGAGCAGATGTCAATTACTGTCTCCTGCAGTAAATTTGTTCTAGACAGCGCACCCTTACTAAGAGTCTTAGTAAGAAATTAAGTCAGAGGTGAATCAAGGTTAATTAAGATTGATGCTTTGGCCATAATCTACATATGTCAAAAAGACTCACATGTCGTAATTTCTGTGCATTAAAAATGGGTCATATTTCAATTCCATGTATCAAAACCGAGTGTACGCATCTACTGAAAACCCTGATTAACATACTCATGAAACAAAACTTTTACTGCATGTTCTCATGATTATTTTCAGTGATAGTAATTATTTTTCAGTAATATAACGTAAACTACTTCAATTTTCTACAAATGTGAATGAGCTGCTTTGAAAACATTTCACAGGTAATCTGGAAATCTAAGATAATTAGTCTTAAGTTATTTTGTTTGATATGCATGCAGACATTGTACAACTGTAAATGTCAAATTTAATTATAAGTCAATGCTTAATAATAGTTTGTGAGGCCAAAATCAGCGAGACTTTTGATCCAAATCAATCCATAATCTGGCCTAAATAAGCCTGGTCTGAATCAGTCTGTACCCAGAATTTTTAGACTATGCATATATACAAGGTCAACACTGTGTTGTCTGGATCCATTGTTTTTAATATATGGTTCTAATATTTCCCCAAAAATTAAAAATAATAACAATAAAAAATTATGCCCTTAAACTTCGAAACATGCACAGTAAGTAGTTTGAAGCAAGGTAACATTATTATACAAAATCATAAAAACAGACTCAAATATTAATGCCCTGTTAGTATAGAAACTCCAGTTTATTATGAAACAAACAAGATGAACAGTTAAGAAATAAGAAATTATAAGTGAATGAATTAAACTGGTTAAGTTTTGCACATTTTTTTCATCATTTTATAGACTATAGACCATTCAATCATGGGTTGGCAGATATAAAAGTTGATTTTTCCACTATTATCATTATCTTCAAACTTGATAATACTGGAATTTTTGGTATTATAAATCGGTACGACATTTACATGGTCTGATAAATCAGCAGCCACATCTGTTTTGATAATGATGGCCAATTTCATCCATCAGTATTAACACAGATGTGGGTAGTACCAATAATAGTAAATTAAATCCTACTTCATGGATCTTGAGGCTATAACATTGTAATCCCACAATGTAAGACATATCACATGATATTTTTTGAGCAAAAAACATAAATAACATGTGACACATCATGGGACTATTCACTAGCTATATATTGAGCAAAGATTTTGAGGGCTTATTTATCGGACTAAAATAGGCACATCTTTTTCACACAATACTGGGATAAAAAGATAGTATTGGTCGGTCAATATTGTTAACAATATATCCAATATCAAGGGGAACCTTGGAATTTTTTGATTGATTGCCAGTGAAATAACATTATTAAATGTTATACCCCGTTGCTTAATAGTCAATCGTGACTGTGTCAACGTATTTATAGATAAATATAGAATAATACGTATTAAGTACCCAAGTCCTGCAATGTAAGTCCTCGACCCTGATGATCACGTTTTGGAAGTGTTTCTTGACGCCCAAACATAAATATCGGAGTAGAGGTCTTATACTGTATGACCACAGGAGTCTGACGTTTTATCAAGAAAGTATGGCGAAATCTCTGACAACATGAAATCACCTTATCGGTAATATAAATGAACACAAGGAGTGTAAGCGAGACCACAACCCTCCACTCTATTCGACTTTTCTCACGCGTCTTTTATCGCTTCAGAATCGCAAGGAGACTGAAAAACTACAAATATACATTCAAAAGACAGTGACGTACCAACGCATAACTCCCGGACGTTTAATCCAAAAAGGTCAGACTCCTGTGGTATGACTGATATTAACACCACCCATGTCCCATTCTGCACCTTACACAAACAATTTCTCCTCTCTGGTCCTGATCCCTGTTTTTTTTTTTAAATTGTAATTTGGTCGTTAGTACAGACAGTACTCAAAAGAGATATAAAAAAAACAACTTATTAATATACATTACAAGTATATCTTTATGTCATTTCAACTTCCTCTTGTCATGTACGTAAAGGCCAGCAACTCATGCTTTCGGACAAGAAAACTGGTCCTACTAAACACCGCAAAGGCGCGCAAGGGTGCAGGCTAAATCGGACCCTGGCAAATTCGGGAGAGGCTTTTTCGGACTATATTAAGGGCTGATTCAGTTCAAGTGAAATATTAAGTTTCGTCTCCGATGTAGACCTAAATGTTGCAATTTTTCAAGCAAAAATGTTGGCCATTTATATTTGCTAGAACCGTGCTAAAAATTTAATTAGGCAAAAATCCATGTGCTATCATATAATCGATTGTGAACTAAGTGAAAATAGAATGATCATCCTTAAAATTTCTTGAATGTCCATTATTGACTGTGGACATATTGACAGATAAAACAGCTTCTTTAAACGCATGTAGTACGCAACCGTGAGAACAAATTTCAGTACTATATGTTAAACAGATAAAAATATTTTCTGTTTTGCTTGACGCTCTTTTTATATTGATTTTACGAGAGAAAAAAGTTCGAAAATGTTATAATCTTTGGTTTATAAGCAAAGAAACTATTATCATCTCATTGGGATAGTTGCATTTCGCAAAGGCTCACACTCCGCGTCTGCGGTTTTGCTTTGGCTGATTGTTCATTTATAACCCCGCGTCCTTTACAACAGCATGAAAGGGCCTCTTGTTGCGAAAGATCTTTTACTGTTTAACCAGATGAACAAGTCAATATATATAATTAAAATAATAAATAGTTCCGTTTGCGTTTGTTTAATTTCTTTCGCGTGGTGGAATGCATTAGAGTTGTCTTGTTATGTCTTGAAACAATCATTTTTGCCCTTGTAGTTTTTGTTAAAGTTTACCAGCTCATCAACCAAGTTCAGGTCTACGTGAATAAGTTGGTTTTTCTGATATTACCTTCTCTGGTTCTTTGATATATATGTTCTTTTTTTCTTCTTTACTATATATAAAATAATAGACATTACCGTTTGCGTTTGTTTAATTTCTTTTGCGTGGTGGAATTCATTAGAGTTATCTTGTTATGTCTTGAAGAAATGGAAGAACAACCGATAATATTTTAATGATTCAAGATGACTACATCGTCTTTGACAAATGTTAATCAGTATTGTCTAATCTATTTTCCGTGTTAGATTTTTGTACATAATACAAAGATATTTTTGTCATACCAACCGATGTAACAAGTGTGTGTATATACACAACTATAAAACGAATAATGCAACCAGAAACACATTTTATTTCTCGAGGATTTTTGTTTCGACAAGATGCATTGGCATTACACTGTTTTCAGCATTTTCATTTGATCATTATTTTCAGTTGTCATTTTGAAATCGATATGTTTGATGGTTTATTGTAACCTATCTGAGCTGAAAAGTATCTTGTGAAATATCTAATTCAATTTGATATGATCGGGTGATTGTTTTGTTCATTTTATAAAATGTTCAAGTTGTCGATTGGCATTCTTTTTTATATTACTGAAGTTGCAGTATAAAATCACCTGACTATACTATGAATATTTTAGCAGCGCTGTCTTTACAATGAGCTGATATGTCTTCTTGGTCTATTTATTTCCCTATTCTTTCTATTTATTTCCATAATCTTCCAACTCGTTCTCATTCTGAGTCTCTGTGTAGGTTCCATTTGCAATTGTTATATTCGATTAAATTTCAGAAGAAATGGAGTTACAGTATCTTGAATCATTCAGAATGTTTCTTATTGCAGTGACGTATCTATTTCTTCACTATGTACATTACCAAAAACAATTGATGAATGTGGCAAAATAGTGTATGAATTATTACAAATCTTGTTATTGCTTTTGCAAATCAACGTCTAGCAATTTTTTTTATGAAGTAATAGTGTGTGTGTGTGTGTGTGTGTGTGTGTTGGTGTGTGTTGGTGTGTGTGTGTGTGTGTGTGTGAGATTTGGATTTTTAACGTAGCTCTAACAATTTTTCAGTCATATCGCTACGATATCTACGAAGTTATAGTTACAGTGTCTCAAGGAAAAGAAATAAAATTGGAGGAACCATTAAAAAATATAAATACACTGTAGGCTTGGATTTTAAAAGCAAATATGCAAAAGGTATGTACTGTAAAGATGAAAGAAACTGGTGGGACAAAATTATTATCACCCATCTCAATCAAGAGAATATCAGAACGATACATTTGTATTAGATATTTAAATATATGATTTAGCAAATAAATACATTGCATTGGAAATAATGTGTTGAGAAAATGCAGTTTACCAATTACAGGATGACTTTATTAAATTATCTACCAGTTGTAGCGATGGAGAACAAATTGGTGGAAGGTTATTTAGTATACTATAGGAAAAAGATATATAGAATGATAAAAAGCTGTTGAAATAGCCTAATTGTTTTTAGAAAAGAACGCGATTATCATGATGAACACATAAGAAGACTTGCAGAACCACATAAGAAGAAATATTATTTTGAAAATATATCATCACAAGAAGAACTGAGCAACGTTAGAATTAATTCGTCGCAACTTTTAAAGTTTCGAAAATTGAAAATATTTCCACAGAAACAATTAAAGAAATTTTAATACGTAGATTTAATCTCGGAGAAAGATCAAGACTGCTATTCAAAGAATTGAGAATTGCTATAACTACAGCGATTGCAAAAACATAATGTACAGTTTCCTCGATCTACAGCAGATTTCCCCATAGTTGTTCCACCTCGACATGCTGTTCCAACTCCTCAAATTCCTTCCAATCGATCTCCAACACATACTCCAGGCGAATGTTTGACATGATCAAAGACGTTTCGAAATATATAGCAGATTATAATTTTGGTGTACCCGGTAGTCAAAAAAGCATCACCAGCATTTCCTGGAACCATTTCAAGCGATAGTCTGGTTGTCTAAGATTGCTGATCAAATTGTTTCTTTCCTTGCTGAACATATTATTTTACTTGTTTTCGCACTTGTGAGTTGATTATGTACATTTTCATCAAAGAGGGAAACCAGGAACTAGAAGAGCAGTGGGTGGATAATTTATTTCTTTCAAAAACCCCAAGCTAAGCAAGTTCTATAATCATGGTTATAAAACAAATTATGGTTTGTTTGCTTGGTGATCAATATTGTTTTTGGACGTTTCCAAATTGTGCTGTATCCTTTGAGGGTCAGAATGTTGCATCGCAATTCTGACAGTAACAATATCATCGTCATCGTAATCCTAAATACCCTTCATTATTTTTTTTTCCTCTATGATTTTTCTTGCCATATTATCAGATTGTTCATCATCTTTGGAATACCTATCGTTATTACTTTGTCATTGATGTTCCGATTTAACTGAAGTTTAAACAAGTCATAGGACGTCTATAAAATGTTGTTATATCCAACGATAGTATCAACTTTCAGTATTTTTGCTTGGTAGAAAAGGGATATAGTCACTACCAACAGCAAGATCCAAAATAACTTTGGAATCAATGAATTCGTTTTAGAAATTTACAAAGATGTTTCATCTGTGCCGCTACCTTGTTGACCTAATAGTAATAGATCCATTGGCGTTTTAACTGTATTTGTTACCATCGAAACAGACTGTTTAATTAATATTCTGTACACATAAAATACAAATGACATACGATTTAACACTTTGCTTATCTTTGCAATACATCGATCTGTCAGACCATTGCTACCTTACAGAATGAAGCATGTCCAACCTGTCGGTTGTTCTGTGTTTACCACATGATACATTGATCTGTCAGATCATTGCTACTTTACAGAATGAAGTATGTCCAACATGTCGGTTGTTCTAAGTTTACCACGTAATCATTTTATCGAGTATACTGGCTCCATAGTTGAATTTAGGATTGTGAGCAGCTAACACAACACCAGACTCACTAAAACCTTGGTGTACAATACCATATTTTTCTTTTCCATTAATTTATCTCCAGTCAATTGTACAACTGTTATTTGATTTAAGTGCATTGTCAGCAGGTGAAAATATTTCCATTCAGACAGCAGTTTATGCTTCTGGGTATAAACGTAACGTTGTGTACGGTTTTCACTAATTCTGGTACATTTTTATTTTGTCTATAAAATGCCAGTAAAAAAATCCACATTCGTCTCTTGCCATCTACACGTCCAAGTATATTTGATTATGCACGAATCAATATCTTTTCACAAAGTAATCAGTGTCATAGTTTAAAGTGTAGTTATCAAACATCTTTAATGGTTTGTTTGTAAATAACCGAATTTCATTATTGTAATTATCGTTTGTTCAAGGTCATTTTATGTTAATTTTATTAGGGTGAGTCAACTAATTTAATGAATTAAGCTAAATTGCAGGACAAGGATACGATACTGTAACTGTTCTTTAAAAAATAAAAATATAGAATTAGTTTATCTGCAGTCAGGTGTAAGCTGTTATCCCATTGGTTAAATTTTAAAAATAGTGCCGTAAACAATTTTCACCTATATTTCGTACATGAAATTGGCTTCCACTTATACACTGAGGGTCCACTGACTATTTTTTAAACAGCAAAATGCTCTAGTCTGTTCAGTCCCAACAAAGCGATACTTTATTAATTCCTCTTTTTGTAATAAGCATAAGGTATAAGTTATTGGTTTGTATGACTACGTTTATTGCTTTGCTAGATTTCAGCGATTATTTGCTGCTTACTTGGTGTTGACGTTGGGAAGATATTTACCAGCTCGAGTAATTAGCCAATTTCTAGGAGCGGACTAATTGATGTACGGTATTGATGAGACTTTATGACAGCGTGGATTAGTGAAATCTCTGGATATTTGGAGATATTTTTTGTTTAGTACTTTGATATATAAATGTTTCTTTGCATTGTATGTGTGGATCGTGTTTAATAATGCACGCAATGCAGTACTAATATCTACGTAGATAGGCTTACTGATGAATTATACAAATTTGAAACAAGAAAAATCATGCAATTGTAAAAATAAAATATTGTGACGTGTTGTCATCAGGCGATTAGAGAAAAGTATTTAAAGCATTTGTGCATTTATAAAAAAAAAAAACTTCAATTGACATCGACTGTCTTGATGTTTATATGTGTATGTCATCTTGTTTGTCGTATATAGACAACTCCTGTTCGTTAAAAATTAATTTAATATCCTTTCCATTCAAGCTTTCCAGCTTGTAATCAATCGGATCATCTAATATTTAATATTTACTCCTTAACGTTCAGATGTGTATCAATTTGAAATATGCTTCGAAACTGAATGTTTTGCCAAGTTTGAATATGGAGTTCTAATTAAATCAGTTGTTAAATTAGAAGTGTGCCCAACTCAGCTATACTATCAGTATTATTTGGTTTTGTTGTCTACACCGAGAATGAACTTTTTCGTTGTCTTCGAGTTTTGTTTTGCGAAGGTAAATTTATCAATGAAGAGATCGTCCTTGGAGTCAGAGGACCATATTTCCTGCCATATATCAGACTTAGAAGAACCTGGGTATAAGTCAGTTTCAGCTGGATACTAACTAACATCAGGTTGATTCGGACCACAGCTGATTCAGACCAGGCTGATTCGGACCATGGCTGATTCGGACCATAGCTGATTTAGACCAGGCTGATTCGGACCATAGCTGATTCAGACCAGGCTGATTCGACCAAAGTTACTGGCTGATTCGAGCCATGTGAAAAATTATTAAGTTTTGTCCGGGCTTTAAACATGACAGTTAAATTTGTTTTTATGGATGATATTTCTCATTATTTTCCGAGTACGTTGAACAGTTCAAATATGCATTGAAGGCAACAAAAACCCTTAATAGTATGCGTGATAATGGGATAGTTATATGTATTGAAATGAAATAACGTAAGACTTCATTGTGCATCGGCAATTTAGCAGTGAAACATTTTTTAAAGCAGCTCATTCAACTGTGTACAAAACTTTTAATAGATTTTTTTTTATATTGAGAAATAAAAAAAATTACAAACACTGACAAAAATTAACAGATATGAAAATAGGGTTCACGCAGAATGTTTTTTGTAACGAAAATGGCGATTTTATCTCTGTTTAAAAATGAAATATATTTTAAAAGTCTTTTTTTAAAGCATATTCGTTTATTTGCTTTCTGTCAATTCATACTGAATCATTTAACATATGCAATTACTGAAGAAGAAAAAAAAATCCGTTAAAACATGGTCCATATATGTGTGTGTGTGTGTGTGTGTGTGTTCGAGTTTCTAAATGCTTTACATTATTTTTGTCTATACAGGTCTGGGTAGGTTTGTACCATTTGCTAGATTTATTCGATTTACGTATAATTTATCTTTTTACTGTCCATTTCATTAATATGTGCTTGAAATGAAATATTTTCAAATGTTTCAAAGATCAAAATTACAATTAAGTTGGTTTACTGCTTAGTGATCTGTGTGTGTGTGAGAGAGAGAGAGGGAGCATATAAACGTAAGCACCAACAACAAAACACAAATTCCTGTTTCTTTATAAAAACAGATAAAGAACGACAAAGATTGTATCTCATTACAAAACACAGAAAAAGAAAGTTGCTTTATATACACGATAAACAGTCGTACCTTCATATGCACTTAATAAAAGGGACAAAAAGACTGGACAAAATCAAATTGAAACGAAACACAGGGTAGATATCACTGACAATTAGAAAATCGGAAAACAAAACGGAAAATGCGCGTAAAACTGGTTCAACTATTCCAAATGTCTGAATACAAATGAGTACGGACCTTGAAGCCTAAAACTTGAAAAAAGTTTGCAGGAAACAAATTTTTAAAATAAAAACAAAGTGATATACAATTCCAAATTCTTTTCTCAAAATTCTGTTATTTCTTTTTCTTTTCGGGAAAATACATAAACAGCAGGAAAAGGTAGGACATTGATAATGACACACAAAACCCATTATATTTATGTCAGTGAAGTGTCAGTCCTAAAGCTCTAACGAATTCCTTAGCCTGGGACGGGTCTGCTGGGTGTCCACAAATATAGATTTTACTCAAAACATACAAATTCAACGATAAAATGTAAAGCACGTTTTACTTCTGTGTTAATTACTTTTGTGTTCATGACCAATAACGTTTTTTTTTTAATGGGGGGGGGGGGGTAAATACATCGTGAAGACATCACGGTTTGCAAGAGGAATCAACAAAAACCACGTATAAATTTAAATGCATTAATGTTTGATGTTGTTAGTGGCCATACTGGCCTGATTTATCAAAAGTTCCAAAATGTTTTTAATTCAAATTACAATTATTTTGGATTTTAAAAAGTCTAAATGCATCCATTTTGTTCTGATTTCAGCTAGAAACTTACTAAGCATGATTGATTCTTAATTAAGTTTCGCTTGATAACTGTATACTGATATATATATATATATATATATATATATATATATATATATATATATATATATATATATATAACCTAAATTCCGATTGCCAGTTTTAAAAAAAAGAGAAAACATTCACTAAATCCCTCAAATGTGTTTATATCATGACCCATTGTTCATCCAAATTAAAGAATCTCCTTGGGATTTTGTGAAAGTTTATTTTTATTGTCAATAGGGATATACACATGTCATGACTAGCAAGTTTGCTTTTGTCATTTTGTAGTGATAATGAACAGTGCTCTTGTGGGTCGGTGGTTCTTCCCTAGGTTTTCCAGGGTTCTTCCTCCACCAGTTATACTGGCCGCCATGTATAGCCTATCTTGTGCTGAAAAATGGCGTTAAACCCGAGATCAACAACAACAACAATGAACAGTGCTTTCTTTTATATATCACAAGGACTGCCATGGTTCAGTGGTTATGACACTGGACTCATGAGCATATGGGCATGGCTTCTAGTAATACCTTCACGTCAGTTGTGATCAGCTATTAACTTTAATTATACTAACCTCATCAAAATATAACTTTCAGCATGTTAATGTGCCAGAAAATGGCAAATATGTACAAACAGATATGATGTGCATGTTATATTAATGAGATATGCAAACAAACTGTATAACTGGCTGCATAGATCATGGATGAGTGCACATATCATTATGTAGGAGACAGATATAAAAGGTTAGAAAATGTATTTTAATAAAATTACTCTTGAACCAAATTCTGTATAGTTATTATATAATGCATTTTCAAACAACAATATTGGCAATTTAGATACTTATGTCTTATAATTACTTTTCTAATCAAACTTCAACTATAAACATTGAGAGTTTGAACGTAAGAAAAGAATGTAAGCAAGTAAATGTTTGAAATTTAGGGAAAACAAATTGTTATTACTGTTTTTCCTTATTACTAACATGAAAATAGTTGATATTTACATACTTTCATGGTACAGTTTTTGAACAGCTTTATTGAGTACACATTGAAAAATTTATATGGCAAACTTTAACCAGTTCTGGGATGCACCAGTTACATTATACAAGGTATAAACAATAGTGTGGATGAAATATGTACAATTTCACTAAATCCACTCCACAGATAATGTCTGATATTTCTGATTCACGTCATGTCCTAACATTTACATACAGTTACAACTCTATGGTCATAAACTAAGTAACAGAAATAAGCGAAACCAACAAGCTAAACATAACAAATAATTTAATTATCAAAGTTATAAAATGAAATGTAAGTAGAACTTACAGTGTAATGAAGTGAATCAAAAATAATCATCAAAGGTTCTATTCAAGTCCAAAAGAATCAAATGTTGTTACTCATTTCTCTCCGTATAATCATTTTCAAGAGTCTATTATAACTATATGTCGCCATATATCCCACGACAAATCTTACCACTCAATTTAATACATGAATTGCAAAATACCTATTCATGTGATCTAACCCATCCAGTGGGAGATACTTTAATTATTCTAAGAAAAACCTGACATATTCCCTTAAATGGAAAATAACCCCAAACTAGTAAACAGGTCTTATTATAAATATTATTATTAATGGTCATAAACACCTACGTCAGCAACTATTTATAGATCCTATGCAATATACACTCTTAATATCTTAAAATAGAATTGCATACCCATTTACAAAAAATAACTATTTAAAATCTTGAATATAGATGATCATAACAATTTATAGTCATGACTAAAAAAAATATATAATATAGAGACAATTATGCACCAAGAGTAAAAAAAGATACGGACATAATGAAACACACATCATCTAAAAACCAACATTGCTTCAATCATATAATTTCATACTGATAAATCTTTTTGTTAATGTGGTAATAAGGTTTTAACCAAATGATCTGACAGATACAGGTCACATGAGGTCAGCTCCAGGCTCCACACGCGTTTGTAACCTTATATGCCATATAATAAAATTTGCATGAGAAACTAATGTGCGTGTGTTTTCTGTTTTAGGCAGTTGTAATCTAGCCATTAAAGTAGTCCGATCAAACCCTGGTGTTGTGTCATTGTGCAGACCATAACATACTGTCAGTAGTTAAAATTTTGGAATAACTTGATTAAGAAATATACATCCATAACAAAACTTAAATCTGGATATACAAGTTTATGTAATAATTGTGACCGCTCCGGTGGCCTAGTGGTTAGAGCGTCCACATCGGATGCGGGAGGTCGTGGGTTCTATCCCCGACCGAGTCATACAAAAGACTTACAAAAATGGTACGCACAGCATTAAGAGGTTAATTTAAGGACTGGTTGACCTGGTGTCGGGATAATGTGACTGGGTGGGACATCATGCTATATGTCTGGGCATGATGCCCCAGTGCTAGACATCACTTTAACCTCCCACAGTGCAGACATCGTAGCGATAAAGCTACGATCAAAATCCAAATCACACACACACATGTGTTAATTGGGACATCATGGACAAACTTAATCAACCACATGAAATGGACTTTAATTCATCCCATCAAGCTGAATCTTGGAGGAAGTGGAAGAATACTATGCAAATATTACTTAGATGTTGCAATTGCAGATAAAAAGACAAAGAAAATTTCATTGCTTTCCTATACATTATTGGTCAGGAGGGTAGGACATTTACAACACATTTACATCTGAGGCCAGTGAACCTAAAACAATGCATCCACTTATCAAGAAGGTTGAGGCGTACTGCAATCACAAGCAGATCATTATGGTAGGAAGGCACAAATTCAACACAAGAATCGAACAAAAGAATGATACAATTGACCAATAAATAACTGAACTTTAATTGATTGACAACAACTTTAAATATGAAAATCTACAGAAGGACGTGATATGAGATCAAATTGTCTGTGGGACCCGTTCTAAAAAAAGTAAAAGAAAGACATTTATGAGAGGGTCAAATGACACTACAAAAAGCAGTGACTATCTGCAAAGCAGACGAAGAATCCAAAAGGCTGATTCAAAATATGCAAAATGAAGCAGCTGCATGTGAAGATCATGGTGTAAAAAGTATTACAAAAGAAAAGGGCAAAGCAGAAGTGACATAAAAGATATCAACTTCTAGATTATTCAAATGTGGCAATCTACATGCAACGGATGTCATGGATAATGAAAACTCGCTACAAGTGGCAATCTACATGCAACAGATGTCATGGCTAATGAAAAACTTGCTACAGGTGGCAATCTACATGCAACAGATGTCATGGCTAATGAAAAACTTGCTACAGGTGGCAAACTTCAAGCAACAGATGTCCTGACTAATGAAAAACTTGCTACAGGTGGCAATCTACGTGCAACAGATGTCATGGCTAATGAAAAACTTGATACATGTGGCATTCTACATGCAACACATGTCCTGGCTAATGAAAAACTTGCTACAGGTGGTAATCTACATGCAAAGGATGTCCTGGCTAATGAAAAACTTGCTACAGGTATATAAAACAGTATCATTATTTCCAAAATGCTGCAAGACAAGCTACTCTGGGGACAAATTGCCATAGGCATCAAGGATCAGTAACAAGATTGTACATAATGAAAAGCAATAAACCACTTACTTTTGGTTGCAAAACATCTCAAGATTTATAATTAATACAAATATATTGCAATGTTAACAAGAATAAGAACAAACCTGTCTAAATAGAATTTCCCAATGCATTCAGAAATCTACTGTATGATTCTGAAACAAAAATAAAATATAATTGATAAAAGTATGAAACCTACCATTAATCCGCCAAGGAAGGTTCCTGAAGTTTTACAAGAACCACTTAAATCAACCTTTGAAGAGATGAAACTAAAAACAATATAATAAGGCAAGTAAAGGAATCAACAGAATGGGCCCGTTCATTAGTAATTGTTGAAAAACCCAAATTGGGGAAAAATTCAAAATTGTCTAGATCCAAGAAATATGAATAAAGTTATCAAATGAGAGCATTATCAGCTTCCTATAGTTGAAGATATGCCCACAAGGATGGTAGGTGCTAAGTTTGTTTGAGTTAAGGTTTTCTCCAAACTAGATACCAATCTTGCTTACTGGCAAATACCCCTGGGTGATGACAGCCAGTTATAAACATTTAACACCCCATTTGGTAGATATTGTTATCTTAAGATGTCTTTTAGTATTAAATCCGGTTAAGAAGTGTTCCAAAAACGCATAGCACAGTGTTTTGAGGATATACCTTGGGTGGAGAATGATGTTAATAACGTAACTGACTGGGGAACTTCAAAACAAGATCATGAAGACAAATTCCAGAGATGCCTGGAAATAAGAACCAAACATGACGATGAATCTGGATATGTGTCAATTTAGACTAACAGAAGTGTGTTTCATGGGACAAGTACTGCCATCATCAAGTATAAAATTTGATCCAGAAAAAGTTAAAGCAATCACAAAAATGTCCACTCTGATGGACACTACAGGAATTAAAAGATTACTGGATACAGTCAACTTGCCAAATATATCCCATATATGCCTGTAGTGCCAAAATAAATCAGAGCGCTTTCGAAAAGTTACATGGAATTTGTTTTGGAAACTGCACAAAAAGATGCATTTGAAGAGAAATTTATCAAACAGATTCTAAGCAAAGAACCTTTCTTGAAATATTTTGATGTCAAGAGGCCTGTTGCTGCTCGTTGTGGTGTATCTAAATCAGGACTTAGAGCACTGCTAATGCAATCTGGCAAACCAGTAGCATTTGCATCAAGGTCCTTGACTTAAGCAGAAACAAGGTATGCACAGCTAGAAAAAGAACTGTTAGCTGTGTTGTTTAGAAAGATTTAATCAATATATTTACAGTCATCAAGTTCAATTTGAGTCAGATCATAAACCTCAAGAATCAATCCTCAAGAAACCTCTATCTGCCGCACAAAGCTAGACTTCAGCGGCATTTAAAACTGCATATGTAGAGTTTTGTCTTGACTTATTATCCAGGAAAAGAAAATAATTTTAGCTGATACATTGTCCAGAATACAGACAGTCAAACACATCTGCTAAGAACATGGAAAGTGAAATTGAATGGTATGTGCACATGATCATATCATTGCAGATACACAGTTAGAAGCATTAAAGAACTGAACTAAATTTTTACAATAAAATGGCCAACTTAGGAAACATGATTCAAATGGGTTGGCCAAATGATAAGCATATTGTATCCTTTGAAATCAGAAGCTTTTGGAACTGCATAAATGAAATTATTTCAGAAATAGATGGATCACTTCGAAAAGAAAGAGAAGATTGTAATACCAGACGCCTTTCATAAAGGAATTCTAGAGGAGTTATACAGAAGTCACATAGGCATTGACAAAACAAAGAGCAAGAGACATTATGTATTGACCTGGCATGAATGCAACAATTGCAGACACTATCTAATTGTTCTGTTTGCCAGGAATAAAGAAAGTCAAATAACACAAGAATCATTATTGTCAACACAACCTAATGCACAGTGGGATATGGTTGGAACAGATTTATTTATGTTTGATAATTACAAATTTGCCTTGATAGTAGACTATTGCTTCAGACATTTTCAAGTTGCCAAGTTAGGAAATATACGAACAGGCATACTAATCACACAAAGTCAGTGTTTGCAAGACACAGAATACCACAAGAAGTAAGAAGTAATTATGGCCCACTATTCTCAAAAAAAAATGGTCAGTTTGCAAACACCAAGGAGATTAAAACACACTACATCAAGTCCCAAGTATGAACTGGACGACTTTTAACAACATTCAGCATTTGGTATGTAATATCATGTATATGGGCTCAATGTTGGACTAAGTATATATGGCAATCTTCGAAAAAGGAGTTACGACGCAACTTATCTTCTCCCACTCCGAATTCCACAGGATATGCATAGGAATAGGTCTTAAAAATGGCCAGACTATTAAACTTAGCTGCCTATGCCGTAACAGTAGCTGTGAATTTGCAGCTGGCGGAATGATATGCAGTGCTCTCTACTTTTGTCTTATTTAAGAGTCACCATAAGTCCAAGCATCATTTGTAACCTTTATATTTTGCTCTCCTATTTAATGGTCGTGTTGATGGAATCTGCAACCAAGCCGCCAAATTGACCAATTTCCCTCCCCCACAACCTTAGTGTCAGTGCAGAGACATTACTGCTGGCTAGTTTCATTTATAAGGCTTTCACTGAAGTAAACAGAGGTCTCCATCATCATGTGTGACCATACTGTTGAAGAGGCATTTTACCAAGTTACTGATTCCATACTTGATCAGTAGAGTATAAAGAGTTGTTTTTTGACAAAACAAAACATAACTTCCAATGAAATGGTATGATCTGCATCACTGGAGGACAGTGACCAAATTCCTATACATCCATCATGACCACATGAGAAATCAACCAACTGATACAGAAAAATTGACTACCTGGCTATCACAGTGTGATGATACACAGTGCCATACTTCAAGAAATATGACGGTGATGTTACAGCAGTTCAATAGTTTTTAAAATTTGTATAACAGCTACTATATTTAATATCTTTTTAATTTCAAATCCATACAAATATCAAAATTCTTTTTTTTTAACACTGTAAACTTTTGTCAGTAAAGTCTATACATAACTGAAAAATAAATAACCATAATTATCCACATTGGAAAAATGGCAATAACCTTGTTTGTTGTGTTATTAAATATTTCATACTGAATACAAACCAACCAAAGTTATGGAAACTAATCTCAATAAGTCTTGAAAATCACAACATACAGTGACAAAAACTTTTTTTTACAAATTTTCCACGCATGTATGACCAAAGAAATTGTAGTATGAGAAAAAACGTTAAGATGTGATGGAATAACAGTTGATATAATCAACAGTTTCCAGTATCAGATGAAAAGGAAATTGTATCAAATATTTACAATATAGTTGTTGCATCTTCAATTCATAGACTTGTTAGATGCAGTGATAATTATAGGCAATCAGCTGGCCCAAGGTTCAACAATGAAGTTTATCATGGACTCATCCAAGTCATGCAGATAATAGATTGTATAAATTTTTCGCCAAATTACACAGCATGGTTTTGTGGACCCAAAACATTATGGTTTTGATGTCAGACGTTGTGCCCCGGGCACCTGTGTTATTTAGTACTAATCCAGATTTTTACATTTAATTTACAGAGCCTCGAAACCAGTTCACTGGTCGTTTATTGCGGCTTTCGTGTGCAATACCTTAGTAACATATTTGGGTTTTGTAAAGATGTTTTCAAGGTTATGTTTGGAGCTAAACACGCAGTCACCTTATTTCGTAAAAACTACGCCAACGAAGCAGTTTGGCCACTAGGATGTGCTGCTGTTAAAGTTGAGTCGTCATCTATGACTTTTTGGATGTCTGAGCTGACCCGATTATTGACTACAGAATCAAGTTTGTTATCATGTATCCAGTCAGGAACAAAATTAACACTATCGTTTCATGCGCACACCATGCACCATAGACGCTTGCTCACCAACTGGTATGCGGGACAATTTACATGGCAAATAAGTAGCCAACAGGTGCTTACGGCACCATAACATGTGCTCGTGGCGTTTCAAAATGTAAATCGTTTACATGGGTCTTCAGATTTCACACCAAGACATTCGTACAGATTTATTGGTGTTGTTGTTGTTGTAGGGTTTAACGCCATTTTTCAGCACACGATAGGCTATACATGGCGGCCAGTATTAATGGTGGAGGAAGAACCCTGGAAAACCTCAGAAAGAACCACCAACCCACGACAAGCTACTAGCAAGCTTTCTCACATACCCACATTGGCTGAAGCCGAGACTCGAACCCACGCAGACAGAGGTGAGATGGCAGTGATCCGTAAAACAGAGTTATTACTTTTCACTGAAACACGTGCAGTTGTTGAATTGCTGGTGCCAATTACAAATTTAATGATATGATGCTTTCTGACAAGACTATTGTTAGAAGGTTCTGTCGGCCGAATGAGGTTCATTGATGCACCTGTAGAAAATGCATAATTGAACGTGCTGGAACAGAAAAGTTAAAAATGAATTTGGGGTCACACTGAAACTTTCTCCAGCAAACTTTACCAGAAATACACTATGGTTGACACAAAACTCAATCAGCTTAATGCAGTTGCAAAAAATGTGGCATTTCTCGTGTTGTTGCTGGTGTCGACCCAGGTGACTTTGTTATTATTCAACATCAACTGGTGAATTGCAAATATATAATGTTGGCATTCAACATATTATTGTCAAGTTAAAGGGCACTGTCGCAATGAATCTGACTGAAGTCACTGAATACAGCGGAATCAGAGATTCTGACGTGTCGCTTGTGTTTATTCAAGAGTATGTTGATGATGCTATTGCAACAACAAAACAACATTTGGATGAACAGATTGCATATGTACCCGAATATTAACCAGTCAAGGAAAGGAAGAAAAAATTGATATAGTGAATGGCTGACTTATTTTCAATTCTGTCGGGGATGATTTCGATTCACCTAAACCTTACATCTTAAAGTTGCTCGAGTCTGGATCATATTTGTTCATCGCAGCCGTTTATAGTGTAAAGTGGGATGCAATAATAATAGTTATTATGCTTACAAAAAAGAAACAAAACATTCAGAGAGGTGAGCCATTAGTTACACGTACCACTAAAGACGATTATATTCAAGAATCGTTCATATATACAATATCAGTGTCGTTGGTTGCCAAAGATGAAATTAAGTTCAAAGGACTCAATGTTGCTCCTAACAGGTACTAAACCATCTTAAGAGTTTGTGTTTAATATTAGATTTATCATTACATATAAGTGACGGATTCTGACCGCGGTGATGAAATTGCGGAATTTACTGATGACCAAACAAAAGGATGTCAGCATCGATAGTGATTTGTCTCACTTGTCGATTAATATCTGAATCAAAACGGCGTTTCGAGACCTTCGCATGCATTTAAATATTATTTTGTTAAAGCCAGATAGACATCAAGCGTTTGAACTACTCTGATGTAACTCTACGAACTCGATGCCAGTCTGGAATCATCGCACGGGCAACACCCAAAATAGACTACATCACAAGGTGTCAAAACACTCAGGGATTGTTCCTACAACGACGAAGTTGTATTCACGTCTGTATATGCTCCAATTGCGCTCACCACTGAATATTTCACACAATTAGGCAAAATAGGTCTCGACTTTTATTCAAAAAGGACGCAGTTGTTTCTGGTAACAGTTATTGGGCAAAGATGATCGTTAGATGTAAAGGTACAGGCGTAATCGGTATAATTTAAATGAAAAAGTTCCTGTCCCTCCAGAACGCATAATTGTAGGTAATTTTAATATTCCCAGGGCCGATACTTTTGTAACTGTATAATAGTTGTACCAGTAATAAATGGGTAATTGGGTAGAGGTGTGTGTGCGTATTGCATCTGGACGTGATGAGTCCGGATAGAGTCTACCTCTGATGCAATGGTACTATGCAATTGCGTTAATAAAAGATTAACTATGGGGGACCCTCAATGTTATCAACGTGAACAAATAATGGAAGCTGAACAACAACGAGATAAAACCACCAAGAGAACTACATTGATCATGAAATACAAAACGCGCGTGTTTGATTGTAGATGGTACTTGTGGGCTTGCCGCAACAACAACCGATAGTAAATGGTGTCTCTGATGGTGGTAACAAATTAATTTCGATATGATTACATTCACGAATACGAGTCTATTCTGGATTGCTTGCAGCGGCACGAATGAATCTCAGGCTATTAGTAAACTTATATTCGATCAATATCGAGGATAATATAATTAGTTTGGCCAAGTCCGAACATGACAAACATGGAAAATCGCCAACTCAGAGCACAGGTAAGAAACCGAGTAGCGGATGTACAGACAACCAAAGTCAAGTAAAACATCTACCGTAGAAGTGGCATCATCCCTTGTGCCGGTCACTGCTCTGCATCACTGCGTGTTAATTGCTAGTTCCACTTCATTTTCGTGGATTAATAATGCTAATATTACACGTGTTTGGCTTGTTGGCAAAAGTATTATTAATAGAGGCAGTAACCTAGAAAAGTAATAAAAACATGAGCAAAAAAGGAAAAATCACTATACTAACACTACTAATGCTATCGGAATAGACACACAGTCTTGGTACTTAATGTCACTATCAGAATAGAATTCAGCCCCGATACACCTAATGTAACCCCGCGATTGAGATTTCCTTGTCTTGGTATAAACCCCAACATGGATTATTTTTCTCACCCATTGTTTACATTGACATTACAATTGTTAATAATACTGTCGGAAAACAAACACATCCACGATATTTAATGTTACTATCGGAATAGACACTCAGCTTTTCGTTTAATCCGTGAATAAAAAAGGAGCATGCAAGAATAGGTAGTCATAGTGGAGAGCATAGGTCAGCCGAATACTTTCTTTCCAGTTGATTATAGTACACAAACCACTTCTAACATTACGACTGCCACGCGTTGCTTTAAGCCGATCTTCGTTCTCGACATTCGATACCATTAATACTCTGTTATTTATTCACGCACGCGAGCGTGCGCGCCCCTACTGCAAAACATTAGTGTTAAAGTGACGTTGACCTATGTGATTTTACATACACATTTGGTAATTTATTCGAATATTCCAAACAGGAGATCGTGCAAAAGGTAGAGATATAAGTGTGTGTGTGTGTGTCAGTTTATAGTCATATCTAGTACCGAGGCATCATGCCGCAGACATGTAGCATGATGTTCCACCCAGTCACATTATCCTGACACCAGGCCAACCAGTCCTACCAATAACATCTTAATGCTGAGCGCCAAGCCTAGGAAGCTGTTAGTACCAGTTTTGGAAGTCTTTGGTATGACTAAGCCGGGGATTGAACCTACGACCTCCCGCATTTGAACCGGACACTCTAACTACTAGGCCACCGGATAAAACATGACTGAGTCGATCATGGATAGACTGTCAATAAGAACGGTAGACAGTGACCAGTTAAACAAAAGCTATATTATATTGCCTTTGAATTTATGTTCCTTTAGTTAACTTAAGGAGTCATACAGTAAGGAATGCAGATGTATCTACAAAGAGGAGAAAAGAGTTGTTGCAAGTACCGAAAAAAAATTTACATTTTCAGGATGTACACGTGACTCAATCCCAAATATACCATTTATTTTATACGCTGCCAGAATTCATTTGCTTTGACTGGTACAGCATTTGTTTAATCTCATAACCATAAATAACACTACCAAAACAGTTGAGACTGTTTTAATACCCTCAGTTTTCTTCCGCCGATACTCTGTATAATCCAGGCTGCTTTTGAGGAATTGAAATTGTTGCTGATTATTGAATTATTTCTCTATGGGCTCGTTACATTCTTAGAATAATGCAATAATAAATAACAAGGACTCAAAATAAAACTTTAAATATTTTGGACTACTCTCCTTATATACCAACCATTTCAAATTAAATATCTAAACTTCTATCTTGTTTACATTTTTGCAAATACTCGACTAATTTGCAGAATTGATAGGTTTCGGATATTTCTGTATTTTAAATGCAATTTATTTCAATGTTGCTACAGAAGAAACAAGAGTAAATGTTATAAGACCACAATATCTTTTGAAAAAAGCAACAATTCTGAACAACAAAAAACCATCTTCCCCTTGTTCGTTCCACAATTTTAATCATGAATTAGGTATTCTGATTTTCAAGATGAAAAAGCACAAGTACAAAACATTTCATGATGACAGCATATTTTGTGATTTTACAACTTAACTCTGAACATATCAATTAGCGCATAAGAAGAAGAGAGATGTATTACGCGAATTTGATTACAGAATCCAAATCGGTAACATGCAATTGCTTTAAAATCGATAAGTTTACGGCATATGATACTCTAATCTGCGTTCTTAAAAGTAAATTGGGACAATGAGTTGGTGCAATTTACTTCCTCCCAACAATTGGTGGCACATTTAAACCAGGTCCATGTTGCGTTGCTGCTTCAAATATGGAGGGCACCACTTTCTGCCAAAAGGACACCCTGTCCGGAGACCACCGACTTTTGACGGAATGTTCCGACATGTTGATATCAAAATCGATGTACTTCTGGTCACGAACACCAAATCTAGGCCATGTAATGCTGGCGAATCTGGAAATGTCCACGGGCTTATTTGGATCTCTGAAACATTGTATAAGATGTTATACCAATATTAAATTGTATTTTTGCCATCGTTATCTAAACAAATAATCATCAAATATAAAAAGAATCGTACAATCGATTTAGATAAACAAAAAAAAAGACCCTTATCACTGGAGTTGCCCCCACACCCGGATTTGTAAACAATCCATTGTGCAGAGCATATATATATATATATATATATATATATATATATATATATATATATATATATATATATATATATAAGCCTTCTGCCACTTTTTTAACTTTTTGGCTTTAACTGTAATTAGTCTATCTTAGGAAACATCATTCGACTTTATTGCCACCGGGACTCAGCATTATCATTCACACATATACCGAAATAAATGCAAATGATACAGCACTTCATCTTCTGATAAGGCTGTCGCTTTATCGCCAATGACCTAACGTTTTAGTACAGAGAACAATTTCTAGAACACTAATGGCATCAAGCTAACATTTGCAACAGCACTGCATTTTATTCACCTAATACAATTTCGTTATCTAATTCACAATCATGAAATACGTTTGTCTCTACTAAGTTAAAAGGACGGTAAAATAATCCTGTTTGAAATTTCATTATCTTTAGTTGCCTTACATGAATGTGAAAGGAAAACATAACAAATAGTTTTCATGTGTCACAAAGAAGCTATAAACAACAGCGAGTTATCAGGATGTTGGGATTTGGGGTGTCCACTTTTTTTACGGATGTTATAATCCGCCATGGACGACGCAGGCTAAATTGCAGTTAAGCAAAATAAGAAACCTTCTAAGGATTAATACGATAGAAAATGGATTTTATTTTAAACATAGTATATAAAAGAATGCACTATAAAAGTGGGAACAATACCGTATCAACCTGACCCACAACGTCTTCTGATGAAATGCGGGTCCCGTGAGCGTGATTTCGTCACGTCGAAACTGTCAGTAAGTCCATTGTGATGACATTGTAAAAGTCTATGATAATTTAGTGCTTCAATTTTAATTCACAAAAACTGATACAAATGAATATGTCAGTTGGTTGAGGAATCGATATCTGTATACACTACAACCATCGTTAATCTTTAATCAGGCTGGAGAATTGGGTATGAACACCGTGTAATGATGGTTGAAATATAAATCTTTCGCATAGGTTTTGCATATTCAATAGCAACTACTTCTATGAATATTTTCTTATCTCGTAAATTGAAACATCCTTTCATTTTGGTTTTCTTATGCAAAATGCGCGTACGTTTGAAGACACGGTGAACCATATGAAGTAATTTTGGGGTGATCAAAAGCAGGAAAGAACAGAGTGGAACGTAAAAGAACTATGGTCGTTTTAGGTTTTCAATAATTCGGTCAAATTTAGGTTTCATTTATATAGGATCACACAATGTAAAGCCCAAGGGCGTAAAGTCTTTCTCGCGTGATTCGGCAACCGTGCATAAAGCAAAGTATGTGCGGTTGATATTACATGGTCAATAAATATATACATTATTTATTAAATGAAACGGAGCCTTTCCTTTCTGTCTAACAAATAAAATGTACTCAAGCAGCACGTGAGAATTTTATGTTTCAGTACACCTTAAGTCACAAAACTGTACGCATCAAAACAAAACTGAACTTTCCTAATCGTGTTTGAAAGTACGTTTTTATCCGTTTTGGTAACGTTCTTGTCTATTTCGGCAATAAGTCACACCCAGGGACAAATGGGACTCCACTGACCGCGAACTTTTCACCTAGTTTTTAGAATAGCTGATTTTTAGTTTCTTTTGCCGCACCAAAGACTGCTTTGAGACTCGGTCATTTAATATTATCTTTTCTCTAACTTATTAATGATTTTATACAGTCATACCCACTTTTATCATGTGAATGCAGTTTAGTTTTTGACACTTTATCATCGCTTACCTGTTCTTAATCAGTCTTAATCAGATGAGACTTGAATCAGAATACGCCTTAAGCACTGCGTCGATTAAGGTGTATCTGATTGGTTATAATGACCTGAGACTGTTTGCTAACTGTATCGTTTCGGAGCGTGCAGTGGTTAGCGTGCAGGACTGACTTTAGTATATCCTTGAGCAACGTATTTTCCTCCAACGTCATCCTCACTATATAACCTGGTTGTGTTGCTGAGACGTAAAGCATCAAACCAAGCCAAACCTAATCATATAATTTTCAGTGAGAAAAAAACGATTTCCGAAAATTTAGTTGCGTCAATGCAATAGTTGGTTAAACGGACGTTCAATAAAGTGATGTAGACTGTATCATGCGGTGAAAATATTCAGCATTTTTTCAGCTGGTTTCAAGTATATGATCATCGGTATAATATTGTAGACATATATAAAACGAATTGATTTTAACAGAAAGAAAAACCAACAAATTTACAGCAGAAAATTTCTAACCCTGATTTCGCAAAATTAGTCCACATCGTCATCATAATACGGGAAAGTATGATCTCTTCATGTGTGGAGTTCATAGATCCGGCATGACCAAATACAAAAGGTATTTCCTGTCCATGAGAGGCCCCGGTTATATAATCGTAGTTACTGAATTGCATCTTGAAGGTCGGCTTATGGGAATACTTGTACAAATAGGTTCCTTTCTTCTGCGAATATTCAGTGTGTACTAAGATTGTCTTTATGGCTGGAACAAGAAATGTAAAATCTCTTGAGAGTTCCACCAGTTTATCCCTTATTCGAATATCGTCATTAGGGTCAACCCAATCGGTATACTCGTGAATAATGGCATTGTCTATGGCCGGAACATCCCTGTAGAAAAGATTACGTGTAATGGCGGGAACAATCACGGTGTCGAAAACTGATTTTGGGCATCCTTCTGCTATGCTGTGATTTGCATAGTAATTAACGACTGCATCAAATTGAGATCCGACATAAATATCGTCCATGCTGTTAACCCCAGTCATGACGTCAACCGAGGAAAACATGGACATTGGGTATCGAGCTTTTTGATCCCGTTCACCTAAAATGTTATCGGGTGATATCTGTAAGAATTCGCGGTCCAACATAGGACCAAAATTAAATCTCAGATCTATGGCTTTATCAATGGCAATGTTCAGATCGGTGTGGATGCCTGTCGTAATATTCAAAGCTTTAATAATATCTGTTACAGACTTGTTTCTTAGACAGATCATGGTGAGCGAGCTATCAGCATGCATACAATTCAGACTAGTAAGAAAACGAGTCTGGACTTTTGTATGAATTTCAGACTTTTCAGCAAATGCCCATAATGATAAAGGAGTCCCACTTTCTCCGATGATTCTGTGAAATAAACCTTTGTTCCCCGGATACAAAGCTTGATAGAAAACGCTTGCCGACCCAGCAGATTCTCCAAATAATGTTATTTTAGTAATGTCACCTCCAAATGCGGCAATATTGTCATGCACCCATTTTATGGCTAATTGTTGATCCCAGAGTCCGTAGTTTCCAGGAGATGCCGAATCTCCTGTTGATAGAAATCCAAATACTGATAGTCTGTAATTAATGGTCACAACGATGACGTCATGGAAAGACCCGATAATGCTAGCATCATAATACATTTTCGTCCCTATAATAAATCCACCACCATAGATCCAGATCATTACGGGATATGTAACGTTTGTAATCTTACTTTGAAAGGCTGGAGAAGGGATGTATATATCTAAATTTAAACAGTCTTCATCATAAGTCAGTCCAGGAACTGGAACAAAGCTTACACTGGAAGGGCAAGAAACCCCTATATTCAATGCGTGATAAGTTGATTTAAACGCCGCTTTCAATACTGGTTTACTGAAACGCCGATCACCAATCGGAGCTTCTGCATAGGGAATACTCAAAAACTTTACTATTTCTCTCGATTCTCCATCAAAGGTTACGTTATCTTTAAATCCAGTAATGGTTCCAACTTTAGTATGAACCACAACAGACTCCAATGCGGTCGCAGAGTATATCACAAGTGTCCATGAGAGAATTAGAAGTGCACTCATCTTTGATGATTTGTCCCGATATAACGCAAGAGAATCCGACTATTGTTATAATGATGTATGTATGAAATGTTATGGGAAGATCCCAGGTGTAACAGATAATATATACACGGTGTACCGTCTTATTTGCTCAGCTATACGTGCCCATGAGTAGTATCTGCATAATGGTTTTTCATAATGTCTTAATGACAATAGTTTCTTTTTTTAATGGCATTTTATTAAATAGCTGTACATATTATATTACCGTAGTATAACCTAAGTTCTATGCACTATTAGTAGTTAGAATTAATTACAATGGCAAGCTTCTCCTCTACTCATCTGAAGCCATATGACTAAGTTATGTTGTGCGATGGTCAAAGTCTGACCTTTCACCTTGAATTTCGATTAAAGTACTAGCATGCATAAAGACGTGTAGGTAGAAACCACGTGCGTTTAGTTTCTATATCAGTGACTACTAGGGAAATGATTGCTGCATTATCAATGCAATATATCAAGGTTATTTAATATTTGCATTCAAATACATTACTATTGAGGTTCATCATAAAACTGTTTTCATTATATCATGTATTTTGGCTTTATCATCTCATTTCATCATGCATTTTGGCCAGATGATTTCTTTTTATTATGCATTATTTGGCTATATGATTTCATTACTAACCTCAAATAAGCCATCACTGTCTACAACACCAACATGAATTTAGTCAGACTTACGTGCGTACCCAATAATGTCAAAAGTATGACACTTTTTCTTCATATATTCGAGTTGTTTATTTTCGACAACAGTCATTACTAATTTTCTCGACTGCTCCGGTGGCCTAAGTAGTTACAACGTCCGCCTCTGATGCAAGTTCGAATCCCGGCCAAGTCATGCCAAAGACTTATACAAATGTACCAGCAGTTGAATCGCATGGCGCTCAGCATCAAGAGATTAGTATTAGGAGTGCTTGGCCAGGTGTCAGGATATTTTGAATGGGTGGGACATGATCCTACATGGCGGCGGAATAATGCCCCGGTGTTATACATCACAATCAAACTGCTACATTGCAGACATCGGTCACTTGAAATTTTTAAACTACCGTAAATTCCAACACACACACACACACACCAATTTTCTCATTCTTGCACTGCTTTGTGCTACATTATTTAGTAAAACAAATAATGTCGATTAGTAAGTGTGTATTCCAGTATTATATTAATAGCCACAAACATATGTTTAATTGATTTACCTTTGCATATGTTCATCATTAAAATAGAACATTCGCTAAAATTATGTGAAAATTCATTTATTGAAATCTCTTCTATCACCTGCAGTCTCAGTTTTTTCTTCCACATTATTATATAAATACTTTTTGTTTTTGCTTATAATCTTGACCAAATTGACTTCGTTCCTGTTCTAAAGTCATTCCTAAGTTAATCAGTTGATCAGTGTGTTCGATCTATGTCTCTAAAAACGCATCTAACATCGCTTTTGCTTCTCTGACACATATTTATGATGCTTCAAACGAAGCAACAATTTCAGTTTATTATATTCCACTCATTTGGTAGCTTAACCCATTTTTGCGACCTTCTCAAATCCCTCAAAATAATATTACTATCGATAGCCTGAGTTTTTTCAGCATGGTTTACCTTCCATGTGAGACGTTCTTAGAAGGGGAGGGAAACATTGTACATGCCGACAATGCCCAATTGGAATTTATCAACAACGGTATCATGTCTTTGTTCAACAGTGTACGATATTACATCGATGAAAAGGAAATTGTATCAAATATTTACAACATAGATGTTGCATCTACAATTCATAGACTTGCTAGATGCTGTGATAAATATAGGAAATCAGCTGGCCCAAGGCCCAGCAATGAAGTTTATCATAGATTCATCCAAGTCATGCAGATAATAGATTGTATAAATTTCGCCAAATTGCACAGCATGGTTTTCTGGACCCACAACCTGCTGGTTTTGATGTCAGACGTTGTGCCCCGGGCACCTGTGTTATTTAGTACTAATCCAGATTTTAACCTTTGATTTACACAGCCTCTAAACTAATTCACTGGTCGTTTATTGCGGCTTTCGTGTACAATTCTCTAGTCACATATTTGGGTTTTGTAGAGATGTTCTCAAGGTTATTTTTGGAGCTAAACACGCAGTCACCTTATTTCGTAAAAACAACGCCAACGATGCAGTTTTGGCCACTAGGATGTACTGCTACTAAAGCTGAGTCGTCAACCTTGACTTTGTGGATGTCTGAGCTAACCCGCTTATTGACTAGAGAATCAAGTTTGTTATCATGTATCCAGTAAGAAACAAAATTAACACTATCGTTTCATGCGCACGCCATACACCATAGACGCGCACCCACCAACTGGTATGCGGGACAATTTACTTGGCAAAAAAGTAGCCAACAGGGGCTTACGGCACCATAACATGTGCTCGTGGCATTTCAAAATGTAAATCATTTACACGGGTCTTCAGATTTCCCACCAAGACATTCGTACAGATTTATTGGTGTTGTTGTTGTTGTAGGGTTTAACGCCATTTTTCAGCACACGTTAGGCTATACATGGCTGCCAATATTAATGGTGGAGGAAGAACCCTGGAAAACCCCAGAAAGAACCACCGACCCACGACAAGCTACTAGCAAGCTTTCTCACATACCCACATTGGCTGAAGCCGAGACTCGAACCCACGCAGACAGAGGTGAGATGGCAGTGATCCGTAAAACAGAGTTATTACTTTTCACTGAAACATGTGCAGTTGTTGAATTGCTGGTGCCAATTACAAATTTAATGATATGATGCTTTCTGACAAGACTGTTGTTAGAAGGTTCTGTCGGCAGAATGAGGTTCGTTGATGCACCTGTAGAAAATGCATAAGTGAACGTGCTGGAACAGAAAAGTTAAAAATGAATTTGGGGTCACACTGAAACTTTCTCCAGCAAACTTTGCCAGAAATACGCTGTGGTTGACACAAAACTCAATCACCTTAATGCAGCTGCAAAAAATGTGGCATTTCTCGTGTTGTTGCTGGTGTCGACCCAGGTGACTTTGTTATTATTCAACATCAACTGGTGAATTGCAAATATATAATGTTGGCATTCAACATATTATTGTCAAGTTAAAGGGCACTGTCGCAATGAATCTGACTGAAGTCACTGAATACAGGGGAATCATAGATTCTGACGTGTCCCTTGCGTTTCTTCAAGAGTATGTTGATGATGCTATTGCAACAACAAAACAATATTTGGATGAACAGATTGCATATGTGCCCGCATATTAACCAGTCAAGGAAAGGAAGAAAAAATTGGTATAGTGAATGGCTGACTTATTTTCAATTCTGTCGGGGATGGTTTCGATTCACCTAAACATTACATCTTAAAGTTGTGCGAGTCTGGATCATATTTGGTTGTCGCAGCCGGTTATATTGTAAAGTGGGATACAATAATAATAGCTATTATGTATTTAAAAAAACATTCATAGTGGTGAACCATTAGTAACACGTATCACTAAAGACGATTATATTCAAGAATCGTTCATATATATAATATCAGTGTCGTTGGTTGCCAAAGATGAAATTAAGTTCAAAGGACTCAATGTTGCTCCTAACAGGTACTTAACCATCTTTAGAGTTTGTGTTTAATATTAGATTTATCATTACATATAAGTGATGGATTCTGACCGCGGTGATGAAGTTGCGGAATTTACTGACTAGGGTGTTGGATGACCCAACAAAAGGATGTCAGCATCGATAGTGATTTGTTCCACTTGTCGATGAATATCTGAATCAAAACGGCGTTTCGAAACCCTCGCATGCATTCAAATATTATCTTGCTAAAGCCAGATAGACATCAAGCGTTTGAACTACTCTGATGTACCTCTACGAACTCGAGGTCAGTCTGCAATCATCGCACAGGCAACACCCAAAATAGACTACATCACAAGGTGTCAAAACACTCAGGGATTATTCCTATAACAGCGAAGTTGTATTCACGTCTGTATATGCTCCGATTGCGTTCACCACTGAATATTTTCACACAAGCATTGGCTCAAGTTAGGCAAAATAGGTCTCGACTTTTATTCAAAAGGACGCAGTTGTTTCTGGTAACAGTTATTGGGCAAAGACGATCGTTAGATGTAAAGGTACAGGCGTAATCGGTATGTTTTTAAATGAAAAAGTTCCTGTCCCACCAGAACGCATAATTGTAGGTAATTTTAATATTCCTAGGGCCGATACTTTTGTAACTGTATAATAGTTGTACCAGTAATAAATGGGTAATTGGGTAGAGGTGTGTGTGCGTATTGCATCTGGACGTGATGAGTCCGGATAGAGTCTACCTCTGATGCAATTATACTACTCAGTTGCGTTAATAAAAGAAGAATTATGGGGGACCCTCAATGTTATCAGCGTGAACAAATAATGGAAGCTGAACAACAACTGCGAGATAAAACCACCAAGAGAACCACCTTGATCATGAAATACAAACAAGCGTATTTGATTGCAGATGGTACTTGTGGGCTTGCCGCAACGTCAACCGATAGTAAATGGTGTCTCTGATGGTGCTAATAAATTAATTTTGATATGATTAAATTCACGAATACGTGTCTATTCGGGATTGCTTGCAGATGTATGAATGAATCTCAGGCCATAAGTAAATTATATTCGATCGATGTCGAGGAGAAAATAATTAGTTTGGCCAAGTCCGAACATGACAAACATGGAAAATCGCCAACTCGGAGCACAGGTAAGAAACCGAGTAGTGGATGTACAGTTGTTGTTGTTGTTGTTGTGGGGTTTAACGCCATTTTTCAGCACACGATAAGCTATATATGGCTGCCAGTATTATTGGTGGAGGAAGAACCCGGGAAAACCCCAGAAAGAACCACCGACCCACGAGAAGCTACTGGCATGCTTTCTCACATATCTACATTGGCTGAATCTGAGACTCGAACCGGCGCAGACAGAGGTGAGATGGCAGTGATCCGTAACGGCGAACGCTTTAGACCACTCGGCCACTCGGGGCCCCTAGTGGATGTACAGACAATCAAAGTGAAGTAAAACATATACCGTAGAAGTTGCATCATCCCTTGTGCCGGTCACTGCACTGCATCATTGTGTATTAATTGCTAGTGCCACTTCACGTTCGTGGATTATTAATGCTAATAGTACACGTGTTTGGCTTGTTGGCAAAAGTATTATTAATAGAGGCAGTAACCTAGAAAATGTATAACGTGAGTAGAAACGCAAAAATTACTATACTAACACTACTAATGCTATCGGAATAGACACACAGTCTTGGTACTTAATGTCACTATCAGAATAGAATTCAGCCCCGATACACCTAATGTAACCCCGCGATTGGGATTTCCTTGTCTTGGTATAAACCCCAACATGGATTATTTTTCACACCCATTGTTTACATTGACATTACAATTGTTAATAATATTGTCCGAAAACAAACACATCCACCGGAATAGACACTCAGTTTTTCGTTTAATCCGTGAATAAATAAGGAGCATGCAAGAACAGATACTCATAAAGTAGAGGAGAGGTCAGCCGAATATTTCTTTCCAGTTGAGTATAGTAGATAAACCACTTCTAACAATATGATTTTCAAGCCGATCTTCGTTCTCGACATTCGTTATCATTAATACTCTGTTATTTATTCACGCACGAGAGCGTGCGCGTCCCTACTGTAAAAACATTAGTATTAAAGTGACGTTGACCAATGTGATTTTGCATACACATTTTGTAATTTATTCTAAACAGGAGATCGTGACAAAGGTAGAGATATAAAAGTGTGTGTGTGTGTGTGTGTGTGTGTGTGTGTGTGTGTGTGATTTGTATTTTTAACGTAGCTTTAAAAAACATTCAGTCATATCGCTACGATGTCTGCAGTTTGGCAGTTTATAGTAATATTTAGCACAGAGGCATCATGCCGCAGAGGGGCCCTGAGTGGCCGAGTGGTCTAAAGCGCTCACCGTTCCGGATCACGGCCATCTCACCTCTGTCTGCGCGGGTTCGAGTCCAAGGCTCGGCTAGCGTGGGTACGTGGGAAAGCATGCCAGTAGCTACTCGTGGGTCGGTGGTTCTTCCCTGGGTTTTCCAGGGTCCTTCCTCCACCAGTTATACTGGCCGCCATGTATAGCTTATCTTATGCTGAAAAATGGCGTTAAACCCTTGAACAACAAAAAAATCATGCCACAGACATGTAGCATGATGTTCCACCCAGTCGCATTATCATAACACTAGGCCGACCAGTCCTAACAATAACATCTTATTGCTGAGCGCCGAGCGAGGAAGCTGTTAGTACCATTTTTGGAAGTCTTTGGTATGAGTAAGCCGGGGATCGAACCTACGACCTCCCGCATTTTGAGGCGGACACTCTAACTACTAGGCCACCGGATGTATAAAAAAACTGAGTCGATCATGGATAGACTTTTACAAAGAACAGTAGACAATGACCAGTTAAACAAAAGCTATATTGCTTTTGAACTTATGTTCCTTTAGTTAACTTAAGAAGAAAGACAGTATGTATTTACAAAGAGGAGAAAAGAGTTGTTGCAAGTACCGAAAAAGCAATTAAATTTTCAGGATGTACACGTGTCTAAATCCCAGATATACCATTTATTTTATACCCTGCCAGAATTCATTTGCTTTGACTGGTACAGCATTTGTTTAATCTCATAACCATAAATAACATTACCAAAACAGTTAAGACTGTTTTAATACCCTCAGTTTTCTTCAGCCGATACTCTGTATAATTCAGGCTACTTTTGAGGAATTGAAATTGCTGCTGATGAATTCAATTATTTCACTATGGATTCGTTACATTCTTAGAATAGTGCAATAATAAATAACAAGGACTCAAAATAAAACTTTAAATAGTTTGGTCTACTCTCCTTAAATACTAACCATTTGAAATTAAATATTTAAACTTCTATCTTATTTACATTTATGCAAATACTCGACTAATTTGCAGAGTTGATAGGTCTCGGATCATTCTGGATTTAAAATGCAATTTATTTCAATGTTGCTACAGAGGAAAGAAGAGTAAATATTATAAGACCACAATAACTTTTGAAAAAAGCAACAATTCTTAACAACAAAAAGATCTTCCCCTTTTCGTTCCACAATTTTAATCATCAATTAGATATTCTGATTTCCAAGAGGAAAAAGCACAAGTACAAAACATTTCATGAGGATGGCATATTTTGTGATTTTACAACTTAACTCTGTACATATCATTTAGCGCATAAGAGTTAAAAAGTTTGATTCTTGCAAACAGACAAATGAGGGGACGTCCATTAATTATGTCAACAATTTTTAGGCATTTTTTTTACCCCCATCCCCCCTTGTCAATAAATGTCAAATTTTCAGTGACCCCCCTAATAAAATTGTACCCCCCTCTACAAACTAACAATATTTTATACGGCTGGCTTTATGCTAAAAATAGAATTATGGAAATTAAAAGGTCTACAAATAAATTTTAATACATTTTTTTAACTTGTTTAACAGATTTGAAATTGACTATAAAATTTTACAGCACATGCAAATGGGGGGGGGGGGGCATATGCCTGAAATGAACAAGAGTCTGTTATCAAAGTGTACAATAAGGCATTAAGGTTACTGCATCTGGTTGAAGAAGTTGTATGCTTGTGTAGGCTACATAATTTATTTTATGTATTATGTTAAAGATGACTGTATAATAGTCAAGCTCTCAAGTTTCCTAGGCTCAGTTATCCATACTTGGAGGGATAGCTCATGGACTTCAATATATATAGCATCTATACATATAACACAGATGCTATTTAATAGACGTCCATGGATAACTATACTATTTAGATGTCTATGGCTCAGTGCAGTCTTTGAATTTAGTAACAACTTCCCTTAAAAATCTGTCTACAGTCTACAATCTACATTGAATAAAAACAAAATATGATGATGCAAGACTATGACTTCCTTGGCAAGAGCTCAACCGGTTTAGGATTAAACTGGTGGGCTGTTGACAGGCGAGCGAGCGTGTGACATACCAACGCACCCACTAATTTCCTATTTTTTGATTGATTAAATTTATTGTAAAAAATAACATTGTTGACGTCAATTTATCTTGAACTCCCCCCTCCCCAGGTCAACAATTATCAAACTTCTTCAAACCCCCCCCCCCCATTTTGTTGACATAATTAATGGACGACCCTTGAAGAGATATGTATAACTTGAATTTGATTACAGAATCCAAATCGGTAACGTGCAATTGCTTTAAAATCGATAAGTTTACGGCATATGATACTCTAATCTGCGTTCTTAAAAGTAAATTGGGACAATGAGTTGGTGCAATTTACTTCCTCCCAACAACTGGTTGCACATTTAAACCAGGTCCATGTTGCGTTGCTGCTTCAGATATGGAGGGCACCACTTTCTGCCAAAAGGACACCCTGTCCGGAGACCACCGACTTTTGACGGAATGTTCCGACATGTTGATATTAAAATCGATGTACTTCTGGTCACGAACACCAAATCTAGGCCATGTAATGTTGGCGAATCTGGAAATGTCCACGGGCTTATTTGGATCTCTGAAACATTGTATAAGATGTTATACCAATATTAAATTGTATTTTTGCCATCGTTATCTAAACAAATGATCGTCAAAGATAAAAAGAATCTTAAAATCGATTTAGATAACAAAAATGATCATTATCACTGGAGTTGCCCCCACCCCCATTGTGCAGAGTATATATATATATTAGTGCTTCAAATTTAATTCACAAAAACTAATACAAATGAATATGTCAGTTGGTTGAGGAATCGATCTCTGTATACACTACAACCATCGTTAATCTGTAATCAGGCTGGAGAATTGGGTACGAACACCGTGTAATGATGGTTGAAATATAAATCTTTCGCATAGGTTTGGGTATGAACACCGTGTAATGATGGTTGAAATATAAATCTTTCGCATAGGTTTTGCATATTCAATAGCAACTACTTCTATGAATATTTTCTTATCTCGTAAATTGTAACATCCTTTGATTTTGGTTTCTTATGCAAAATGCGCGTACGTTTGAAGACACGATGAACCATATGAAGTAATTTTGGGGTGATCAAAAGCAGGAAAGGACAAAGTGGAACGTAAAAGAACTATGGTCGTTTTAGGTTTTCAATAATTTGGTCTAATTTAGGATCACACAATGTAAAGCCCAAGGGTGTAAAGTCTTTCTCGCGTGATTCGGCAACCGTGCATAAAGCAAAGTATGTGCGGTTGATATTCCATGGTCGATAAATATATACATTATTTATTAAATGAAACGGAGCCTTTCCTTCCTGTCTGAAAAATAAAATATACTCAAGCAGCACGTGAAAATTTGATGTTTCAGTCCACCTTAAGTCACAAAACTGTACGCATCAAACCAGACTGAACTTTCCTAAACGTTCTTGTCCATTTCGGTAATAAGTTACACCGAGGGACAACTGGGACTCCACTGACTGCGAACTTTTCACCTAGTTTTTAGAATAGCTGATTTTTAGTTTCTTTTGCCGCACCAAAGACTGTTTGGAGACTCGGTCATTTAATATTATCTTTTCTCTAACTTACTAATGATTTTATACAGTCATATCCACTTTTATCATGTGAATGCAGTTTAGTTTTTGATACTTTATCATCGCTTACCTGTTCTTAATCAGTCTTAATTAGATGAGAATTTAATGAGAATACGCCTTAAGCACCGCGTCCATTGAAGGTGTATCTTATTGATTATAATAACTTGAGACTGTTTGCTAACTGTATCGTTTCGGAGCGTGCAGTGGTTAGCGTGCAGGACCGGCTATAGAGTATCCTTGAGCAACGTATTTTCCTCCAACGTCATCGTCACTATATAACCTGCTTGTGTTGCTGAGACGTAAAGCATCAAACCAAGCCAAACCTAATCATATAATTTTCAGTGAGAAAAAAAAAAACTTTTCCGAAAATTTAGTCGCGTAAATGCGATAGTTGGTTAAACGGACGTTCAATAAAGTGATGTAGACTGTATCATGCGGTGAAAATATTCAGCATTTTTCCAGCTGGTTTCAAATATATGATCATCGGTATAATGATGTAGACATTTATAAAACGAATTGATTTTAACAGAAAGAAAAACCAACAAATTTACAGCAGAAAATTTCTAACCCTGATTTCGCAAAATTAGTCCACATCGTCATCATAATACGGGAAAGTATGATTTCTTCACGTGTGGAGTTCATAGATCCGGCATGACCAAATACAAAAGGTAGTTCCTGTCCATGGGAGGCCTCGGTTATATAATCGTAGTTATTCCCTTGCATCTTGAAGGTCGGCTTATGGGAATACTTGTACAAGTAGGTTCCTTTCTTCTGCGAATATTCAGTGTGTACTAAGAGTGTCTTTATGGCTGGAACAAGAAAAGTAAAATCTGTCGAGAGTTCCATCAGTTTATCCCTTACTCGAATATTATCATTAGGGTCAACCCAATCGGTATACTCGTGAATAATGGCATTGTCTATGGCCGGAACATCCCTGTAGAAAAGATTACGTGTAATGGCGGGAACAATCACGGTGTCGAAAACTGATTTTGGGCATCCTTCTGCTATGCTGTGATTTGCATAGTAATTAACGACTGCATCAAATTGAGATCCGACATAAATATCGTCCATGCTGTTAACCCCAGTCATGACGTCAACCGAGGAAAACATGGACATTGGATCTTGAGCTTTTGGATCCCTTGCACCTAAAATGTTATCGGGTGATATCTGTAAGAATTCGCGGTCCAACATAGGACCAAAATTAAATCTCAGATCTATGGCTTTATCAATGGTAATGTTCAGGTCGGTGTGGATGCCTGTTGTAATATTCAAAGCTTTAATAATATCTGGTACAGACTTGTTTCTTAGACAGTTCATGGTGAGCGAGCTATCAGAATGCATACAATTCAGACTAGTAAGAAAACGAGTCTGGACTTTTGTATGAATTTCAGACTTTTCAGCAAATGCCCACAATGATAAAGGAGTCCCACTTTCTCCGATGATTCTGTGAAATAAACCTTTGTTCCCCGGATACAAAGCTTGATAGAAAACGCTTGCCGACCCAGCAGATTCTCCAAATAATGTTATTTTAGTATTGTCCCCTCCAAATGCGGCAATATTGTCATGCACCCATTTTATGGCTAATTGTTGATCCCAGAGTCCGTAGTTTCCAGGAGATGCCGAATCTCCTGTTGATAGAAATCCAAATACTGATAGCCTGTAATTAATGGTCACAACGATGACGTCATGGAAAGACCCGATAATGCCAGCATCATAATACAGTTTCGTCCCTATAATAAATCCACCACCATAGATCCAGATCATTACGGGATACGTAACGTTTGTAATCCTACTGTAGAAGGCTGGAGAAGGGATGTATATATCTAAATTTAGACAGTCTTCATCATAAATTAGTCCAGGAACTGGGAAAAAATTCACGTTGGCTGGGCAAGAAACCCCCATATTCAATGCGTGATAAGTTGATTTAAACGCCGCTTTCAATACTGGTTTACTGAAACGCCGGTCACCAATCGGAGCTTCTGCATATGGAATACCCAAAAACTTTACTATTTCTCTCGATTCTCCATCAAAGGTTACGTTATCTTTAAATCCAGCAATAGTTCCAACTTTAGTATGAACCACAACCGACTCCAATGCGATCGCAAAGTGTATCACAAGTGTCCATGAGAGAATTAGAAGTGCACTCATCTTTGATGATTTGTCTCGAAATGCCGTAAAAGAATCCGACTATTGTTGTAACGATATATGTATGATATGTTATGGGAAGATCCCAGGTGTAACAGATAATTTATACACGATGTATCGTCTTATTTGCTCAACTATACGTGCCCATGAGTAGTATCTGCAGATTGGTTTTTAATACTGGCTTAATGACAATAGTTTCTTTTTTTAATGGCATTTTATTAAATAGCTGTACATAATATATTCCCGTAGTATAACCTAAGTACTATGCACTTTTAGTAGTTAGAATTAATTACAATGTCAAGCTTCTCCTCTACTCATCTGAAGCCATATGACTAAGTTATGTTGTGCGATGGTCAAAGTCTGACCTTTCACCTTGAATTTCGATTAAAGTACTATCATGCATAAAGACGTGTAGGTAGAAACCACGTGCGTTTAGTTTCTATATCATTGACTACTAGGGAAGTGATTGCTGCATTATCATTGCAATGTATCAAGGTTATTTAATATTTGCATTCAAATACATTACTATTGAGGATCATCATAAAACTGTTTTCATTATATCATGTATTTTGTTCATATAATTTCATCCATTTTCATGCAGGTTGGCTGTATCATTTCATTTCATGATACATTTTGACTATATGAGTTAAACACAATATGTTGTTGTTGTTGTTGTTTAGGGTTTAACGCCATTTTTCAGCACTCGATAGGCTATACATGGCGGCCAGTATTAATGGTGGAGGAAGAACCCGGGAAAACACCGGAAAGAACCACCGACCCTCGAGAAGCTACTGGCAAGCTTTCTCACATACCCACATTGGCTGAATCCGAGACTCGAACCTACGCAGACAGAGGTGAGATGGCAGTGATCCGTAACGGAGAGCGCTTTAGACCACTCGGCCACTCGGGGCCCCAAACACAACATGAATTTTGACCATATAATTGCATTACAGGGTGTATTTTTGCCACATGATTTTATTACCCGTGTATTATGGCCACATGCGTCATTATATTGTGTTATTTTGACCAATGACTTCATTAGATCATGTAATTTGGCCATGTGATTTCAATACGTCATGCATTTGGGCCATCTGTTTTCATTATATCATGTATTTTTTGTACCATATGACTACATTATACTATGTATTATCGCCATATAACTTATTACATTATGTATTTATGCCGTATTATTTGATTATATCGTGTATATTGGCCATATAACTTCGTTACATCGTGTATTATGGTTATATGACTTCGTTACATCGTGTATTATGGCCATATGACTTCGTTACATCGTGTATTATGGCCATATGACTTCGTTACATCGTGTATTTTGACCAGATGCTTCATTGAATCATGAATTTTGGCCAATAATTTGATTACTTCATGTATTTTTGCCTGAGGATTTCATTACTTATATTTTGGCAAGATGACTTCATTATATCATGTTATATATATATATATATATATATATATATATATATATATATATATATATATATATATATATAACACAATTGTGTTCTTTTACCGCAGGTTTAATCATCCATAAAGACATGCTGTTTTCATGTATTCGAGTCTATTAAGCTTTAAATGATTATCTATTTTGATCACAGGGTCCAATTTGTATTTCTTTCATTTTCATTTTTAAATTAAATAATTTATGTGTGTATGTGTCTGTCTGTCTGTCTGTCTGTCTGTCTGTCTGTCTCTCTCTCTCTTACTTAAGTCAGGGGATATTCTATATTTTTGTAATGATTGTGAATTCATTTAAAATAAGGATATGCATTTAGTGTATACAAGTAAAATTTTACTTCATAAAATTTACCTTGTAAGAAGGTCAATCAAAGGGTGGGTGCGTCAAAAAGACGACGATCACTCCAAATTCCTCATATTTCTTTCTTCTTTTCTTTTACTTTGTTCAGTATCGTGAATCTAATGGACGACTTTAAGAGCCACAATTCCGGCAAACCAGATCATGTAGTTGACAATTATTCACATAATATATGTATGTTTGACATGGATACTTTTATGTGCGAACCCCCAGACATGACCAAGCAATGCCAAAGTTGGGGATGCTAGGGATAATCACTGTTGTTTACTAATTACATATATGACTAGATTTGTGAAATAGGTGTTTCCGGCTTGTGTTGCTCTTGAAATTGATGTGAGGTATGTGCACCTGCTATAGTTACTGTACAGTATGTAGACAGTGAAATATCAAAGCTAGCGACCATCAACAGTAAACATGTGGGTTGAGGATAACGAGATTATCTCAAAAACGGTTCGGATGGCAACCATTTTGAATTGCATCAACATGCTATATAAACTTCTTTTTCTATGAACTGCGATTTACGTATCTGGTCAAGTGAATGATATTTTTATGCTTTGTTTCAATATAGCTCTCCCAAAAATATGGACCTTTACGACCTCGCTTGGGTATTTTTTTTATTTATGATTTTATATACCAGTTAGGTGAATCTGGCATTCACCTTGTGCTGACACTTGCACCCTAAAGATAACTAATATTTCCATTGATCAAAATGTTACCACGTGAGCAGCTTGAGTTGCGTTCATTTCAACACTTCCAGTAAGCATAGAAGCAAAAGGAAAATCTAACAATTTTTATTTTAAAATAATTGAATAAATTGACTTCGAAAGACAAAAACAACATACCTTTCTGAACTTTTCTGTATAAAATAAAACTATTCTTTCCTTGTCAAAATTTTTAACAAAAATCGGGATTAAAATGTTGCGAGTGCGCTTGGTCAAGATCTGAGGTTCTTTATAACTATCTAAATACTATATACAAAATGTCAGAATCAGGATAATTTTCGATAAATTTGCCTTATCGGATAGATTTATTTTCTGTACGAAAATATTTGAAAACTGTGATCGAGACATGTCTGACAAACTGAGTTATCAAGCAATTTCAATGAGCCAACACCATTTTCAGTCCCCAGTTGAACGTCAGGATGACTACAGACCAAAATTACTTAAGGAGGAAGATCTCTTAAACCTCTCTGAGCAGAGGTACTCAAAATCTACGAAGAAAAACATTCAGCAGGGCTACAACACTTTCACAGATAGATTCGTTCACTCATGTATTCGTTCATTAATCAAAATAATGAATTTTAATTATAAAAAATGAACATTATACAGGGCTGTTTATTGATCTAAGCTCAAATGATACTGATTGATATTAATTATCTCTTGATTATCATTTTTATAAAGCATATATTATGAAAATGGCAATATGTTGTTTATTTGTAGATACAAAGGATGAACCATTTTCATTTAAAATGATAAATGTCATTTGAAATAAAACCGAGGCTTCACTTGCTCTGCAATAAATAAAATATAGTTTATATTAAAATTAATATTTTTCACAGTATAACAATGTAACAAATATGTTATATAAAATTATATTTTTGGATAGGTAATGCTCATGAATGATTTGATATAAAAATCTAAATTTTTAAATATTTAACAATATTTTCTTCCAAACTGAAACCGACATCAATTTCAGATTGGTTCCTAGAAAAGAACATAGACGTAGATCTGAAGTCAGTTGCAGATTTGGCCAAAAGGCTAGCCATATTTTATGCTGAAGCAAACATCACCCCCACCTATCACTGCAACAAAAATGAGGAAGCTCCATGAAGCCCATGTTGTAGAATACCCACATACATTAATATGCCAGGGCTGCTACTAATCGCAAACATTAATATGCCAGGGCTGCTACTAATCACATACATTAATATGCCAGGGCTGCTACTAATCGCAAACATTAATATGCCAGGGCTGCTACTAATCGCAAACATTAATATGCCAGGGCTGCTACTAATCACATACATTAATATGCCAGGGCTGCTACTAATCGCAAACATTAATATGCCAGGGCTGCTACTAATCACATACATTAATATGCCAGGGCTGCTACTAATCACATACATTAATATACCAGGGCTGCTACTAATCGCAAACATTAATATGCCGGGGCTGCTACTAATCGCAAACATTAATATGCCAGGGCTGCTACTAATCGCAAACATTAATATGCCAGGGCTGCTACTAATCGCAAACATTAATATGCCAGGGCTTCTACTAATCGCAAACATTCAGGTTGAGTGTGGTCTTTCAAACCGTATTGTTACAGACCCCGAGTTTAAAAGAGCTAATGATACGTTAAGTGGGAAATTAAAGTTTTACACCAAGAATGGCTTATCAAGATCAACTCAACACAAACCTATAATTCCTCAGTTAAACAAACATGCAGTTAATCAGTACTTGATGAGATCATCGTATCACACTCTGATACATGGTTTAGTTATTGTACCTCTACATCTACTACGATACCCTTGCAAGCTACCGTTCTGTACAAAATCGCAGAATTCTTACAATTTTCGCTAACTTTGACATAGAAAAATATCATATATGGAGACGCTGAACGCATTGACCGAGAAAAAATTAATATATGGAGACGCTAAGCACACTGGCCCATCAATATCTGACGTGGACGATATTTCACAAGCTGAATTATCAAGCATTTCGAACAAACCAAATAAACATTAGTCACATTCCCGATACATACAGTCAGTAGCTTCCCGTTGGTATGGGTTTCTTACGTGGCTATTACATTACAGATGGAAAATCACATTCTATAAAAGCTACGTAGCACACGCCCTCAGCAACAATTCCTACGCATAAATAATTCTATAAAACTGATAGGAATTATCTTTAAAAAATAAAATTCAAGAATAAAATTACAAAGATTTGCAATATTGTAGTTGTAATATTGTTTTTTCTAAGTTTATTCTGGTATTAACTGACAGTTGCCGATTCACACAGCTCCGCCCGTTATTTGCTGTGTGAGTCGTTAGCTAACAGTTCATACCAGATGAACTCAGAAAAGAACACATTAAACTTTTAAGTGTTATCCCGAGGAATGCCTTGATGGCACGATTGCGACAATGAGTACATCAGTTATAAAAAGAATTGTTCCAATGGGGGGGGGGGGTATTTTTACAGTTAATTTACTTCCAGCAAACGCATTTATAAACCTTTGTGAATGCATGGTGGAATATGTCATCAATTATTTTATCTCCCCTAACTTCAATGACCGGATTTGATTTTACACGTGTTTAACTAGACTTGAAACTCCAGATCATTGCACGGGCGTACCTTTAATTTAGTATAAGGCATCTTACCGAATGGTGTATATTTCTATAGTACAGTACCGGATTACCAAATAGGCAGAGTATGCACCGGTCTAAGGGACCCGCGACAACGAATCAAATTAATATTCATAAAACGTATTAGGAGATAATTTGCGAGGTTTGGGGCCCCAAGATTTTGACTGCCTAAGGGCCTAAGGGCCTCCACAGGGTTTAATCCAGCACTGCTAAAGTGAAATGCATGTGTTTTTACATTCCAGAAATCATCATTTCGATACGAATGACAAGAAACGAACAAAAGCATAGGCGAAAAAGGGCATGGTTAAAATGAAAAAGAACTATGTTTTAAAGAGAACGTTAAGTCTGCGATGGGAATGAGTCCGAATTAAACAGTCGAGGATGCTACCAACG
Organism: Sinohyriopsis cumingii; assembly: GCA_028554795.2. NCBI lineage: Eukaryota > Metazoa > Mollusca > Bivalvia > Unionida > Unionidae > Sinohyriopsis > Sinohyriopsis cumingii. The sequence goes on from JAPYKE020000101.1 coordinate 3,206,466, forward strand.
GACACAATGGGAACAGCAGGGAGGGTGAACAGACCAATTTTCGAACAAGTCTTCTTTGAAAATCAAGCTTCATACGAAGAAAAAAAATGGAAACCGAATGTCAATAACGTCAAAACGAAGCCTCTAACCGACCGAGATTTTCTCTAATTGGCTTAGCTCATTTTGTTACTTTAGCTTTGTTGCTCGTGTTTTCAAAATTGTATGTGTGTTCGTTTACCCACACGGACACTCACTGTTGGTCGTCCCCCTCCCTGCTGCTGTGGTGTGTGCATAATTCAATGATTTATCTATCAATAATGGAATCTCACACAGCTAGATTAGCTCGAAAGTGACTAGATAAAATTAAGAAATATGTCCCGGTCCGTGATTCTGTCAAGCAAAAATTACAAGAACGTCAGGAGTTTCAGGTGGAATTTGCAGAAGGTGCAGAACAATTATTTAAACCTGTTACGAAGGCTACCGAAGGTGTTACAGGGGCTACCAACAGTCTTCTTACCACGTTGGAGCAAACCGCTAAAGCAACTGGAAAAATAGTAGAAAGAACTAAAAAAACAAAAAAGATTATATGAAAACTTCCAGGTGAAATAGCAGATGGTTAAACCAATCCGAGAATTACTTGAAGGTATTGACCAAGCTCGTGCTGACATAGGTGGTATAAAGGATCGTATACGAGAATCAGAACCAGAACAAGAAACCAAAACAAGCAAGAGAAAATCTGGAAGTGACTAATAAATTTACCGAATAAAGTATTTATTACCTTCATCAAAAAAGAAATTAGAAACGTAAGTTATCTGCGTTTGCCGTGAATAGTTTTGATCGCTGATAATAATGTAATTGTGAAACCTGGCACAGATGGATGTTTCGCTTACACTGCGGAGTTGATCAGACCCGAGGTAATTATCCAATATGTATTATATTTAATAATGCAATATATGACTATCTTGCACAGTTAGAACAACGACAAAACCCAACCACAGCAACAACCACAGCCAACATTACAACAACCACAAAAACAACAATCATAGCAACCAGTCCAAACAACAAGTGAGGAAGAAGAATTATGGCAGGATCCAAGTTCTACCCCCTGCGCCACCGGAAGTGGTATTGGTGCAGGTACCAGGGAGAGTGGTCTTATTACTCCATGTCCCATTAACTTCCTTGCTGATGTTGAACGACTAGAAATTGTGACTGGCGGAAAACGAGCCGGTAATAATTCCACAGAAATTATTAATGAAGCAGCTCATATTTTTAAAAGATTATTTACAGTTGGTATCATGGACATTAATATTTATCGGTCTCACATTGATGAAATCGGTGATGATTATCACAGTGATTGAGGGTATGTAATTAGATACAATGACTAAAGTAAGATGATCATACATAATGCTCAATGTGGACCTGTAATGGCCAGGGTGATAAATTCACGATTACAAACATATAAAATTACCTACGGTGAAATTATTCAAGGTCTGTTTAGAATGATAGCCCCAAAAGCAATACCGCTTTCAAAACAATTATCAATGAAAGCTATTGATGTTGTTCGTGATAAAGGTATTGGTGCTGTTGATGATGTTGCTAGTAAAGCATTATCAGCAATCAAGGATAGACTAGCACGAATAATACGACGAAAAGAAAAGCCAGAACAAATACCCAGTACCAAAGTTATGCCTGAAAATGTTAGTGAAATAATAAATCATGCTGCAAATCAAAACTAACAGAGTTGGCTGGTGTACCCATGTGAGAAAAAAAAAATACAAATGCAAGTTTAATAGCAGGAAGTGGTATTCGTGTTAGATGATAACAATTATAATAAAATTTTTAAACGTGTATCTGATGCAGCACTTGACATAGATGCACCAGTACTCAAGGATGAATCGTGCGCGATTATCAATGGTATTCTTATGACGCTCGAGAGCCAAATCAGCGTGGAAGAATCGAACTGCAAGTTCAGGATACAAGTAGATATTTCTTACCCGCTGACCCATTTATTGAAATAGATTTTTATTGCTGTGGGGTTTAACGCCATTTTTCAGCACACGATAGGCTATACATGGCGGCCAGTATTAATGGTGGAGGAAGAACCCGGGAAAACACCGGAAAGAACCACCGACCCACGAGAAGCTACTGGCAAGCTTTCTCACATACCCACATTGGCTGAATCCTAGACTCGAACCGCCGCAGACAGAGGTGAGATGGCAGTGATCCGTAACGAAGAGCGCTTTAGACCATTCGGCCACTCGGGGCCCCTATTGAAATAGAAGGTGAAATTCTAAGAACAAATGATACTGAACATGGAGCTGATATTAGAGTTGGTTTTGTTAAAAATGGTATTATGTCGTTATTTAACAGAGCCACATACATGATTGACGGAAGAATCATTGAAATATGCCAGAACGACGTCGACGTTGCCACGACGATATTGGGTCTAGCAAGTTATTCCGATGATTATTCAAGATCGGCTGGTCCGTCAATGATGTTTATGAAGGATACTACTGACCACCATGACAATAGACAGCATGATATAAGAAGACCGATGTCGGTGCTGCTGACGCTGATGTGGAAAACATGATTATTAGTTTTAATCCAGAATTCATCATAGGACTCACAGCGCGTCGATCAATGCTGAAAGATGGTCGTAGAAGATTATCATGCGCAATTCCACTGTCCCACATCTTTGGATTTTGCAGAAATTTCATAAAGGTTATTTTCGGAGCCAAACATGCAGTTGTACCTGCAAGAAAAGCTACTAACGATGATATAATCTGACGCCCTATTTGTGATGATGGCAAAATAATGCTGACAATACTTTCATAGTGGATGCCAACAATGAAGAACAACGGTTACTTTCTTATATAGACTTGGGTGGTAAATCAACATTATCATGGTTGACGATGACCGCAAATAGTGTTCAAAGTAACACTAATTGTTTATTCACATGGTAGATAGCAGATAGCATCACAGCAAGGTGTTGCTGCACCGCGACATATATTTGTTGCTTTCCAAGATGCTGCATGAGTAAATTTGCAAACACATAGCGCAATGATTTATTATTTCTCACTGGAACACCTGAATATATTTAGTCAATCTGTCGTTGATATACACTTTCAAGCTCGTGTGACAATAGGAGCTATAGCTAATTACAGAAGAATCGCTGTCATACTCTCAGATAAAACAATGTTACTTGAAGGTCTTGGTGGACGAATGAAAATCATTGATGCCCCAGTGGTAAACATGTAATTAAATCACACATGACATAATGTCATATCATCACGTTAATGTGTCTGACTCCTGGTCAGATTCAAAAATATCAATCGAAATCAGCAAATAAATGTGGAATACAAATATCACTAAAACAAAGAACAAATCAAAGGTGGTCAGAATAAACTATCGCTGATTGAACGTCAACGCAGGCACTTCAGTGACTTCAAACAATCAAAGACTTGCGTTAGACTTAATCTTTCTGCGGGTGCAATTAAAGACGCAGTCAAGACGGGTGGCATATTTCCACTTCTTGCAGCTATATCAGCGTTAATAGCCGCTGAAGCCCCAGCTGTTGAAAAAGCAGCTGAACTTGGGGCTGTTGGAACTGCTGCTAAGATGGCACCAAAGAAAGCAACAGGTCATGGAATAAAAACTTCCAAAAAATGGAAAGCGTCTAATACTAATACTCCCCACTCGTGGTACATAAAAGGTCTGAGACATCCCGGGACACTTCTTTAGACGCAAAGCGTCTCCCTCATATGTCCAATTTTAATTTACTTGATGCTGATAAAAATTAAATAAAAAAAACTTCAGAGCTGTTTTATGCGTGATTACCAAAACAACCATACAATGTTGAAACCGGCATCATTAATCTCGATGGAAGTTCTAGAAAAGATATTTATTGGGTTGCATGCGCGATTGATCATCGTGGAAACGTTTATTTTAATTCGTATGGACTGGCACCAACAATTTTTGTTTATAATATGTCGGCAGAGTGCAAAGCACTCATCTTTTAAACACTACCGTCTGGTATTCAACATTCCCAACACAGACAATTACCAATCCGCCAATGGCGGTGAAGTGCTCGCTGTGCTCGAAGCTGTGTCAAGGTCCCTGACTTTGACACCTACTCAAAAAGTCATGCACGAGTATACCAGTAGACGGTATAAACGTCCACCGTTGTTTTAAATAGATCTTAAAGTATAATGGTAGATATTTACGAAAGATCTCGCAACTTATCATGGTCACATATCTAAATATGCAACTCTTGACGAGGCCGAGGATTAACTCGCTAATCTTTTGAGTCTCGCAAATGTGGACCAAACTGAAGTAGTTCTTTTTCAGAATAAACAAGGACGATTAAAGACGAGCAATATCCCGTTGACAGGTATTAATCTGCGGGTTCCAGATTCGACCGAAGATAACTTAGTGGTGTTTAGTATAAACGGTAAAATTAACATCTAGGAGGAATCAGTTATATCCATTATGGTAGAGATTACTGTACGCATCAGGAGAATTAGAGATATTATGAATGGCGATCTCAACATGAGTAAAACTACAATTATTAATGTGAGAGAACCAAAATCAGATGATGATGTGGCAACAAAAAGATAAGTAGACAGCTACAACAACACGAGCATAACTGAGATAAATGATCGTTTACTAACCGCAGGTAATACAATGACTGGTTTTCTCAATATGACTAAAAATACAACTATTCGATTCGGGGAGCCAGAATCCAGCGATGCTGCAACGAAGAAATACGTTGATGATATCAACATTCCTATGATGAACTCGTTAATAACAATCAGTGATGGAATGACCACATTTAGATCTGAATGATCTAATCATGTACAAATGTTTATAAATTTTCGCAAAAAAATAAACGGAATTGTTGATGATTTCCAACAGTTATCGGTATTAACCTCGCTGACATCAAAAAGATCACCGAAAGTGTAGTATATACAGTAGCGTGTGGATCAGTATTTCGAACACCACTCAATAAATCCATCAGACATCGCGCTGAGGTTACCTGTTTATACAGGATCTCAGTACTCGGTACTACGACATTTACGATATATACCACATTTCACGGCGTTATCCACTAATTGGATCCTCTGGATCTGTGTTAGTGATGTTGGAGCAAAACGACAAGGAAACATTTGTTGTGGAACCCGAAGACAAAAAGCAGCAGATCGTTGCTAATACAACTCCGTCAAAAATCACGATGATATCAGCAAGTTCAACCAATCCTGAACTTAGCGTCAACTTTCCAACTGCGATTTCAGCGGAAAAAATAGCACTAGCACAATTAGGAGTGTATCGCAGTTGGCCAAATATTAGATCAAAATCATTTGATGGATTGCCAGAAAATACTCCGGTATTTTCATGTAAAAATAAACCCGATGGAACTCCCGATTGGCAAGTTTTGGGTAGTCCAACATGTAATTATCAGATCGAACAAATCAACGATGAATTAAAGCGCAGAAGCAAATCTATTACTTGAAAAGAATCCAAAATAGCTATCACTGTTCATGAAACAACATTATCATAAGCGATAAAATATAAACTCGCTAGATTATGCGGTCGATCGATATATATCAATCATCTATCAGAACAGTATTAGGATGGACAGAAATACCACCTGTTTATCAAGGACCACCAGACCCTGAACGTGTCGAATTCTCCGCGGACAAGAAAATATTTTTAAAAAAGTATCCAGAATATCGAAAAAGAGGACAATGGAGGCCTACAGAACCACGGAGAGATAATATTATTTCTGACGAAGAAATTTATTTTATTGCGTCTAATGGTGCAAAACATCATAAATTAAGAACTGTTTATGATGCTGATCACGAAACCCGTAATCCACTTATCGATTAAAATGTATAAAATCATTTTCTGACGATATTAAACCTGAGCACGCACATGTACTTGGTGACCTACGAAATTTATTTTCCATTGTCGCACAATACTACAATAACGACGTAAAACAACAGATCATTACAACGATATATCTAAACCAGGTTGCATCAGACTTTATCAATCGGATTATAATCGAAACAGTGATCGCCGATGAAAGTTTCGTTGATTTCAGATGTCCCCATAACAACATTAATGCATAAGTTTATCAATCATTTTAGAAAACCTGAGACAGATCTTCCAAACTTTGTGTTACGAACATTTAACAGCGAAGAACTAAAGAAAACTGTTAATGATATTATCGATGAAAACTTTCCTAAAATCTTTTTTCATGGAGAAATGTAGCCCAACCAACAACTATTATCAGACATAACAATGATCCATGCGGTGGAGGTCGTCATATTTCACTATAGAATTGTTAATATAACATCAACGATCGCAGTAAATCTTGTATGTGATGCAATTTATGGCAGCTATCAAGTAGAATTGAAAAATCCAGTCAGGCTCAACATGGATATATTTTATATACATTCACACCTCAAGCGCACCGTGGAGTTTTTGTTGTAATAGAACACGTTAATCCGGTTTATCTGCGACGTCAAAATCCACTATTATGAAGGATACATTTGAAACTTACTTACCAGACTGGACATTTGCAAGATTTGAGACATAAAGTTCTAAATATAACTCTGTATGTAAGATCATAAAGATCTTTTCGTAGATCTTCAAGAATTTGCTGGGGTAAAGTTTACTCAAAATTGTGATTATCGATCACATTTCATAATTCTTTAGGTAAATGTTACTCAAAGTAATAGAAATATGAGTGATTTCATAATTTGCTGAGGTAAATAGTACTCAAAACATTTTACAAAATAAAAATAAAATATTTCTGAATGAAAATAAATATTATTATCAGAATAAACACAAATCTGAATCAGAATGAATATTAACAGAATAAAAATGAATATTATAATCTGAATAAATATGTTTTTTACAATAGTCAGAAATTAATTATTATGTTTAGCTGTTTCCACAGTCACTAGTGACAGCACATTCACTTTCGCAATCACTAGTGACTTTGTCACTGTTTTGATTTTCACTTTTATTATGGATCGTTTCACGATCTGACATAATCTTTCTCAACTGCCTTACACGCGTATTCACAATTTGTTTTGGTTATGTATTGGTGAGATAAATATGATCTAATTTTTTCAATCACGCGTGCGAGAGAAACGAATTTTTCAACTTCTGTATCTTTGACACTCGCCAAGGATTGTAACATAGATTGTTGAATGAATCGGCTTAATGAATCGGTATTCTGCTGGTAGTGTATATATATATCTTCAAAATGTTTGTGTTCTTGTAAAGATTCGGAATCACAAATAATTGTTTCAACATTTAAGTTCATCAGATATACAATCATGATGCAATTTGTCATTTGCAGAAATAATAGTATTAATATTTTCAAAGTTCATTATATAATAAATATATATTTAAATGGAATTTTAACAAAAAAAGATAAACGGTAGCATGATGAGCGGTTATCATTTCACGGGGTCCCTTCATTTGCCTTTTTATCCTTTTGGACCATAGGGTCTTCTTGTGAGACCTTTCTTATGACCAGCTGGCACCCCATGAGGCTTTTGCTTTCTGGCTGATATTCTTTCTGAATGCTGTTATATGGAATACCCTTCAGTGAGATTGAGAGCTCATATCACGCTATTGTTTATTTTTGGAGGCTCCAAAAATTCTCGCATAGGCACCCCCCAGGGAATCCCTAAACGAAATGAAATTTAAGAGATTCGCGAAAACAATGACATAGATGCAGTTTGGTGTGTAGGAACTGATGCTGTTAGAGTGTCTTCGCGAAAACAATGACATAGATGCAGTTTGGTGTGTAGGAACTGATGCTGTTAGAGTGTCATCCGTGATATTGTGCATGCCTGTTCTAACCCCATCACTGACTACAGAATTACGTTTTGATAATTTATGCAGTTGGGAACTATATCAACACTGTCGTTTCTCTCGTACACCACAGACGCTTACCCACCAGCTGGTATGCAGGACAATTTACTTCGCAAATAAGTATCCAGCTTGGTCTTACTGCACCATAACAAGTGCTCACGGTGTTTCAAAATGTAACTCGTGATAATAGTCAGGAGCAAAATAAGATGATGTTTAACGCCTTATGTGTGGCTGAAGTTTTTTTATGGTTATATGGTCATCACGAACCTTCTGAAGAAATTCGGCTTGACTATATAGTAGCTACTCCTCATATTGCACGTGAGTAGTATAAGGGGAGAGATTAGCGACAATGGGAATTAGCATTAAAAACACCCCCTGGGTAAGATTAGCGACAATGGAAATTTAACATTAACCACCCTGGGTAAGATTAGCGACAATGGAAATTTAACATGGCAAAAAACCCTGGGTAAGATTAGCGACAATGGAATTTAACATTGGAGAAAGGAAAAAAAAGGAAATATTGATTTTAGCGACAAAGGCATTCGAACAATGGAAAAAAAATATCGATTCTAGGGGCAAAGGCAATCGAACATGGGGAATAGAGTTTGGGTCTGTCTAGGGACAAGGGGAATTGAACATGGGAATAGAGTTTGGGTTTGTCTAGGGACAAAGGGGAATTGAACATGTTAGAAAAAAAACTACTTTAGGGACAAGGGAAATTGAACATGGGATTTTTTTTCTTAAAAAAAAAATAAAAAAAGGGGTAGGCAATCGAAAGGCTATCTCTTTTCGAGAAATGTGGGTGACCGTGAAAAGGGCCTTTGGATTTATGTTAATATTAATATTAACATAGACGGCATCTGTCACATCTTCTTCTTCTTAAACTCCTTCTAACTGCAGGTCCATACACAAGTACCCTCTTGATGCATCCTTGTCTTTCTATGTAAACTCTTCTCTACCATAGACTAGTATCTGTCCTATCAACAACAGTCCACTTGGACCGGACATACATGAGCATGTCCGTCCTAAACATCATTGAAGACACAAGGCTGGATGATTCAACTGTGGTCCACATCGTGAGGCGACGAGAACAGGTGAATCAATGCAGTGAACTGAGTTTATTTATAGGTAGAGGAAGGATTGAAACGGATTGAGTTCATTCACCAATCCGAACACGCGTTACAAAATTCAGTCAGTCCGCATCAAATCCGAAGAGAGCAGTCTGTGACGTCATGTGGTCTATATAGATTCGCTAGCGCCTGTGTGCTGTCAATCTATGCGACAGTGATTCAACATGACGGAAACTCAGAAAACGATCCATTGGGGTGCACCAGCAGTGGAGACCGCCCAAGGGAACCCGGACTTACTTTCAGAAGAGGTGAATTGGGATTTTGTGGATTTTCTTACCTCGCAAGAATTTGTTCCGGAACCTTCGTCTCATTCTTCATTACCGCAAGTGGAGAATTTTAGACGGAGACAGAAAGAAGAATTGGAGAAATTTATGCAACGACAAAAGGAAGCGGAACAAGCTTTTCTCCTACAGCAACAGCAACAGCAACAAGAAGAGGTAAGAAAAAAACAACAACAAGAAGAAGTAGCAGCAAAGAAACAAGAGGGTGAAAATCAAACGGCTACGGTACTGTTGGACATTTTAGCGGAGTTAAGAAGTCTGAAACAGATGTATCAGACTTCTTTATCACGACCGAAGAGAATACGACCTTCCCGAGCTAAACACGCCAACCCTGTGACTAAGCCTATCGTACCACCCTTAGTGATTTCAACCCAATCATCATCATCAGAAGTAGGCCTCGGCCGTGGCAAAGGCTTAAGACAGTTAAAATTGATTGCTTAAACTCACCCCTACATAAAAAAGGCCCTTTTCAGGGCCACCCACTTCTCTCGAAAAGAGATAGCCTTTCAATTTGCCAATAACTCAAAAATCAACAAAAAAAAACCATTTTACCCTTATAGTACATGTCTGTGTATGAGTGCGTGAGTGTAGCTTCTTATTTTAAAATCAAAACTCAACGACACTTACCTTATATAATTAACGTATTCTTTTCTCCATAGTTACAATCCAATTCACAATTCACAACAGAACACTTTATAAATTACATTCACTTCTTCTGTTTCTTTTTTTTACTCTCTCTTTTTTTCAATTTCATCACCGTCACAGTCTTTTCCTCCTCTTCCTCCTCACTTTCTTCCATTCTTCTTTTCTTCTCCTGTTTCTTTTTCTTCACCTGGCTGCTTTCTTCCTCTGAAGAATCTCTCTCTTCTTCTGAAGAATCCCTCTTTTCTTCCGACACCTCTTGTTTCTTTTTGGGGCAATCTGGAGACCAATGTCCTTTTTCTTGACAATAATAACAGGTATCTTGACTTTTGTCTTTTCTAGCCCCTGTTTTTGTTCTTTTTTGACGGTCTGGACACTCTGAAGACCAATGCCCTTTCTTCTGACAGATATAGCAAGTATCTGGACTTTTATCTCGAAAGGAAGGAGAGTAGTCCGTCGGCTGGTCTGAAGAGAATTTTCTAATGACCCCTCGCAAAGCTCTGATGAAACGTTCCATCTGGGTAGTCTCTTCCATCGTTGTGCTCGGTTTGAGAGTGAAATGAATAGTGAAAGGACAAGACACACACCCTTTTTATATACGCTGGTTTGCTATGACTATAAATTAGTCTATGGTGTTTAAACTTGAGTCATTTGACGTTTTGCACTCAAGATGAAACAATCCTATTCATTCGAGAAGAAAGAAGAAGAAGAAAGTAAGAGGCAGAAACGTGAGCTATCGCCTCGTACCAGAGCTGAAGTCTTGGCACAAATTCATGCCAGTGATTTTGAAGAGGACATGAGTGAACCAGAATCCGAACCCTCTAAACAAAGTTCACCACTCTTAGTCAACCCTGAAAAGTACTATTCCATTCGAGAGACGGAAAAGAGCTCCTCTAGAAAATTTAGAACCACGGCTTACACCTACACAGTGAAGTTTAAAGATTTCAAGTCCGACGTACCATTGGAGAAAGCAGAAGGGTTTATCACCGAGATGTGGGATTCTTTGCTCACCGCACTCAAGCGACAATGTCAACCCAAAGAAGACGATCGCTTGACACTATCCATAGATCACGACAGCTTGAAATCCCCTGTTTGGATCGAGTTTAGCAGACCCGCAGAATTGACCCCTTCCAAAGTCATGGACAAGATTCAACACGTACAACAATCTAATGACCAGTTTGACATCACCGATGGTAAAGCCACACTGAAAATGGCCCACGTCTCTCCTCCTCAAGGGACCGGACCGGACAACGCAGTAAGGTGTTATTGGTGAACGACCTTCGCAACACCAAAAAGAGTCTCGTCCAAATTCACAATTCTCAAGACCAGATGTGTTTAGCCCGAGCCATCGTTGTGGGACGAACCTATGCCAACAAGAACGACACGGTAGAACGGAAAAGAGCCTGGAAAACTATTCAACGATCCGACCGAGCCAAACAACGAAACGAAGCAGAACTCCTGTTACAACAAGCCGGACTGTCCAAAGACTGTCCAAAGACACACCCTGTGGCATTCCTGAGATGCAGAAATTGCAAGATGTCCTAGCTCCACTCTACACCTTGAAAGTGCACCCTCAAGAAATGCACGGACCTCTGTTGTTTCAAGGGAAAGACTTAAAGGACGGAAAATACATTCATGTCTATTATCACGATGACCATTTCGATACCATTACCACTATCACTGGATTCCTGGGATACAGTTATTATTGTGAGAAATGTGACTATGGCTATAACAATCGAGAGCAACACAAACATTGTGGATGGAAATGCCCAGGATGTTTGGCCTCTCCACCCTGTCTGAGCGAAGGACAAGAAAGAGTACAATGTCCTGCTTGTCTACGCACGTTTGTCAGCCCTGCCTGTTACCAACAACATCTGAAGACGCAAGGTTCACAGCAGAAATGTGCTTGTCAACTGCTGAGATTGTGCCCTACGTGTCGAAAAGGCCTACGTACCAATAATACCAAGGCACACGTATGTTCAGGAAAGAAAAAATGTCACATTTGTCACCACATCGTGGACTTGGAACACCAATGCTACGTGCAAAAATACCAACCCCCACCAGAGAAAGAGGACGGTCACAAGAAGAAAGGCAATTTCATCTTTTTCGATTTCGAATGCATGCAAGAGACTGGCATTCACATTCCTAATTTCTGCGTGGCTCATCGAGCGTGCGAGAAGTGCATTCAAGAACCTATCTTCAGTCATTGCCCTCACTGCAGCAAGATTCCCGGAGGGCGTGAAAAAATCTTTCGAGGACCGAACACGTTAGCCGATTTTGCCCAATGGGTCTTAGATCCCATCGACTAGAAGTGGAGCCAAGAGGACATCGAACGTTACGGAGATTGTCATCGTCATGCCACGGTGATGGCTCACAATTTCTCCGTATACGATGGACAGTTTCTTTTGAGGTACTATACGGAACATGGCACCGAACGTCCTAAAGTGACTTTGAACGGAGCCAAAATCATTTTCATGCAAGTGGGACAAGTGCAGTTTAAAGATTCGATGAGTTACTTGACCATGCCTTTGAGTCGAATGCCTAAAACGTTTGGAATGACAGAAATTGCTAAAGGTTATTTTCCTCACTTTTTCAATACTGAAGCCAATCAACACGCCGTTCTACCCCATTTGCCTGAGGCTCACTATTACGACCCCGACAACATGCGAGAAGCTTTCTACGCTTGGTACCAGACTCACGCCTCCGACCCTTTCGACTTTCAGGAAGAAATGCTAAAGTATTGTCGTTCTGACAAACTGATGTTTCCATTGTGCCGTACTTGTGTCGAAACGTGCAACCAAGACCAACCTTGTCAGCACACCCAGGAAGAACGGGCCTTGACGGGAACCTGGGTCAGCGTAGAATCGTTCAAAGCTCTGGACATGGGATACCAACTGTTAGAAGTGTACGAAATTTGCCACTTTCCCAAGACACAACAATACCACAAGGGTGACCCCAGTCAGAAAGGCATTTTCGCCGACTACGTGGATGCCTTTTTGAAACTGAAGCAAGAAGCCAGCGGCTATCCTTCCTGGTGTCACACTTCCGAAGACGAAAAGACATTCAAAGAGAAATACTATGAACAAGAAGGCATCTCTTTAGACCACATCGAGAAAAACGAAGGCAGGCGATCGTTTGCCAAAGTGATGTTAAATTGCTTGTGGGGTAAAATGGCACAACGACCGTGTTTACCCAAGACGGAATATTTGACAGAACCTTCCCGCTACTTTCAGATGATTCACGACAAAACCAAATACATGAAACACATGGACGTCGTTCGCGAGGATTTGATCTTGGTCAATTACGAAGAAGATCTGGACTTTGTACAAGACGACCCCTTTGGAAATGTCATCATTGCGGCTTACGTGACAGCTCATGCTCGCTTAAAATTGTACGAAGCTTTAGAACTGTTAGGGGAACGTGTCCTGTACTTTGACACGGACAGTTGCATTTACATCCATCACCCGAGTCAACAGCACCCTGACATCGAAGGAGACCGTTTAGGAGCCTGGACAGACGAACAAGATTCTAAGTTTCGTCAGTGGTGGTCCCAAAAATTACGGCTACGAATACCGGGACCCACAAGGAGAATTGCACACGACGTGTAAAGTGAAAGGATTGACTCTGAATTATCGTACCAGTCGTGTGGTAAACTTTGGGGTATTGAAAGAAGCCTTGCAATCGGGAGAGGATGCAAACTTTAAAGTGACCACCTATCAACCGAACAAAATTGTACATTTACCTACTCACCACATCGTCAGTCGACCCTTGGAAAAAGTCTATCAAATCGTGTACCAGAAGCGAGTGCGACTTCCCAATCATTTCACCTTACCGTATGGACAAGTCGGTATTGGTCTGTATATAAAAAGGAACCTTAGGCAAGATCGATAGTTCATTGTGACTACCAAAACCGAGCGAACAAGATGAATACTTTCAGAGAAACACAAAACAAGTTTAGACAGGCACAATTCAAGTGTGGGGCTTCTGAAGTGGAATACGATTGTGAGCCTTGCGACTTTTCAACCTGTGTTAGTGACGGTGCCAGAAGAACCCGTCACCCAGGACGGGACTGTCGTGGACAGGCCTGAAAGACCCTTTCGGAAGGACACTTGTGTGACCTTACCCCCTACTATAGAACTGGTTAGAACATTACCCAAAACATGTTGTACAGACACTTGTGTTTATTCCACGTTAATGGTTATCATGTGCCTTTTATCCTTATACTTAAGCCTTTGGCTTTTATGTATTTTTGTCTTTCGTATTCATGTTTGAAACATTCAATAAGCGTGTTCTGGAAAAAAGTATATAAACTCTTGTCTTGTTTGTTTTCGTGTCACAAGTGACATTTCTCACACTATGGCTACCTCTGCTGTCTCTGCTCCCTCTTCCTCTAGTGTCAAAGTCATCGACGAACACTTAGATCGTGCCAGTTGGGAGGCTTTGTGTCTTCGCCATCCCTTTAACATGCTCATTGCTGGACCTAGCGGTTCAGGCAAAACCGAATTCGTCAAACGTTTGATCGAACATAAACATCATTTGATCGATCGGTCACCTCAGCGGATCGTGTGGTGTTACAAAGAGTGGCAATCGGCGTACAGCCTCTTGCGAGAAAGTCAAGGCGATTCCATCGTGTTTGTGGAAGGCATTCCTAAAGAAGACGACGGCATCGTCTCTGACTCCCGTCTAACCCATTTGGTCATTTTTGACGACATGTTAGGAGAAGACGAAGAAGAAATTAAACTGTGGTTCACGCGCAAAGGGCATCACCGTAATGCCAGTGTCGTTTACATCACCCAAAATTTGTTTCAACAAAGTAAAGCCCATCGCACCATCAGTCTCATTGCGCATTACGTGGTCTTGTTTAAAAGCCCTCGAGATAAATCGCAAGTGCAAGTCTTAGCCAAACAGTTAGGAACGCCTTGGCTGACTCAGGCGTACGACGATGCCACTCAAACCCCACACGCCTATTTACTCGTCGATTTGAAACCTACGACCCCCGAGGATTTGCGATTTCGTACCCACTTGTTTCACCACTGGTGCCAAGACGGAGGGCCTGTCCTGTACACGTCTCCGTCCTCGACTTAATTTCACTCCACAAAAAAATCTATAAAAACCTCAGACACTTTTCGTCTGTCTCACACAGCGTCAACATGACGTTCCTTCAGTCTCATCTTCCCGTCAAATTGATTCGTGCCTTGTATGGCATCAGTCGAGAAAAAAATCCACAAATACGAGCTCGTGTCTTAGAAGCTAGTCTCAAAGAAGTCTTCGGATGCTTCACGGTGACGGCACGTCAATTACTCCAAGGAATGATTCAGATTCCTCATCAAACCAAACGCTTTTTCGATCGAAACAAAGTCGCTTTGGTCCAACTGGCCGATCCCCGCATCGACACTCAAACCAAAAAACAAATCATTTTGAAACCTGGAGGGAGCGGTACTCTAGGAGGGGTCATCATTCGTTCTCTCTTAAAATGGGATCCTAATGCCCCCAAACTTCTCCCCAAGAAAAAAGTCCAACGAAGCCCCAAGAAGAAGAAAAAGACCAGATCCCCATGAAGAACTTCTCCAGTGGCGGGACCCTCCTCTTACCAGACACCACCCCAGAAAAAGAAAAGAAGCCCCGAGAAAAAGAAACAGAGAAAAAGTCCCCAGAAATAGAAAAGTCCACAGAAGAAAACTAGTCGCAAGAGAGGCACTTCGGCCAGGACGCAACTTTACACTCGCAAACCACGACCTGCCACGGCGGTGACCGCATCTCCGGCAGCCTCACGTTCATCCACTTCTCCGTTGATGACACCAAGAACTGAAGAGTACGTGGAGACGACGTTGATCACACCAAGAACTTCTCCGTTGATGACCCGAAAAATTACTTCCCCAGTGACAGGACCCTCCAATTTAGTGGCAGTGGCTGCTGCTCACAAAGTACCTTCTCCCAAAATCAAAGTTCAAGAAAGATCGGGCATGTTACAAAGTTTACTGGATTTGTCCAAGCAAGAACTGGCTCGATTTAGTCCGTTACGTACCCCTGCACGACGTGTCATGCCTGTCCTCAAATTGATACGACGTAAAGACAATCAGTGGCGACGCGTTCCAGTATAAAAAAGGTGTGTGACCAAGTAGGGTATCAGTGTTTTTTTGGTGCTCCTGAAGACTCAAAGATGTCACCCTCCAGAAAACCCCAAGGAAAGAAAAGGAAAGGACTACCACCACGTTTAGTCAAACATGGGGACATGTTATCTGTCCTGTCCAAAGCTTCTCCACCTCTACAAAAAAAAACTCATTCAAACGTCCTCCAAAGAGGTCATCGATACCGTGTGTGAATGTTGTTTGAACGTCTTGAAAGGCACGATCCCTTTGTCCAAACACCAGAAACAATGCTTAAGCAAGCATCGTCACGTTCTTCGCCAAATGGTTCAAAAGAAAATTCCGATTCGTCAAAAAAAGAAGATGTTGGTCCAACGTGGAGGCATTTTACCTCTCTTGTTAGGCCCCTTACTGAAAGGAGTCTTGGGAACCATGTTGGGAGGACTGGTGGGAGCAAGATAAAAAGGCCCTCGGAAGTCCCAAGATTTCAGAATCGACCCCTGACAACCCCATGGAAGGACGAAAACTAGCTTTAGTGCCTTACAAACGATGGATGGAATACCATCGTTGGCAAGAACAACGCACCCCGCATTTACCTCCCAATCCCCATTTGAGCGAGATGTCCCAGTTACAAGACGAATTGCAGTCCTTGATGGATCGCCAAGATTTGTCCGAAACAGAAAAATCGCAAAAGTACGGTCAACTCTTGCAACGACTGCAACTCTTTCACCAGAAAGCTTTAGACGAAACAGCTCTACCCACTCTGAAAGATTTTAAGACCTTGATGAAAAGTCCAGTACCATCACCAGTACCAGTACCACCACTACCAGTGACCAAGACAGAAAAAGGAGAAGAAGAATAGGAAGGGTTTCAAACTCCACCAGAAAAAGTACGCAAGTTAACAACACCACCTACCTCCAGAATTGGATGGATTAAAAAGATGATGGCCACCAATTCTTCATCACAAGAGAAAAAGAAAGTGAAGACAGAAGTGAAGACAGAAGTGAAACAAGAACCGATATCCCCGGCTCAGACATCCTCCTCTTCAACACCTATTGCCGGTCGAACACGCAAAGCATTGCAATCCAAGAAAATACCCCAAGAGAAAAAGAGTAGCATCCTCCAAGAGTGGGTGTCATATTAACACACAAACACAAAAAAAAATGGAAAAAGTCTTAGCCAGCATTTACTACGATCCCTCCCATCCTGCAGGTTACGCAGGAGTTCAAAAATTGTATCGTGCTGCCAAAACGCGACTGAAAAGTCTCCGTTTACCTCAAGTGCAACGATGGTTACAAGAACAAGCTACCTACACTTTACACAAACCCATTCGACGCAAGTTTGCCAGAAGTCGCACCCGAGTGGAAGGCATCGATCATCAATGGCAAGCCGATTTAGCCGATGTCTCTCATTTGGCCAGCTACAATCGTGGCTACAAATATTTGTTTTGTGTCATCGACGTCTTTTCCAAATTTGCCTGGGTCGTGCCCTTGACTTCCAAATCGAGCAGCGAGTTAGTGCGAGCCCTGCAACGAGTGTTGAAACAAAGTGGCCGTCACCCTCTTCGATGGCAAACGGACAAAGGCACCGAATTTCTGAACCAAGCTTTCCAAAAAGAATTAAAGAAACGTGACATTCATTTTTTTACCACCGAGAATCCCGAAACCAAAGCCAGCATCGTGGAACGTTTTCAACGCACTTTGAAAGAACGCATGTGGAAATATTTTACGCATCACCACACTCTGAAGTACATCGACATCTTACCGCACCTGGTGCAAGCGTACAACCAATCTTACCATCGAAGCATCGGACGTGACCCGCAAGACGTGACTCCCGAGAACGAAGTGTTGGTGTTTGAGCGCCTGTTTGGTACGTCCCCGACGAGGGCTGTCCCCAAGAAAAGTGGAGAGTTGGTCGTAGGAGATTGGGTGCGCATTGGCAAAACCAAACGCACGTTCGACAAAGGTTACTTACCTAACTGGACGACCGAATTGTTTCGCATCACTGGACGAGTGCATGGCCGTCATCCTACCGTCTATAAATTGGAAGACATGAACGGAGAAGTACTCAAAGGAACGTTTTATTTGTCTGAGTTACAACGTGTCACCAAAAAAGAAGACGACGTGTACGACATCGAAAGCATTCTCGAACGCAGAACCCGTAACGTGGACAAACGACGTGTCAAAGAAGTCAAAGTACGTTGGAAAGGATATCCACCCAGTTTTGATTCTTGGATCGACGCTTCGCAAGTCATCGACTATAAAAAGAAGTGACCTTCATGCCCTTTCACACAGACGCAGCTACGTCGACCACTCCTCCTTCACCTAGTTCTTCTGTGCAAGATTTACAAAAACAACCCTTGTGGGTGTGGTGTTGAGAACGTGTGCCTAAAACGCAAATCGTCTTTTTCTGCCAAATCTTCGTGGTGTATTGTGTCATTGGGGCAGCCATCGCCAATTTGAGTTTGCAACAAGGAGACAAACAATTGTGGACCATTTTATTGAGCAGTTGCATCGGTTACCTGCTTCCCAATCAATCCCTGAAATTCTCCTCGAACGGGAACCTTGTGTCCAGTGCCAGTGTCAGTCACCACTCCAACAACAATCACAACCAGAACCCCATTTTGGGCGAAGACACGCCTCTGACGTCCAGTAACCCCTCGGACAGTCACATAACTCTGGAATTATGAGTCACCAAAACCAATTTTACTTAACCTTACCCAGTGACAGTTCCATGGAGGTGTTCCCCACAACATGTTGTGCTGTTACACGGCCAAATTACCTCAGGCCATCCCCTTAGATCACGAAGCCCATTGGGAAGTGGCTTTGGTAGAAATGATTCACCCAACACAAATCAAAAACATCACTGAAACTCAAAACACTTTTGACGTCGAAATTCTGGACCCAACAGTACAGCAAACCATGACGGCCACTTCTCAACATAAATCACTTCCCAAGGCCCCAATACTCAGCAGTGACACTTCTCCTCCTCTTTACGTGTATCACTTTAAAATTAACTCAGGCCATTATTTTAGTGGTCAACATCTGGTGGAGGCCATCGCTGACAAATTCTATGCAGCCTTTGACAAAGTTCTGACCAAACTAAATAAACGTGTCACCATGGAGTACCACAAACAGTCTCACCGTCTACTCATCAAATTTGAAAGTGAGGATAGAAGTATACGTATTAAATTTTGCCCTGAATTGTATGACATTTTGGGTGGAGACCTCAATATGGTCACGGATAAGCAGACCAAAAAGATTCACATCGCAGACATTGACAACAACGGGCATTTTGCAAGGTATTTTCGTTACCCGGTAGAACTGAACCAAGGACTGAATTTGATCTTCGTGTACTCCGATGTGGTGGAGTACAACGTGGTGGGACACACCTCCGTGCCGTTACTGCGTGTCATTCCTTTCAAAGTAAATTCTGCCACGGCCACTGACGAGGAAGGTGGAAACACTTACCACGTCCACCGCGAATTTGTCCAGCCTCATTATTTGCCTGTCAGCAAGTCGTATTTGGACACGGTCAACATTGCTATAAAAGGAGATCTGGGACAAAATATTCCATTCACCAAAGGAAAAGTCACGGTGAAACTCCATTTTCGAAAACGGTTCTCTCACGATTCGTAAGTCATGTATCCAGTGTACCGAGATATGTTAAAATCGGCCTTTCGTTCGGTGGCCCCGGTGTTGAAACCGATGGTGACACGCGGATTGCACGCCTTGAAAGATGCGGCACTGACGCAAGGCAAAGAATTTCTCCAAAATGTCATCATCGACAAACAAAACCCTAAAGAAGCTTTCATGAGGGCAGGCAAAAATGTCTTGCTGCAAACGGGTAAAGACCTTTTGGGCCAACGAGACACACCTATAAATGCCCTGCACGCTACCGAGTCAGGCATTCACCAAGGACAAGGCAGAAAGAGACGAAGAAGAAAACACCCTTTCACCAGACTTCACACGTCTAGAGCGAGAAAGGCCAAGAAAAGAAGAACCGTTCGAGACTTAGACGTTTTCGATTATTGAGACACAGAGAAAAAATGATGCACCGAGAATCTTGCGCCTGTTCCAAAGCGGAACTGGACCTGTTTGCCATGCCCCCCACGATGATGACCATGCAAGAATCCCAATGGGTGGAATTTCATCCCGTCTCCTCATTGGCAGATTCCGCTCCCATCGAGTTTGAAATCAAGGGACAACCCGAAGATTACATCGATCTGAATAGCAGTTACTTGTACTTGAAAATCAAAGTTCTAGATAAGGATAATGGTGCAGTAGAAGACACTGAGAATATAGCTCCCGTCAACAGTTTCATGCATTCCTTGTTCAGCTCAGTGGACTTGTACTTGAACAACAAACTGGTTAGCAGCAGCATGGCTACTTACCCTTACCGTGCCTACCTGGAAAATCTCTTGACGTACGGAATAGATGCCAAGAATACTCATCTCAATGCCTGTGTGCTATGGGAACCTGACGAAGCGAAGGCGTTTGAGGAAACAGATAAAGACAATGACGGCTTTGTGGAAAGACGAAGCAAAATCCTAGGTGGAAAGAGTTTAGAACTGATGGATCGTTTGCATTTGGACATGTGGTTGCAAGAGAAATATTTGCTGAACGGGGTCAATGTCCGCTTGAGACTGAATCGTAGCAGTGCCGCTTTCCATTTGTTGGCTGATACTGATGCTGGCAATCCTAAAAGCAAAATCGAGGAGGCCAAACTCTACGTACAACGCGTGGAAGTGTTACCCAAAGTGGGAAACGACATCAGTCAAACGTTGAGCAGAACGACCGCCAAGTATCCCATACGAAGGGTGGAAGTGAAAACGTTCACCATTCCCGCTAGTCATCATTCCATGATCGAAGATCATCTGTTTCAAGGACAGTTACCCAAACGTTTAATCCTTGGTATGGTCGAGAATGAAGCCTTCAACGGAACCTTAAAAAAAAATCCTTTCAACTTTCAACACTTTAAGGTGAAGAAAATCGAAGTCAGTCGCGATGGCAAGACCTTGTGTACCAGACCTTTCGAACCTGACACGAAGATGAATTACTTGAGATCGTACTTGTCCTTGTACGAAGCCACCGGCCAGTTAGGAACCAACACCAGTCACGGCATTACGTACGAAGATTACGCAGGAGGCTATGCTTTGTGGGCTTTCGATTTCACTCCAGACCAAGGCAGCGACGAGGGACATTTTCACCCTATAAAATCCGGCCAGATTCGTGTGGAACTTCAGTTTGCAGAACCACTGGACAAGACAGTGAACGTCATCCTGTATGCAGAATTCGATAATACGATAGAAATCAACAGTTTGAGAGAAGTCATTCTAGATTATTAGAAGCCATGAAAGACTGTTCTCCCTCTTTACCTAGTGGAGAAGCTTTGAAGATGGAATGTGAGGAGACCGTAGAAGGAGAATCCCAACACAAAGACGAAAAGGACATCGTGATCAAGTCGAGATGTCCAGAACAAGAACAGCAATTGGTCTCCTACTGTGCTACATACCTGGCAGACACAATTACGATATGGATGAAGCATGATTACTATGAATGTCAAAACATCAGTCAAGAAGAAAAATTCAACGAATATCTGGACGAAGTTTGGAGTCTGTTTAAAAAAGACGTTGGTGGTATAAAGACTTGCGTGAACATTTCTGTCCTCCATTAACGACTCGAGACATCCATTACATCAAAGCCCTCTTTGACAAATTCAAAGAGAAAGTCGAGATCGAAACTGATCACTTATTATCAGCAAAAGAACATTTAGTGACTTATTTTGATCGTGATTTTTCTAGAAACGATGATAAAGTAAATTGTTGATTTTGTGACTAGTATGCTTATTTTGTTGTCTTCAGCTAGGAAACGTAGTGTCCATCCATGACTCAATGACTTGCAACAGTGGAAATCACAATTTCATTCACAACTTTGCCAACCCTGTTTAAAGTAGAGTGTAAATTGAAAAAAATGTTTGTCATTTGAAAAAAATGTTTGATGTTATATTGTTGGATTATTGTTAAAAAATGTTAAGAGTTGTTGGTTAATGTTAAGTGATTTTGAATAAAAAATGTTGTGTTTTGAAAAAAATGCCTTTGTGGTTTGTTTGGCTATAAGAATGTTGATTTATGCTCATTGACTTCTTACTATCCCTCTCATGACACTCATTGAACGTTGCGGCTCGAAAACCGTAGAGGGATGTTTTCCTTCACGTCCGCGCTTTGACTTTAAGAACCGGGGCAGTTTCCAGTCTAACCATCCATTGTCGACTCATCCTCCTACGAAGATGTGCTCCAAACTAGCTAAGCTAAACGAAGCCTACGTGAATTTGCATAGGGTCAGACACAGTCTGATACCGAAGCCAGAAGAGATAGAGAATGTGAGAATGTTAAAAGTTACTGAAGACCTAATAGAAGAGCTCTTCAGAGAAGAAGTGAACAGGGAGAAAGAAGAATGGACAGAGAAGTACAGACTTCAGAGACAGCAGCAGCAACAGCAAAAACAACAGCAACAGCAGCAGCAGCAACCTGAACCTGACAGAGGCTTTGTCGATTGTCGTATCGACACCAAAGAGTTCTTCTTCTCTTTCCGAAGAAGCAGACCTATTGCCAGAAAGTCTATCCTCAGAGGACATCGCATTCTTAGAAACTAAAAGATTGCCATAGCAAACAAAAAAAAAGACAAAAAACAGCCCTTGTCAGGGCTACCCCAATACTCTAGAAAAGAAATAACCATCAATTTGCCAATGTGTGTGTGTGTGTGTGTGTGTGTGTGTGTGTGTGTGTGTGTGTGTGTGTGTGTGTGTGTGTGTGTGTGTGTGTGTGTAGGTAGAGTAGTATGAATATAAACACTAACTCTTTTTTTATAGTGTGAGGGTATGTGTTTGCGTATAAGATTGTGTGTTTGTAAGTGCTCACGTACGTTGGTGTGGATAGTAGATTAAAATGATGTGGTTTTTTTTTTTTTTTTTGGTGTTTGAGGTGTGGGGAGAGTAGATTTGGGGTTGGATTGGATTGCTTTGCGTATGTGGATAGTCTATTGAAGTGATTAATGAAAATTTTTTTTTAGAATAGTGATGAGCAGTATAAAAAAGTGAATGTTTCTTTTAGGTCCGCGCGTTGTTTTGGTCATGATCTAGGTAAGATCAATTTTATGTTTTTAGGGGGATATTTTCCATCACGTCCGCGCTTTCAGTATAAATTGAAACTCGCTCGGCAGTCTAGCTACCCTTGTTGATTGATCAACACCACCAGAAGAATGAACACCAGAATTGTGAAACTGCTAGAACTCCAGATGCACCTGCCAGGCGCATAGTAAATGAACTATCCGCGGAAGCCATAGTAGAAGAGGCAAGAATAAAGAAGGAAGAGGAGGAGAGAAGAGAGAGGGAAGAGGAGGAAAAGAAAATAGGAGAGAGGATGACTTACAAGATACCAGAGACAGAGGATTGGGGTGCTGAAGCCAATCATCCCGCCTCTGCACTCCCAAGAAGAAAGGTGAAAGGAGACTGGGGAAGAAGATGCGTGTGTGGCGCCAGACCAGGAAGGTGCCATCATTAGATAGGTGCATCTGGAGTTCAAAAAAAAACAAAACCAACAGCCCTTTTCAGGGCTACCCAATACTCTAGAAAAGAAATAACTATACATTTGCCAATGTGTGTGTAGGTAGAGTAGCGTGAATATAAACACCAACTCTTTTTTAATAATGCGAATGTATGTGTTTGTGTGTTAGTGATTGTGTTTGTAACCGTTCACGTAAGTTTGTGTGAATAGTAGATTATGGGTTTCTTGATTGTTTCTTAGCGTATGTGGAGAGTATAGTTTGGGTTTTGTAACGGCTGACGTACGATTGTATGGATAGTAGATTATGGATTTAGTTTTAATGATTTGGGTGTGTAAATAGTAGATTTGGGGTTTGTTTATTGATGGTTAACGTATGTGAATAGTAGATCATATGAAATGAGAAAAGTAGGGGGGATGTTTTCCTTCACGTTCGCGCATTGTTTGGTCATGATCTAGGTAAGATCAATTTCATGTTTTTAGGGGGATGTTTTCCATCACGTCCGCGCTTTCACTATAAGAACCCACAAAGTTTGATGTTGGAACCATTCTAAGGAATAACTGAGACAAAATGACTCAAGTATCAGTTCTATTTAATCTATTGAGAGACATCTATTTTTGGATAATGGATGTAGAATATGTTGTAGGAAGAATAGAAGAGGAATGGAGGCATGGAGATATGAAAGACTTTGTAGCCAGTCAAGTTCAAGGCCTAAAGACAGCAAGAGATATTATAGCAGGGATGATTGAAGAAGAAGTCAGTAAGTCAAGAGGCTTCATTAACCCACCTTACTTCAGAGTGGGAAGTTTGAAGGAAGCACTGGATCATGTCATCCAAGTCCGGTGCTTCCTAGAAAAAATATTGTACTGGACAGAGTGGAGAACTGTAAAATGGGGGTTGGACAAGGTGAAGAAAGGGGAAGATCTGATGAGAAAAGTAATGGAGGAAGAAGTAGAGAAGATTAAAGAGAAATGGAGGGAAGAAAGAAAAGATGTGGAAAACAAAAAGAAAAAGGAAGAGTTTGAGAGGCTAAATAACAATTGGATAAAGATACAGACGAAGTTTAGAGAGTTGGGCCATCCTGACTGGTTACCAGAGGAGGAGAAGAAGAGGAAGAAGAAAGGAATAATGGAAAAAGTGAGAACTTGGTGGAAGAAGTGGAGGAAATAGAAGAAGAAGAAACCCAAAGGCCCTTTTCAGGGCCACCCACATTTCTCGAAAAGAGATAGCCTTTCGATTGCCTACCCCTTTTTTTTATTTTTTTTTTTAAAAAAATCCCATGTTCAATTCCCCTTGTCCCTAAAGTAGTTTTTTTTCTAACATGTTCAATTCCCCTTTGTCCCTAGACAAACCCAAACTCTATTCCCATGTTCAATTCCCCTTGTCCCTAGACAGACCCAAACTCTATTCCCCATGTTCAATTGCCTTTGTCCCTAGAATCGATATTTTTTTTTTCATTGTTCGAATGCCTTTGTCGCTAAAATCAATATTTCCTTTTTTTTTTCCTTTCTCCAATGTTAAATTCCATTGTCGCTAATCTTACCCAGGGTTTTTTGCCCATGTTAAATTTCCATTGTCGCTAATCTTACCCAGGGTGGTTAATATTAAATTTCCATTGTCGCTAATCTTACCCAGGGGGTGTTTTTAATGCTAATTCCCATTGTCGCTAATCTCACCCCTTATACTACTCACGTGCATATCACAATTTATGGTCGCTTATGGACCGACATCAAAACGTTGACACTGGTCTGCAGATTTCCCCTGCAAGATGTTCGTACTTCATGACCAATTTATTACTTTTCACTGGAACACCTCCAGTTGTTCAATCTGTTCTTGACGTATGTTTTCATGCACGTGTAGCTCCAACTAGTGTCATTTAAAATTTGCTATGATGTGATACTTTCTGACAAGACTAATGTTAGGAGGTTCTAGTATCCGAATTAGGATCATTGATGCAACTATGGAAAATACATAATTGAACGTTTTATGTATTTAAAAAATAATATCCAATCACAATATGAAGATAGACCTAAGTGAAAATCAGCTGAGAAAATAAGAAATGCAAATTAAAAGATAATTGTGGAGTACACTGAAAATTTCTCCAACAAAACTGACACAAACACAACTTAATCAACTTAACGCGGCTAAAACAAAACAAAATACCTCAGTGACAATTAAAGCATCTAAATAGGGGTGACACAAGTGCAATATGTTCATTTTCTATTCCTTGCAGCATTTGCAGCATTGTTAGCATCAACAGCTTTAGGGGTTGCAAATGCTCCCGTTTTAGTCCAATTGTTATTAGTGTCAACCCAGGTGACCTTGTTATTTTTCAAGATCCAACTGTTATACTGCAAACGTCTGATGTTGACAATCAAGCTATTGCTGTCAAGTTAAAAGGCGCTGTCGCAAAGATTCTCGCTGAGGACACTGCAAACAGTGGAATCTGAGACTTTTACGTGTAGGTTGCGTTTGTTAAGGAGTACGTTGATGGTACTAATCCAACAAAAAAAAATATGTGGATGAACAGATCGCATATTTGTCTGCATATTAACCTGTGAAGAGAAGGACGAAAAATTTGGTCTGGTGAATGATCGACTTATTTTCAATTATGTCTGGGTAGGCTACACTGATGCCTTACATCTTATCAGATATACCTTTCATTAATCTATAATGATTATCTGATAACACCTTTCATTACATCTATAATGATTATGTGATACACCTTTCATTACATGTAGAATGATTATCTGATACACCTTTCATTAATCTAAAATAATTATCAGATATACCTTTCATTAATCTATAATGATTATCTGATACACCTTTCATTACATCTAGAATGAGTATCTAATACACCTTTCATTAATCTAGAATGATTATCCGATAAACCTTTCATTACATATAGAATGATTATCTAATATACCTTTCCTTTATCTATAATGATTATCTAATATACCTTTCATTAATCTAGAATAATTATCAGATATACCTTTCATTAATCTAGAATGATTATCTAATACACCTTTCATTAATCTAGAATGATTATCAGATATACCTTTCATTAATCTATAAGGATTATCTGATACACCTTTCATTACATCTAGAATGATCATCTGATATACCTTTCATTAACCTATAATGATTATCAGATATACCTTTCATTAATCTATAATGATTATCAGATACACCTTTCATTACGGTGGGTAAACAAAACACATACAAATTTAAAAAACACACAACAAAAATGAAGCAACAAAATAAACTAACCCAATTAGTGACACTCTCAGTAAGTTAGAGGCTTCGGTTTAACTTTATTGACCTTATTTTTTTCGTATGAGGTTTTATGTTCATAAATGGACTTTCAAGCATGTGACCTGTTCACCCTCTCTGCTGCTAGTCTCCTCTCTGAAGAAGCTACGACTGCACAATGTAACTATGAACAATGAGAGTTCTGTTCTTCTGTGTAACAGTATGTCAGAATTTCATGATTTGTGTGGCTTTTGGAGCTGGTAGATGTAGGTTTAAAGAATGCTTTGCTTAAATTTCCTCTTCTGAGAAAAAGCCTTGTTCTGCACCTAATAAATATTTTGATCTCATCTCAGCGTGCAAAAAAGTTGAGAACTTTAATCTCACACTTGTATGAAATGCAGGACAGGGAGAAGGCAGAACAGGTGAAATTTAGCAAACCTGTAATTTGGTGAGATACAATTTTGAACCAATAAGACCAGCTGGAAAGAAACTGCTCAAAACAAAAACTGATTATTGATAAGAAGACACAAGTCAACTAGGGTGTAACTAGGTGTAAAATGGTGACAGAGATGAAAAACAGAATGATGATGCAGATAAATTGTGAGAAAATGTAGTGTTTATAATTATTGTTTTGGACAAAACTGTTGAATGAATTCAGAATCCTGCAGTTGGATAAATTGTTACATCACATATTCTCATTGGAAATTGATTAAGAGATAGTTCAAAACTGAGCATCCCTTGTAACCTATATATAATCCATCAGTGAAAGGATTTATTCTGCAAAATAGAATGAAATAAAGCATCCTTAATATTGCATGATCTAAATGAAAGTTGTCATGTTCAACAAAGAATAAAACATTGGTCATGAGAAAATAATTTTCAGATCAGATTTTGGTTCTGCTGAAAACAGTTTTCATCCCTGATTGAGTGTTTATTGAAGCACGAGTTCTAGGTCAGGACAGAAAATAATTAGATTGCGAAAATGCTTTAAAAAATGGGGTTTATAATTTCTGTATACTTTTGAGTCAGGAATTTATACCATGCAGTATATGCCTCTCAGCCACTGGTGTTAATGTTCACATAAAAGTTTGTGCAAAATGCTGAATATGGCAATAGAATGTGCCTTCATTGTTAGATACAAACTTTTTCTATGGTGTTAACTGTCAAGGATGTAATATTTAAGACATGAGGCTTTCATTTCTGATTCATGGTTAGGTATGAATCAGTTTATTCATTATTGGGTTCAATATCTTTATGTTTAATACTGTTTAATTCTATCATAGCATCCTATTTATTTTTAGTAGTAGTATGTGTTTCGCATTTATTATAGTTTTTCTTTTTAGTTCGTACATATACATCCATTAAATTTAATTTTCATACATCATTATCTTTGCATTCATTCCTTAGGCTTCTACTGTAAATGTTTTCTCTAATTGTAATAATTCAGTGTATTCTAAATTTAGCCCCAAATCTAAGACAGTTTAACAATTTGTTGTTTGAAGCGATTATATGAATGGCATGCTTACAATGTAATAACATATTCTTGGAGCAAATGTCTTGTAAATAAAAATTTGCCTTGATTTTCTTCATATGTTTACCTTTATGAACTTTGTCTGCAAACCTAGTTGCTTATTAAGTGTTGTAGATAGTCACATTAATTACATATGTTCATTTATAAGCAATCTTAAAGGGCAAACAAAATGGATGGTTATTATTTCTTGATGCCTAGGGAGTAATTCATTGGAAATCACAATAGTAACTTTTAAAAAGCCTTTTTTGTGTGAAATATATAATAATTTTACTAATATTTTCTGACTAAAGGGTATGTGCATGAAATTTCTGGCAAATGTTGTGTCATAATTCTGAGTGCTGGAGTTTCCTAAATTTGTAATGAAAATGAGAGAGAGAGAGAGAGAGAGAGATGTGTGTGCTACAATCATGCTGGAGGTTCCTAAATTTGTAATGGAAATGAGAGAGTGAGAGAGATGTGTGTTACAATCATGCTTCAGGTTACTAAATCTGTAATGGAAATGATGGAGAGAAAGAGAGAGAGATGTTTGTTACAATAATGCGGGAGGTTCTTAAATTTGTAACGGAAATGAGAGAGAGAGAGAGAAAGAGAGAGATGTGTGCTACAATCATGCTGGAGTTTCCTAAATTTGTAATGGAAATGAGAGAGAGACATATGTGCTACAATCATGCTGGAGGTTCCTAAATTTGTAATGGAAATGAGAGAGATAGAGATGTGTGCTACAATCATGCTGGAGTTTCCTAAATTTGTAATGGAAATGAGAGAGAGAGAGAGAGGTGTCCTACATTCATGCTGGAGGTTCCTAAATTTGTAATGGAAATGAGAGAGATAGAGATGTGTGCTACAATCATGCTGGAGGTTCCTAAATTTGTAATGGAAATGAGAGAGAGAGATGTGTGCTACAATCATGCTGGAGGTTCCTATATTTGTAATGGAAATGAGAGAGAGAGTTGTGTGCTACAATCATGCTGGAGGTTTCTAAATTTGTAATGGAAATGAGAAAGAGAGAGATGTGGGCTATAATCATGCTGGAGGTTCCTAAATTTGGAATGGAAATGAGAGAGAGAGAGAGAGAGATGTGCTACAATCACGCTGAAGTTTCCTAAATAAGTAATGGAAATGAGATAGATGAGTGCTTTCATACTGGAGGTTCCTATATTTGTAATGGAAATGACAGAGAGATGTGTGCTACAATCACTCTGGAGTTTCCTACATTTGTGAGCAAAATACTTGTTGCCAATGTTGATGACTGCAGGTTTAGTTTCATGGAAAAGACGGGATGTGTCCTATCTTAAACTCCCTGAATCACATATAAAATATGTATTGTTCTGCAATTGATGGCTTGAGAAGAAAAATTTGAAATGGTAACCATATGGGAACAGTGAATTAAAAATATATCCTATAAAGAGCAGGTTCAGCAACATCTTTGGGGTGGGGGTTGTCTACCTAAAATTATCAGGTGCATAAGTAGGTGAGATTGGGAGAAGTTCTTTCATACTCTGTTTGGAGTATCAATAGTAATGTAATAAGTATAGTGAACATGAAAGACTGCAAAAAATGTTTACAATTAGCAATGTCAATGGCTGTAAAGAAAGATAGTGCAAAAAGTTTTACAAGCAGCATTGTAAATGGCTGTAAAGAATATGATAGGATAGGCCTCTTCTTTTAAAAAACATGTATTAATAGTTAAAAAATGAAATACATTAGATGCTCCCAACACCAACAACTAGATTAATTCTAACAGACAATATCTATTAGGGGACCATTTTTGGAGGTTCTCATTGGTAGTCTTGTAGGATTCACTCTGTGCAATTTTCTTGATTAGCGATGTTTCATGTTTTGTAACCTAACAGATTAATGAAATATCTCTGGCTCCAGACAACTTGCAAATTCTTCATTTTACAGTTTATATACAGTCAAACCTTTCATAACAGTCACCTTTACTCGGCATTTACCTGTTCACAATAGTCATTCTTATTCCCCCTCCCCCCCAATCATTTTCTTTATAAATGTCCTGTATGTAATGGTCACCTACCTTCAGTGGCCAGCTATTTCCTAACCAAACTGGCTTTTCCTGCTCTAATTGGTTACTGGTGCATATCTACAGTGACTGCTCAGTCTGCAAACTAACCTTTTACTTCCTAAGGAAGGCACTGTTTTACATAAAGATCATGGGAATCAATGAATCCATGTGCAGACATTTCTTATCTCATTTAGACTCCAGGTGTCTGTGTGCTCGATCTGTAAACAAGGATGTTTTCATCACAAGGGTAGAAGGTCAAAGCAATTCATTTTGTGGAATGGTGGATAAAGAATCTGTGTTGTCACAGCAGAAATGGTATTGTTTAACACCTTCATCCATTTGCCTATGAATTAAAGATGTCCCTGAAGAAAAGTTTATCTTTGAGATGTGTTACAAGTTACATCCCTTTTCATTAGGACCAGGATTCATTCAATATTAAAAATTTGTCTGTATGGTCAGGCCAAGTATTGGTTTATGGGTCACAATGATCCAGATATTATTTAGGTGCGAACAGTTATTTACAAGCATAATTTGTTCAAGTTAGCCAACCAAGAGCCAGTCCTCTGTTTTACAGTCATATGTGAGTTGTCAATAGTGAAGTTATTGTTTTGTCCAGTGCTTAATCAAACTAGGATCAGTGATTATTTTAAAACCTGTGATGATTTAATTTATTGGATGGACTAAAGTGAGCAGGATACTGAAATTTAGTATGGATCATATATCTGGGAGAGTACAACATTTACAGTCAAACCTGTCCTAATGGTTACCTGTGTTCAATGGTCACCTAGTCATGAAGGACAATCTAATCCCCAACCAGCACATTTCCAACATAAATACTCTGTTTTTACTGGTTACCTGCTTTCAGCGGTCAGTGGCCAGGTGTTGTCTAACCAAACAAGGTTTTCACCATGCCTTAAGCAGTCACTGAAGTGCATCAGCAGGAACTCTTCCATGTAGGCAAAGTAAATACTTTTGTTTGATGAGCAAGCCATTATTTAAAATAGATGTTTAGTTTAAGCATTTCAAAACTCGACTGCATTTGTATTACTCCATTCACAATAAAATATTTTGACAAGTCAGCTTCGAAAGCAAGGCGCTTTCTATTGTTACAGGGAGGATTGAAGCAATTCATTTACTAGATGATGGGAAAAGTAGTTGTTTTCTCAGCAGAAATGGAAGTAACTTTTTCTGCCAGTGTGACAGGTATAGTTAAATATTTTCCTGTCAATTAAACAATGTTTGTCTTGAAGAAGGGGTCATTAGGTACAGGTGTCATTCACTATTCAAAACTTGTCTGACAGTTTCAGTTAATGGGTCACAACAAACAGCCATATACTGCTTCTTTTGATTTTCTTTTAATCACAGGTGTCTTGCACAAGCCGACTGTCTTTTGATTTTGGTTATTCGAGTAATTGACTAATCCAGATGCTCTTTTTATAGTGTGTACTAAGATGACAATTTCTAGAATGGATTAAAGTGAACAGAGTACAGTAATCTTGCCTCGAACATGACTGGACAGAGAACATATACTAGTAATTATCAATTTGTTGTACAGTGCACATAAAACAATAAAGTGTAATAATAATAATAATGACATATTGTATTTGCTAAAGAATCAAGTTTAAAAGGTGAACCTGGTATGTGAACATAAATAGATGGGATCTAGGCATGAAAGGTAGTAGATTTTGAGGGGTTTTGACACAGATACAACTGGAAATTTTTCAATAGATACATGTATGGTATAAAATTCTTTTTTATTCAGCATCATAACACTTTAAAAAAAAATTAAAGTACAGTATAAATGTACAATTACATTATTTTCATAAGACAATTTTCCAAAGATATCATAACCATGTCATTCTAGGAACATGCATACATACTAAACTTACGGTCATTAACATAATTATTCACCATCCAAAAAGTCTATGATACCAACACTTTTAAAAATGCTTTTCTTTACAGTTATCCACACTATCAAAATGTGTGATTATTATTTGACAGTAATCTTATGTCTGCAGTATGAATCCAAGTAAACTATTATTTCAAGTGCTTACAACATGCAGAAAGTTTCTCTTATTTTGTATCCATGGTAAAGATTTGGTTATCGACATTTGGAGCATGTTTTGTGTTTTGCAGAATTAGGGTAAATAAAGGTATCAAGATCTGATGAGGTTTATTACTATGGTCTATGTAATTTAACTTAACTCTTTTCAAATCCCCCCAAAATGTGTGAACCATGCAAATAATATCCTCAGCATCCACATGATATTCAGAAGAAAACTTTGAACATTAATTGTTTCTTCCATAGTCTTTCCACTGCAGTAGAGCATGTTATTTTCCACACAGATTTAATCTTTTCCCTTTAAAAGGTATTACCTTACAATGGACAGAAATTCTGCACAATGAAAATGTTCTAAACATTGGGTTTAAGATTAAACTAGAGAAATGTTCAACTTGTCCATGATATGCCTAAAAACTGATTAGCTATCTAACTATGATGTCATCAAAGTTTGACTGAAGCAAATTTCCAGGTGTGACTATGTAAGGTTTCACATTTAGCCATCACTAAAAATAGTTGTCCACTAGAAGTGTCAACATGCATGGATTGACTGACATCTGATGGTGGATAGCAGAGCCTGGCATTTCATCCATTCTGTTCTCCAACATGGCATCTCCAAAATGAACTTAAGGCATTAGCTCTTCGCAATAACTTCATTATAACGTTTTAGGGATAATCTTGGCACAATGTTCATTGACAATAATTCCTGGAATAATAGTTTGCAAGCATACGGCATCTTCAAAGTGGAGACATTTTTGGAAGACTTGCAGTACTGGCACCTGAAAATAATACAAACAAATAGATGAAGATGTTTTTCAATAAGAGCATAAAAATTAAAAATAAAGCCAAAGTTTAAATGCCTTGAACAATCATAGTACTGAAGGTAAATGAACAATTGTTATCCACTCCATCAATGTTCAAAAACCAGTGTTTATCAAAACCGTTTCTGTGACCGACTCCATAGCTGTGACAGTACATAATGAAATCTCATTTATGCAGAGTTAGAAAGTTTAACTGTAAATAATTTTAAAAAATCTCAATTTAATCAGCATCAAATACAAAAAATTAGAGTGTGTATTGTCAAAAACCTGATGATGGTTATGTTCTTAAATAAATAACATCAGCCCAACATGGTGGAACTTAAAAGCTGTCACTAGCCCAAGTCTGAATACTTTGCCAACTACTAGGATGTTCACAAAATTTAAACGTTCACTACAATAACCAGAGACAAATGAACTTGTGAAGAGTAATGCAAGTCGGTCCTTAAAGTGTGATCATTGATATGTGTATAGATGGAAACTGTGACCTATATTTCCTGCAACATCATCAAAAAAAAGAATACATACCAAGTTTGAGGAAAAATATTTTGTCAAATTAATGAAAGTTACAAGGTAATTCCAATTGAATTACTTGATTATTCAAACTTTAGCATCAGAGTTCTTGCAAAATATTTGAAATCTGATGCAAATGGTTTTATGTTTCATCTGCCATTTCATATAGAGAATATTTTATTGATTTTCACATCACTGCAAATTTACTGATGTTAAAAATGTGCATTCGGACCCCAACATTTTCTTTCCTCCCCTCAGAATTTAATTCAGGTTAAAAGCAGTGACAGACTGGCTGACAGATGAATATGACCTATTACAGCTTACAAATACAGATTAAAATGCATAGATTATATAATCATATGAACTGTTCTCATATTTTCTTATAAATAAAAATATTTTCAGTTTTAAAAGCACAATTTCTCTTACCATCCTGAGTAACCCAGAAGACCACATTCTCCACAAACATCAACCTCAAAGGCATCACTGGAGATCATCAAGCGTTCCAACAACAGCATACTGTCAAGAAATAGAAAAGATTTTTATGGCACCATGCAAATAGCAAATATTGTCTATGGGTGATGAAGAAGATGCATTATTTTAAGAACTTGATCAAAATAATCATCATTAAGGATAAGCCCTTCTATTAATTAGATTTTAAAAGAAAAATATAACATTATATAATAGACACTACAAATCTGGTCCAATATACATATGCTGGCCAATAATGGTGTGATGTGATGTGATTTGGATTTTTAACGTAGCTTTAACAATTTTTCAGTCATATCGCTATGATGTCTGCAATGTGGCAGTTTATAGTGATGTCTAGCACTGGGGCATCATGCTGCAGACATGTAGCATGATGTCACACCCAGTCACATTATCCTGACACCAGGCCGACCAGTCCTAATAATAACCTCTTAATGCTGAGCGCCAAGCGAGGCAGCTGTTAGTACTGTTTTTGTAAGTCTTTGGTATGACTTGGCCTATAAAGGTGTCTTCCACTAGAAATCTGGCCCAATATAGATATGATGGCCAATAAAGGTGTCTTCCACTAGAAATCTGGCCCAATATAGATATGATGGCCAATAAAGGTGTCTTCCACTAGAAATCTGGCCCAATATAGATATGATAGCCAATAATGGTTTCTTCCACTAGAAATCTGGCCCAATATAGGTATGATGGCCAACAAAGGTGTCTTCCACAGGCCATATTCAAGTAAAACTTGAAAGATTATAGCAAGTTCATGATTTTTACATCTCTAAGTCATATTCATGACATCCATGCACAATCTATATCAAGCTCCTGAACTTAATTACATTTGCCAGATTTCACACAGCATATTTATGCATTTATAACATGGTGATTGGGGTTCACAAAGTAAATGCAAGAAAACAAATTATAAGTGTATCCTCTCAACTGTAAGATATGGGTTGGACAGTGCAAAACTACAGGTTCAGTGATGCAGAAACCAAATGAAATTGATGCATATTAAATGAGAAATACTTAAAATGTAGATTACACATGTAATATTTATTTTCACATACTTAAGAAAATTGGCAGCTAAATATGGCCTGTGTATTCAACAACCAGTCTCTATGAGTCCATTATAATAATTCCAGTCAAAATATGTAAAAAGAAGCATAATTTCAAGAATTGCTCTGCTAAATTCTATTAGAATCTAAATACTATATTTCTTGCTAATACACACACTAATGTATGAAACTATTCATCTGAATCAGTCATATATGCTACACATGACCAACAATTCATAAACCATTTAAGGCTTGTAAAATATTTGAAGTAAAATTCTTACACAAGGTCAAGGGTATTGACTTGGTCATGTGCATGAGACAACAATTTAACAGGTATAAAACTGCCTCCATACTCTTTGGAAGCAAACCATTTGATTTCATGGGTAAATAGTGATCTAAACAAATTCAGATGAACGAGTCATTGTCTGTGAGATGGAGCTTAACATAAAGAATATTCACTGAAACTTATATTGATAAAATTGACTTCACTACTGCAAAGCAAAATCAGGGAGTAGTTTGTAAGATTATACCAGCAAATCCATCCACCCATACAACAACTCAAATGGTTCTGTCCCAGTCAGTGGTCACTTAAACATCAAATACATAATGTGGGTTTATATTAATAGAGTTACCTGAGGTCAGATGAATTGTTGGTGGGGTAACTGTATGTGGCAACAAACAAAAGGTGTTCCAAACAATTCATTGTTTGGTGCATTGGTTTATGACGATTACTGAACAAGCACTGGTTTATTGTTTTTCCTTTACATAGGAAAATACATCAATGATTCATGTTTTAGATCACTGAACTGTTAAGCTCTAGGCTGTGTATGTCAGATGACTGAGAAAACATCTTTTATTATTTACTCTGGATAAAACAATGGATGAAGTCAAGTATTAAGAAGACTTCATGGGTTTATGTTGGATCAGATTTGCTTATAAGTTTTATAAGGAGCTTATATCTTTAAAAAAATCCAGATGCAATAAGATATTTTTTATCTTCAAGAATACAGCACATATTATGAAATCAAATTCATTTATTTTGGCACTAAATGTAGTACTTAAATAAACTGGTGAAGTAACTGTTTATTTTCAGAGGCCAAATCACAACCTTGCAATATTCAAATTTGTTACTGTTGGGGTTTCACAATATCTCTACCAAAAGGGCAGGACTGTGATTAAATAGACATTCGTAAAAAGACTGAAAGATATTCACAAATATAGTTCAAGATTAAAATGTCAACTAAGTTGTTAGTAAATTAATGAAAAGTTGTGTTGATTGCTGCAAAAAAAGTATTATGTAATGGACCAATATAACTAAATCTATAAACTATGCTATAGTAGAATCAAGGCAGGGACATAAAATGATGTCATCTATCATTAATATTGAGATTTCTGTTAACTAAGCATACTAAAAGTACAGTCAAACTTGTTTGAAAAGTCACCTCTTTTACACAATCATTTATCATAAAGAGTCACTGAAATAAAACTATTTGGGAAAGGAACATCTACAAGCAAATACATGTCTATTGTCAAGAGGCTGCTGTTAATCATAGATAAGACTGTATATTAGATCAAGTTAAGATTTTCCCTACAGATTTTTATGGAGCAGCCTTGCTTGAGATCTGCATATATTTTCCTAGACTGACCTCGGTGAGATTTACAAATCCTTGCTCTGGGCTACCCAGAATACTTTGAAAGCAGATTTACCTAGCTCCATAACCAATAAGACAATCTCTCTCCATTTCTCCAAGCCTAAGTCCTCCATCTCGTGATCGTCCTTCTGTTGGCTGACGTGTAAGAACAGCTCTCGGACCCTTCGCTCTTGCATGCATTTTATCCAGCACCATGTGCTTCAGCTTCTGGTAGTATATAGGCCCAAAGTATATGTAAGCTGACAAAGGCTCCCTGAAGGAGAAATTTAAACTTTTGTAAGGGAAAAGAATAAGATAGTGGATATTGTAAATTATTTGTGGTATCATATATGAAAATTCATGTAACTTTATTACCATACAAGTTCTGCAATTGATCACCAGCTTGTATCTAACTTTGTTGCAAGATAATTTGGGTTTGATCCTTGGTTAAACGCATAACTTTTCCGATTCATATTTCATTTATTACTGTGACCAAACACAAATGATCTGTATCGATGTATGTACAAGGCATTTTTGACTGCTTTCATGGGTTCGACTTGGGGTCTAGTCTACAACTGAACACTGGGAGCAGGAAAGGGAATTCTCCCTCCATAAATATGAGGAAGAACTTTTCTAAATGTATTTGGGGATTTGTTGAAGAAAACAAAAGTTGAGTTTAAAAATACTATGCACAATTTGCCTGCACATTCAGTTAAAACATTTGGTGTGATTTGTTTTTGAAATTTCTTATTAGACTTACCATGGCTATGATCTCTGACCTCTTGACCACAGAAATTAAAGGTTGCTTCTTTACTTGAAGTGCAAGAATCCACAAAATTTTGTCAAGGAACTTACTTTAGAAAAAAATTCTTTTGCAAAACACGTCTGAACTTGAGCCACAATGACACTGAACTTTGACCTTTTGACCGAAAGATTAACTGACCTCTTCTTTACCTTATGGGTAAGCCCTCCACAAATTCTGGTAAAGGTTCATGGTTTAAACTGAAGTTATTGTACAAAATCAATTTATTTTTCTTTCAGTTTCTGACCATAAGCTTTGACATTTCATGATCTATGACATTTAACACGAATCAGAAAGGATTCTTCCTTATCCCATGTGTAAGGTATTCCAAACATTTGGTCAAAATCTGTGATGAAGAACCATTATTACTGTGGATATGTAATTGTTCTTCTTTTAGGAACATAAGCCCTGACCTTTGATCTCCAAATCAAAAAGCTTCTACTTTACCCCAAGTGCAAGCTATCGACAAAGTTGTGTCCAGGTCTGTGATGTATAACTATGTAACTGTGGAAGCCATTTATCTTCCATGAGTCACAGTGACCTAGTCCTTTTTGAGCTGGGAATACAGTAATGGCGGCTATAGGTGAAAGCTAGTAAAGTGGGCTCTGTAGATTTTGGCAGTTATAAGTGGTTATTTTTACAGTGAAATGGTTCATACTTGTTGGGATTATGTGTGAATATTCAAGGAATGCAGGACATACAACATTATTGGTAGATCTTAATCAGTTTTGAAAAAAAATATGTTTTTCCATTCAAAATTCAAATATGATGGAATAGAGATGGAAGTTTAGTGGTGCAGTTTTGAGACATTCCCTACCTGATCTGTTTGACTCATTTACTTACTTACTTCAGTGTAGTTTGCCTTCAATTGTAAGAATTGTTTGGCACATGGTGAGTAATAAATGTCAGTGTCACAACTGAGTAGTGAGAAAAAATTAGTCCAAACAAGATTATCTACAAGTATGAGTGGAAAGAAAGATCAAGGCAAGCAACAAATAAAAACCAGATTACAGAGTGGCACCCTAATGGAGACATCTGACACAAGTACGAGTGAATCAACCTTGAGTACAATTCAGCTGGACTTGGATGAAATAAAGCAAAGTCTCAGAGGGAGCATTTCAAAAGCAGATTTTACATCTGCTATTGCTGACTTGGTGAAAAAGGATGACCTAGCAGAAATTGTTACAACTATTGTGAGGAAACTGTTAGAGAATGTGAAGGAAGATCTGAGAAAGGAGATAGTAGCAGAAAGTGAGAGGGTAATAAAGGAGAGGACAGGAGAGTTGATGGACAGGGTGGATTCACTGGAATTTGAAAACCACCAACTGTTAGAAAAATTACAAGAAGTAAAGAAGGAAAATGATAAAATGAGGATTGATATGAAAGATTATGAGAGGAGATCAAAGCAAGCAAGTGCAGCTTCAAACCAGTTCGAACAATATTCAAGGAAGCTGAACATAAAAGTTTTAGGGCTGGAGGAGGAGGAAAATGAAAATCTGAGAGAAAGAATTCCGAAGTTGGTGAAGGAAGTTACAAAAATTAATTTAGATAACAGGGACATAGTGGCTGTGCATAGGATTCCAGGTCGACAGGGACAACCAAGGCCAGTGATTGTCAAATTCTGGAGTCTGGATTATAAACTTCCAATTATCAAGAAGCGGAAGGAGTTTCTGCAGTACAAAGGAATTAGACTGGTAGAGGATGTAACCAGGCTGAATACTGAACTTATAAATAAATTATCTAGGCATCAAGAAATTGACAGGGCATGGTACTTTAATGGATCTGTGTATGGTAAAACCAAATCAGGAAAAAGGATAAAATTTGACATCTATGATGAAATTGATGAGAAAATTAGATTATAAGTGTAATAAGCAATTCTGTGAACTTATGAAATTGACCGAATAGGTATGTGAACTTTCGTTTTTATACTCCTTTTTCTACTCTAGTTTGTTTTAATATTTTGTTTATAAGACACTTCTTTCCCTCACCAATTTTATCCATAATTTATATGTCTGATGATTCACTGGTCCACTGTTATATCTCTCCCTAATAAATTCTCTCACTAGTTTATAAATCATCTTTCACTCTTATACTCTCATATACACATTTACTAAGTTGTTTACTCACTTTTCTC
This sequence comes from Sinohyriopsis cumingii, assembly GCA_028554795.2. Classification (NCBI taxonomy): domain Eukaryota; kingdom Metazoa; phylum Mollusca; class Bivalvia; order Unionida; family Unionidae; genus Sinohyriopsis; species Sinohyriopsis cumingii. Next base: position 3,246,331 of record JAPYKE020000101.1, read on the forward strand.
AACATTACTCTTCCATGATAAATCTCTCAGTCTCACATTTTTTGCTCATACATTCAATCACCCACCACTTCCTTGTATGCGCTCTTTCACTCTTTCTTTTTCTTCCCTTTTACCCCTTTTTTTCATTCATTAAGTTGTAATTTATATCCTTTTTAATCTGTGCCGTTTGGTTTACAAAACTATCTCTAGCTCCAGAAAGGTCTGTCAGAGGTGCATAAGAGTTATCACAAATGGAGTTGTTTCACTTGTTGTCCATAGTATACTGTATCAATGTCAAATGCAACCAAAGCTACAGCCTTTACTGTAACACCATGGATGATTTTATTATGGATGTTTGTATTCTGTGTGAGTGTGAGTGTGAAAGCCATGCATATGATAAACTCAAGGTGATAATTACTTCATACATTCCTGTACAAGAATATGTATGTGTAAAATTTCTGCTGTTTTCATGGATAATAAAATAAAAATTATATCTATTAATGTTAGAGGCCTGCAAGGTTCAGTCTTAAAACGAAGGGATATTTTTCACTGGGTAAAACAAAAGAATGTATCTATAATATGCTTGCAAGAAACTCATAGTACAAAGAACGATGAAATATATTGGGCAGCTGAATGGGGATACAAATGTATATTTAGCCACTGCTCTAGTAAGAGTGCTGGGGTTGCAATATTTTTTAGAAATACTTTTGAATTTATAATTCATAGAGAAAGATGTGACAGTCAAGGGAGATTTATTATTTTAGATATTACAATTAATGGCAACAGAATAACCCTCGTGAATTTGTATGGTTATAATGATGATAATCCTAGCTTTTTTAGAAAGTTAAAGGAGGAGACTTTATGTTTTGAGAACTCATCAATTATAATGTGCGGAGACTGGAATACTGTTCAAGACTTAGATTTGGATACTTATAATATTTTACATGACAAACACCAACAGTCTAGGGCAGCGATTCAAGACCTGAAAAACGAATTGGAATTAATTGATCCCTGGCGAAATTCCAACCAAGACTTAAAGATGTATACCTGGAGGCAAAAATCTCCCTTGAAACAAAGTAGACTAGATTACTTTCTTGTATCAGATGACATTCATATGAATACAGCAGATGCATGTATCTTACCAGGGTACAAGACTGATCATTCAGCTATTGTTTTGAGTGTGGCGTTTTCAACGTTTCCAAGGGGAAAAGGATATTGGAAATTTAATAACCAACTGTTGAGGAACATTGAGTATACTGATTTGGTCAAAAAGTGTATAACTGACACTGTAAATGAATATTATGTAGGGGGAAATAAAGATGACTCTCTCCATGTTTCTCTTTCCTGTAACGACCAAATGTTCTTTGAAATTTTGAAAATGAAAATAAGATCTGAAACTATAGGTTATTCTATTAGGAAATCAAAAGAGAAACGGGAAAAATTAAAGAAAATTGAGCAGGAAATAATAGAAATTCAGGGGGGACTGTCGAATAACATAAATGGGGAAATTCTGGAAAATTTAGAGAAAAAAAAAACAGAATTAGAGGAATCTAGGAAAAAATACATAGAAGGTGTTATATTAAGATCTAAAGCTAGATGGTATGAATTTGGGGAAAAAAGCACAAAGTACTTTTTAAATCTTGAAAAAAGAAACTATGTTAATAAGACAATAAAGGAAATTATTTTAGATGATGGGACAAATATATCTGACCAAATAGATATTTTAGAAGCACAAAAACAGTTTTATATGGAATTGTTCAAAAGTAGAATTGCTCAACTTGATGATGAGGCTATTCATGAAACTCGAAATAGATTTTTTAATCACAATATTAAACTTAGTCGAGAGGAAAGAGAATCATGCGAGGGTCTGCTTACAATTAATGAATTTGGTATGTCTCTAAAACGGATGGAAAATGGAAAAAGTCCTGGCTCGGATGGATTCACTGTAGAGTTCTATAAATTCTTTTGGAAGTCTCTGGGGGGATTTATATGTAGATCAATAAATTACGGATATACTGTAGGAAAACTTTCAGATTTTCAGACTCAAGGAGTCATCACCTGTCTACCAAAGGAGGAAAAAGACAGAAGATATTTTAAAAACTGGAGACCTATATCACTTTTAAATACTGATTATAAGATTGCTTCGGGAGCAATTGCAGCTAGGATTAAAAAGGTTCTTCCATCAATAATCAGCGATACTCAGAAAGGATATATGAAGGGTAGATTCATTGGAGAAAACACCAGACTATTATATGATATCATGGACCAACTTGAGAATGAAAACAGATATGGTTTATTATTGTTAATAGATTTCGAAAAAGCCTTTGACTCAATTAACTGGATCTTTGTAGAAGAAGCTCTACAATCTTTTAATTTTGGTGATTCCATTTGTAAGTGGTTTAAACTGTTTTGTAATGACTCTAATAGTTGTGTTATAAATAATGGACATATGTCATCTTTTTTCAGACTTGAAAGAGGATGTCGTCAAGGAGATCCCCTTGCACCTTATTTGTTTATCATTGGAGTTGAGATTTTAGCTATAACTTTAAAGCAAAACGTGGATGTACGGGGAGTAATCTTTCACGCCAGTGAATATAAATTGGGTCAGTATGCCGATGACGCTTTTATTCTTCTTGATGGATCTAGTTTTTCTCTTGAAGCAACTATGAATATCTTGCAAGGTTTTTCTCTATTATCGGGACTTAAATGTAACATAACAAAAACAAAAGCTATTTGGATTGGAAACAGGAAATTTTCTAATGAAAGAATATGTCCCGAAATGGGCCTAATTTGGTCCTCTTCTAACTTTACACTCCTTGGCATAGAATTTTCTCCAGATTTACAACAGATGGTGGAAATCAATTATATGAAGAAACTAACAAAGGCAAAACGAATACTGGCAAGCTGGAGTCAAAGACATCTATCAATAGTTGGTAAAGTAATTGTTGTAAAGACTCTTGTTCTGCCCATATTCATACATCTTTTTTCAGCACTTCCTAACCCATCAGCAAAAGTTGAAGCAGAACTAAATTGCATGTTATTTAAATTTGCATGGGGTGGAAAAGTAGAGAGAATAAAACGTGATATACTAGTTTCCCCAGAAAACGAGGGAGGACTAAATATGATACACATATTTTCATTCATTAGGTATATTAAGATAAGATGGGTTAAAAGATTGCTGGAAAAGGAAAATGGAACGTGGCAGAACTTAGTCAATACAACTATACTCAAAAATAAAAAGGATATTTGGAATTTAGGGAGAAGGAAATTAGAAGAATTTTGTAAGTTCATTAAAAACAGTTTTTGGAGAGATGTAATTTTGGCAGTATCTAAATGGAAAGAAGAACCACAAAATCCTAACGAGTATCTATCCATGAGTATTTTAAATTTTGTCCCCCCTAAAATGATCTATCAATACAAATCCTGGACAGAAGCTGGTTTTGAAATTCTGAACGATCTAGTAGATGTTCACGGTAATTTAATACCTTTTGAGATAATAAAACAAAAAACTGGAAGCGATGATTTCTTGAAATACTTCTCCTTAATATCCAGAATTCCTAAAGCTTGGAAAGATGCCATAAAAAACCACCTAGTACATAATAATTTTGATAAGCAGGAGGATAAAATAACGAACTTGCGAAAACAAGATTCACTCAAGTTTATTTACAAAGATCTTTTACAGGAAGCTAAAAGGCAACACACTGCGAAGCAAGAAACTTGGATGCAAGTATTAAATAAAAATATAAGTAGTGAGGAGTGGTCTGATATATATAGCCGGGCAAAATGCTGTACCAAGGATACCAAGTTGATCTCTTTTAACTTTAAATTAATCCATAGAATAATCGCTACTAATGATTTTCTTAAAAGAATTAACATATTTGATGACAACAAATGTACTTTCTGTAAGAGTGAAACTGAAAGTATTGAGCATCTCTTTTATGACTGCAGTATTACTTCACAGTTTTGGTACCGTTTTATTGAAGTTTTTGCACCTTTTTGCCCAAATATTGTACATCTGTCCAAAAAAGAAACATTTTTAGGAAGTGAACAACTGGACAGTTTGGGTAATTTTCTGCTTATTTTGGCAAAATATTATATTTATACTTGCAGATTCAATATGAAAAATCCTTCTATTTTTGCTTTTAAGCAAATAGTTGCAATGCATAAGAACATTGAAAATTACACTGCCAAGGTAAATAAAAAAGAGGACCAATTTCTTCAAAAATGGACCTCAACAATGAACATTTAACTTGTCTCTGACTTGAGGGTAAACAGGAACAAAATACTGTAATATCACAAAAGCCATGTCACCTAGATTTTGTGCCATATGCATGTGTATATGCGTGTGTGTGTGTGTGTGTGTGTTTCTTTTTTACTTTCTCTGTAGATTATATTTATTATCCCTAGATTATCTGATAACCAGAAATGTTTGATTGTAAGGTGATCCTGAGATGGTTCCCCGACCCAGTGGTCAACCTATTACGGGGTTAATAAAAAAAAAAAAAAAAAAAAAAAAAAGTCCTTTTTGAGCTTCTGAACTCTGAAATTTTCGACCCAAGTGTAAATCGTCCACAAAGTATGGTGGAGATAGGTGCTGCTGAACATGGACAGACAAAGTAACAATTGAACAGCCTTAGTCAAAGCAAATATGCCTCTCCAAAATGTTTAATGAATAACAAGTGTACAAATCATAAAGGTGAATAAAGTACATGATTGACTTAACTTACCCAGTAATTCCTGACGTAACATAGTCTTTTCCCATATAGTTATATCCATGCCTGATGAGATCCTCACAAAGATCTGCCACTTTATCTCCACCAAAAGCTGAAAGGAATAAAGACCATGATTTTATGTGATTGGTATATAGAGAGATGTCTCTGATTTCCAATTAGACATTGTAACTGGTACCATAAAAGTGTATGAGTTTATATGTGTACTATATTATAGAACTAAACATTCTGAAGGGAAACAAAGAGAAAATTTCTGAGAAATGAGCAAATAAAGTCAGGGCATGAAAATATAACGTGTGACAAAAATTCTTTTGTATTCAATAGACTCTTGGCATGATTTATTTAGCAATCAGAGAATCACATAATACGTCCTAGCATATACTCTACTGTATGCAATTTACCAACACAAAAAATAGCGTTTGAATGACAAAATCAACAAAGTGATGGTGTAACTCCAGCTGCTGGCACTCTGATTTTGTTGATCTCATGTAAAACATTCACATTAAATTTGTGAGATTAATGCTATGTTTGTAAAAATTTTAAAAAACTGTAATGACTGGCAATAAACTGTTTCCATAACTGTACTGAAAGAAACAATTTATCAGCACACTATTGTAGTGAGTTAAAATTGCTACTTGATTATTTAAGCAAGAGTTTTTCCTAGAAATATGTACCATTTGTCATAGGATGTAACCAATATACAATACTGTATGGGTGACACAGAATACCTAATAGCAATAGCCCATGTAAGTAGTCATTTACAATTTGCATGATTCAAGTCAAAAATAATTAAGAAAAAGTTGAAGCCTACATTCTCTAGTTTTCAGTTTCTTTTTAATGCCTCCTCATTCATTACATAAATGTATACTAAAGGGTCTACAACCTAGAAACATTTTAATATCAGTTCTAACTGATGAGGTGTGGGGCAAAGAGAGAGAGAGAGAAGAAGCAGAAGAAATATCAGCACCCACTGTTTCATAAGTATCATTTCATACTAGAGGCATAATACAAATGAGTGAACAGATGGACTTGTGAATATGCAGATGATTTTATAAATGTGCAGATTACCTTATGGACATGCAGGTGACCCTATGAATATGCAGATAGACTTCTGGATATGCATTATTAAAGTTATATTGTGTGAATAATGTTTTTTTAATTAAAATCCCACACTGTTGATAGCCATTCATGTTATGTGCGGCTTCCTGTTTTCATGGTACTAACATGGTATAGGATGCATGTATACATCCCTGCAACTTAGATCGGCAAAACCCACAACAATTTATATTTCTCCTCATTGGTTATTTGCTCAAATTGTACTAATATATTCAAATTAAACAGTTACTAAAATTTGATGCCATCAATATATTCATATTAAACACTTACTAAATTTGATGTCATGATATATTCAAATTAAACAGTTACTAAATTTTTATGTCATGATATATTCAAATTAAACAGTTACTAAAATTTGATGCCATGAATATATTCAAATTAAACAGCTGCTAAATTTTTGTCATGAATATTCAAATTAAAGAGTTACTAAATTTTTATGTCATGAATAAATTCAAATTAAACACTTACTAAAATTTGATGTCATGAATATATTCAAATTAAACAGTTACTAAATTTTTATGTCATGATATATTCAAATTAAACAGTTACTAAAATTTGATGCCATGAATATATTCAAATTAAACAGCTGCTAAATTTTTGTCATGAGTATTCAAATTAAACAGTTACTAAATTTTTATGTCATGAATAAATTCAAATTAAACACTTACTAAAATTTGATGTCATGAATATATTCAAATTAAACAGTTACTAAAATTTGATGTCATGAATATATTCAAATTAAACAGTTATTAAACTGTAATGATGCTAAAATATGATTCATATTATTTTCCTATGGGAATCATATCCAGTTTACTGGAATATTTACCTGTGCCGTAGTGAAATTTCCCATCTAGTACCCCTGCTTTACTGCCCAACAGTTCCATCAGCTTGCCTACTGTCATTCTGGAGGGGTATCCATGAGGGTTCATAATCTGTGGGTAAAATAAAAAGTTATAAGGAGATATAGTCATTCCTGAAATTTTGGTTTATGTACACTTGATTATCATGAAACAAAATTGGCACTAAAACATCTTGAATACAAAAGACAAAGTTGGATTTGGGCCAATTTTAGCAATAAATTAAGTCATTGTTCTGTAAGAATATCAGTTATGGATATACACAAAATGGCCAACAAATCTGGACCTTTGTAGTTTGCAAAGGGACTCAACTTATAAGTATGTATATATAGTACACTCTTATATCCTGTATATAATGTATGTATGTACATTTTTGCAATACAGTATACCAGGCTGTATGAGTAAATATTTACCTTTAAACACAAGAATTGGCCCATTTTAAAGGGTTAATAATCAACTGGCAATAACCAAATAGTATGTGTCACGGAATGGTGTAAATGTTGTTAATTAAATACATGTACTCGGGTTTCGTTTCTTTTTCTCTGTACAACGATACCCAAGGGTGATTATAATATGGTCTATGTATTTCGAAATCGTGAGTACGATTCGTCCTGTGCCACACGTGCAAGGTGCCTTTGATAAAGAATAACGAAAATTCTAAAGGTATAAATACGTTACTACATGTAAAGGACCTTTACAATACTAATGGTTTTGTCAGCAAGCGGCCTGCTAAAAGGATTCGCACAACTCCAGCTGTAGGGCTGAGTTTTTGATGGTAGGAATATCCGGGGTGTCCAGTGTTGTCAGAGGGTAGAAACGTCCGTGTGTCCGGTGCGTTTAAGGTGCCGGAGCGTCTAATGTCTAGCGTCCGGAATGTCAAGAGTGACTAAGGTGACCCAGCTGTAGAGCCGTCAAAGGACCAGGGGGTCCGGAGGGTCTAATATTTCAAGTGTCCGGAGGGTCTAATATTTCAAGTGATCATAGTATTCCGAGGGTCCGGAGTCTATATTGGTTGTGAAATTGATTCGGAGGAGCTGTGGAGCGGATATGGTGCACGGGTGACGGAGTGCATCTCCACACATGTATTTTTAGCTGTATGCTAATTTTGGGTTAGTAAGACCCAGTGTATTATTCAGGACTGGAAGGATAGATTGTATATCCGTTCTTGTTTAGTGACATAATTTCGCTACCTGAGCGAATACATTTTTTTACTATGTGTAAACGCTTACATTGTTTACTATTTGAGTGAACTATATTCATCTTTCCATTATTGAATCATTTGTGAAATCATTTATCCTGTGTTTTAGGGTTACTGACCTAAATTTATTTGTACATTTTTTTCATCTTTGAAACTGTGCGTTTTTTCTGTTAAATAGATCCAATATTTGGATTATAAATATGCACATATCTTCATCATCCACTACTCATATAAATCGCCACATTAAACCATATATATGTGTCGTCAAAACGTGTTCTGTTGTTAATCCGAAATATCCCACCCGGTTATCTTGTTACAGTATGTTGCACTGAATAAAAAGATTCAGATTTGAGAAAATGTGATTCTTTAGACATGAATACATTTATTTTTCAGTGAACTTCATGTAATCATAAATACTGGGAAACAACAATAACTTTAGACATTATGATTAAACATAAAATTTTGACGAAAACATAAAATGTACTTACCACATCTGGACAAATACCCTGCAAATTGATAAAGAGAGTCATTTTTTATTCAGAAGTATCAATCTTAATATGACCAAAATAGTCTAATAAATGTATGCCTAGATGACCAAAATAGTCTAATAAATGTATGCCTAGATGACCAAAATAGTCTAATAAATGTATGCCTAGATGACAAAAATAGTCTAATAAATGTATGCTTAGATGACCAAAATAGTCTAATAAATGTATGCCTAGATGACCAAAATAGTCTAATAAATGTATGCCTAGATGACCAAAATAGTCTAATAAATGTATGCCTAGATGACCAAAATAGTCTAATAAATGTATGCCTAGATGACCAAAATAGTCTAATAAATGTATGCCTAGATGACCAAAATAGTCTAATAAATGTATGCCTAGATGACCAAAATAGTCTAATAAATGTATGCCTAGATGACCAAAATAGTCTTAACAAATGCGTAAGTAGGTACCAAAATGCAAATTTTTCAGTAAATGATATTTCTACAGAATACTTACCTGATCACATTAAATTTTAGGCATATAAGTCTCCTACTTCCCAAATCTAGGCCAATAAAAAGATGACATTCATCTTTTCCATCATTAGTAAACAGACCAAGTCAATAAATCTTGCCAATTACCTCCCTTTGCCACCACTAGATACCAAAAATGGATGCTCACATGGCAGGGTGGCTTAGTGGGTGTTTTAAGTAATGTTATCCAGTAAGTATTCTTGGAGAAACATAACTGACTGAAACATTTGCTTACTCCTTTTCATATGTTCCCCCCCATCACATTATGAGAACATGCTGAAGGAAGGAATTATGAGCTTCCTACCTATGTCTGAAGTATCCTTTTAGTGAATAAAAGGCTGCATTTCCCTATCTGAATGATAACCTGCTCATCTAACTTCAATACAAGACAGGCTTCTGTTATCCCCACATCCAATTAAGATGATTAACAAATTCTTCTTATTGACAATATTTTGCAAAGCTAAGAGGCTGTGTTGACTTTAATTATGTCTAGTGGTCATCTATGCCAACACCACAGGACCCACCAGATTCCAAATTTGTCTCTATGAAGCTAAATCCCTTAGATAAAACAGAAGGTTGACTTCTGCATGCCAGCTAAAAGTTTCTGTTATGTCTCAGATCAAAACTTTCAATCTGAAAGTGAGGCTTGCAGAGATCGTGAACTGCGATCATCATGGGGCGACTCCGAACTGACCACTTCAGAGTATGCCAAAAGTATAACCCACTTTAGCCACAAAGATAGACTTTGAGGGGTGATATGCTGTTTCCCAGCCTTCACTGGGACAAAAGAGTTGTTGCATATGCCATGACTTGACCCAATGTGCTTCCACTATTGCTTGAAGACACTGAAAGGGCCTCTGATCTCAACGTGTGAAAGGAAGAGAGGAAGCATATTTTGACTGTGATTGCATACAAAACCTGGTTCAAACATGAGAACCACTGAACCATCATGTTCTGAACTGAAGACAGTTCAGGTCAACTGAAAGGGCATGTAGACTCGCTCACCTGGCATTCTGAAGCTAATGCTATCAATAAACATGTTTTGTATGATTGTAGTTTAAACAAGGTTCCGGTTAAAGGCTATAATTTATCTGAATTGAAACATGTTAAAACCCAGGACAGATTCCATTTAGGAAATGGGGTGATGGATTTTGGACGATCCAAATCAAAATTGGCTAGTAGATCTTATAGATCTTTATCATGACCAATATATCTTCTGCCATAATGCCTGAACATGTAAGATACTGAGTGGTAACCTTTGATGGTAACTGCAGACAATATTTTTTCCTTGTAAAGCCAGAGAGAAAAGTCTGTCAGTTTTAGGAATCAATTCAGGATGATGTTATTGACTTGGCACCTGTCCCTGAAAACATGCTACTTTCCCTCATAAGCCTTCAAAGTAGAAGATCTTTTTGATTACAAGATTTGATCCACAACTGAAGGTCTAAATTCTTTCTTCTACAAGGCTGTCCTGACAAGAGACAGGCATGAAGGAGAAGAAGATTCAGGCAGGGGTGGAACACCTGTGACCATGTTGTTTGAGAAGATTTGGTTTGATCAGATTCTTCCTGGGCAGATAAGTTGCTAAATCGAGTTGACCTGGGACATGTTGCAACCAAGAAGGGCTATCAGAATCATTCTGCATATCTGACCCCTCAACTTTTATATTAATTTCAGCACTAAGACTGAGTGTGTAGGTAAAGGCCCACAACTGCAAATGATTGGCAGTGTATCCATGGCCCAACCTTTTGGGTATGGAATTGGAGAGATGATGGTGGGCATTCCACATCATCACAAAAAGATCAATAATAGAGACATCCCCAATGTGCACACATCCAATGAAAGGCTGACTGATAGAGGATCCATTCCACATGAATGATTTGATCCTTTCTGGACAGACTGTCATCCAGGATATTGAGTCTGCTGGAAATGTGCCTGATTTGTACATTGATGAGGAGTTGGTCTCATCAAAAGAGAAACTGTAACACAAGAACACACAGGTAGGGAGATTTGGTGCCTCAGTTTGAAAAGGTAGGCCACCACGACAGAGTTATCTAACATATTTAGTACCATCTCACTGCTGTCTTCATCTTGAACTTAGGTGGAGGAATGTACTTCTTGAGGTGATACAGGTCAATGATTGGCTTTAACTTGCTATTTGCCTCATTTGCAAGAAAAAGATTTGAATAAAAAAACCAAGATTGTGGTTTCACACAATCTCTGCCACCCATCTGTCACCAAGTGACCATATCTCTTGTTGTAGAATGTTGTTCTTTTCCAGATCTGATGGTAAGTCTATTATAAGGAGGAGGGGTTGGATATATGAAATCCAAAGCCACTCCATAATGATTTGGATCACTTGTTCATTTTGAAGTTGATCGAATGAGACTCAAATTGTACCAGACCAGTCTGGCACCCACCAGAAACAAATTCAAGAAAATTTGAAGAATGATTTAATATATAATATAAATTTAAATTCCTGTGTGGAAGGTTACATTATACATTAGTATTGGTATGGATTTATGGGAGGCGTCTCATACAGTGCTGACTGAACATCAGCAAAGTTTATAAACTTGCGACACCTTGAGATGGCAACAAGTATATACCTAGATTACAGAAATAGTCTAACAAATTTATACCTAGATGACAAACTTCCTACAGCAAAGTAAAATTGCACATATTACTTAACAAGAAAGGACAAAACGTTCCCTCCAGTGAGAGCACAGTTGTTGATTCAATAGACATTATCCATCAATAATGGTCAACCAACAAGAAAAATCTGTCTATAACAATAAAGAGTGTCTTGAATGTGACCCTATTAAACAAGAATGACAATGTTTTCATTTTCCAATACTGACAAATAGACTTTCAGTGAAGAGTCTGTGTGGGTTCGAGTCTCGGATTTGATCAATGTGGGTATGTGAGAAAGCTTGCCAGTGGCTTCTCGTGGGTCGGTGGTTCTTCCTGGGGTTTTCTCGGGTTCTTCCTCCACCATTAATACTGGCCGCCATGCATAGCCTATCGTGTGCTGAAAAATGGCGTTAAACCCCACAACAACAACAACAATTCAGTGAAGAAATAATGTCTACAAGGAAACATTCATCTCAAATAATGTGCCAGTATTACATAATCAGAGGCATGTTACAAAGGTTCCATGATAGTTTGCACAGTACATCCATTAGTTCTTGGGTCACCTAGTTCCCAAATTTTCTTCAAAAGATAACCATCAAATATAAATAGATAAATTCTACTTACTTGATCTGTGAAAGGCATGTCTTCTTGAGGTACTATCAACCCACAAACACTAAATAAAAAAGAATGTACAGATATAAAATTCTTGACACAAACATGCTGAACCAAATTTTAAATAAAAAATTTCAAGATGTAATGATGTTGGAAATTGTTTTACTCCACTGCTGATTTTTGTGTGCAGAAACCATTTTTGTTCTTTTAGTTATAGCGACTTTTGACCTTCTGAACCAAAACTGATAGGCTTCATCCTTACCCACCTTTTGAACCAAACCTGATAAGCTTCATACTTACTCCAAGTGAAAGTCATCCACAAACTTTGGTTCAGATTGATGATGAAGAACTAATGTGTGGAAATAATTTTTCTTCTTTCAGTCACAGTGACTTCATTTTTTACATTTTTTTGAACCCCAAAATCAATATGCTTTTTCCTTACCCCAAGTACAACCTCACCACAATGTTTGGTTCTGGTATGTAATGTAGATAGAACTAATGTTACTGTGTGGGATCCATTATATTCTTTGTCACACTGACTCTGACCCATGACCTTTTAGCTCTGAAATCACTAGGCTTCTTCCTTACCACAAGTATATGTCTAACCAATAAAAAGTTTCGTACTGTAAAGATGAGTCTTTCATAGTAAATTGTTTCATACATGAGTTTCAAGGATGAATGGCAATATAAGTACATGTAAACATCACATGATCTAACAAAGACATGATTTCTGGTAAAAGGTCAGGCGGACCTAATTTTTTGATTAATCAGAATAGGAACAGCTGATCTGTTTAATGATAGAGTATTTCAAAATGCCTAGGTGATTCAAAGTCTCATATTGCCAGAAAGTTAATTTGAGAAACAAAAACATAAAAACTTTTTTAAAAATTGTTCTACGATAAAATAGTTTGGTTGTGATTTCTATGCAAGTAATCACAATAGTTCTGCTCATCCTTGTTTGATAAGTTGTGAATTTTAAGCTCACTACAAACTCTAGATCTCACTTTTCCATAGCGAATCCTACCAAAGAAAGTTTTGCATGCACTGAGTATGCGCTTGTTTTTCTTGCTAAAGTTTATCACATTTGTGAATGATTCAGATCAACCACTGATTAATGTTAGATGTTTAAATGATATTACTTAAATAATAATATTTAAAATGGTGTTCAACTCATCAATTAAATTGAGATGATAAAAACCTTGACTGCTAGCTCTTATGCTGGTACGAATTGCTGGCCTTTTAACAGTTTCAGTTCAACTCCATAAACTTGACTTGAGACATACAATCTAACTGAAGTGATAATACAAAGAAGGTCCACTTTTATTTGATTTTAACAATGTAACAAATACCTTAGCAAATCACAATTAAAGTACACACAGTACTAATCATGTTCTCATCGAAATGCTCACAGACACTGCTTTGAAATCCTATTAACACTGTTCACATTTGAATACAGGAGGCATAAAACATTTATGATGACTACACCAAAAACATATTGAAAGATAAAGCTGAAACACAAATCTCACATGGTAAGACTTATTTAATTTTATTTATTTTTTAAAGTGTTGCCACTAAAAGTCATTACCAATGTTTTCATTGATCAATATTTTGTTCTATATTGTTATTCACAGTGACTTGCAAAACTTTTTAAAAATTTTTTTAACATAAGTCTTTTAGTGAAAAACCCACATCGATAAAACCATTCATTTAGAAGAAATAGCAATAACATCAGAATGGTAATGATAGTGGATACCAGAGTTTGGTGGTAATCCTTCCTGAGGTAAGATTAAGACAAAATAACACACTTGTGCTAATAGATGCAGGATAAAAAGTCACTTCGTAAGTTTTTATGGTCTATGAATTTCTGCACTAAAGAGATTGTCTTACCCTTTTTGTCCATGTCTGCTACTGAATTTGTCTCCAATTTCAGGCCTGCGAGTCTGTCTGAGCAGCATTTTTATAAGGAATGCCTCTTCTGTGTTAGACGAGATCATCACTTTTTCAATGTATGCTGCTTCTGATGACTTGTACCTGAAAAGTCAGTGAATACAATTTAAAACCTATTCATGCATATACTGCCCAAAGTTTTCAATTAGTGAATGAATATACAATTTAAAACCTATTCATGCATATACTGCCCAAAGTTTTCAATTAGTCAGTGAATGAATATACAATTTAAAACCTAAGCATGCATATACTGCCCAAAGTTTTGAATTAGTCAGTGAACGAATATACAATTTAAAACCTATTCATGCATATACTGCATGTAAAACCTTTTCATGTATATATTGCCCAAAGTTTTGAACCAATCAGTGAATGAATATACAATTTAAAACCTTCTCACGTATATATTGCCCAAAGTTTTGAACAAGTCAGTGAATGAATATACCATTTAAAACCTATTCATGCATATACTGCCCAAAGTTTTGAATCAGTCAGTGAATGAATATACAATTTAAAACCTTTTTGTACATATACTGCCCAAAGTTTTGAATTAGTCAGTGAATGAATATACAATTTAAAACCTTTTTGTACATATACTGCCCAAAGTTTTCAATTAGTCAGTGAATGAATACACAATTTAAAACCTATTCACATGTATATTGCCCAAAGTTTTGAATTAGTGAATGAATATACAATTTAAAACCTTTTCGTACATATACTGCCCAAAGTTTTGAACTAGTCAGTGAATGAATATACAATTTAAACCTTTTCATGCATATACTGCCCAAAGTTATGAATTAGTCAGTGAATGAATATACAATTTAAAACCTTTTCACGTATATATTGCCCAGAGTTATGAATTAGTCAGTGAATGAATATACAATTTAAAACCTTCTCACGTATATATTGCCCAAAGTTTTGAACTAGTCAGTGAATGAATATACAATTTAAAACCTTTTCAAACATATACTACTCAATATTTTGAACTTGTTTATTTCTATACAATGTCAGGTTCAAGTCATATTTTGAGATGCACAGTACAATCTCCCTTAATTGTCCGCTCATAGAAATAACTACCTCATATAACCAACCAGGATCTGATTTTCCCTTTTATCAATTAAACTTCTTTATCCAACTGAAAGTACAATCCCAACAGTGACTCCTTTGGAGAGGCTTCACTGGGTATCAAACAAGGGGCCAAAAAGGGTCTGATTTTGCTCACCTGGTAGTTGATATATATCTTATTGTGAATGCAACTTCCCACATGAATGAAAACTGTTAAGGGGTAAGAAAGCTTAGAGCTCATAGTTATAACCTGTAATTTATTGAGCTATAGTAACTCAGTGGTTAAGGCACTGGACTCTAACCAAAATGTTGTAGGTTTGATTCTCACCATCCGATCTGCCTGCACTGACTACCAAAATTCTCAGTACCTTTTTTCTTTGCTCTTAGTAAGTTATTAAATCTGAAGTGTTTCAGAAGCAAAGCCCTTTGAATTGTAAAAAAAATGATTTAGAAGCTAAAATAGCAAATACATTTAAATAATGTTTGTGTAATAGTCCTTAAATATTACATGCGATAATATATAAATAACATGCTTCAGGCACTTGAAGATACAATGACACATTTACTGGCATGCATCTTCAGCCTTGAGGCTACATTGCATTAGTAGTAAATTCACACATTTTCTTTAGTAAAATACTTGTTCTCACTGTGTCAATCAGAAATGTACAACACATTTTGATTTGCTTTGCCAAGTGGCTGTAGTTTTTGACTTCGTTGGGCAAAGGAGAGTAAAGTGTCCTCACTAATTGAGATGTGGTTACGCATTGCAGTGTATTTATACAGCCAAACTGATCTATGTATCAAGATGTTTATCATAAAAGACAGGTGGTTATTTAGGGCATATATTTATATAGTCAAAGTGATCTATGTATCAAGATGTTTATCATAAATGACAGGTGGTTATTTAGGGCATATATTTATATAGTCAAAGTGATCTATGTATCAAGATGTTTATCATAAATGACAGGTGGTTATTTAGGGCATATATTTATATAGTCAAAGTGATCTATGTATCAAGATGTTTATCATAAACGACAGGTGGTTGTTCAGGGCATATATTTAATATTATACAGTCAAACTGATCTGCATCGTGATATTTATCATAAATAACAGGTGGTTTCAAACATCATAAATGACAGATGGTTGCTCATGGCAGAGGTTACTCAAATCAGGCTTCACTTAATTTTTCAAGTTAATCTGTGTTTCTTCAGAGTAACTTAAGCTGGTATAGGACTCTACCTATCACACTTCTATAGTGTTGGAGAGAAAGTCATTCTATGTCACATAAAAATAAATAAAAGTAACAATAAAAACCTGATGCAAGATAGGTATCTTTTAGTAGGTTTTCCACCTTGCTGCAATATACAATTGATAGGTAACCTATGTCAGACACAACGCTGAAAGAGTATATCCAAGTAAACATTAACAACAAACTTGATAAAAACTGGATTGGTTGTTCTAAAGAAGCTAAAAATAGATTTTCTGTATGATTGCTATGGAAGCCACAACACTGCTAAGGAAGCCACATCAGAAACAAAAGCACTCCTTCAAAGTTTCATAAAAATTGGCAGAGCTGTTCATGAAAAGTTAAAAATAAGTTTTCCATCTGGTTGCTATAGAAGTCACATTGTCACTAGAAGAATGTATGAAAGATTTTTCCTGCCATATCAATTTTCAATGGGTATCAACTTATGTGGATTCTATGATTGCTGCAAATTATTAAAGAAACAAAAAACCAAAGGAAGCTTCCCCAATCGATGAACTTGTAATGAAAACAAAATCATTTTTCAAAAGGCTAAGAAAATTTACCACAACATTCAGGATTGAACAGTTGTAGGGTTCAGTCACACACCAGCCACTGTTGTTAATATGTCCTCAAGGCTGTTATAGGGTTTAATGCCATTTTTCAGCACAAGATAGGCTATATATGGCAGCCAGTATAAATGGTGGAGGAAGAACCCGGGAAAACCCTGGAAAGAACCACCGACCCACAAGAAGCTACTGGCAAGCTTCCTCACATACCCACATTGGCCAAACCAGAGACTTAAATCCACACAGACAGAGGTGAGATGGCAGTGATCCGTAATGGTGAACATTTTAGACGAATCGGCCTCTAGGGGCCCCATGTCCTAAAAGGAAGGCACTTAACCTTTCTTGCTCCAGTTAACCCATCTGTACCTAGTTACCAGCACTGAGTATGTTCGAATTTCATCCAAGGGTTGTAATACCACTCATGGTCTTATCACCTCAAGGGTATTAAATACTGACATAATGAGCCACTATTTAGCTGTTCAAATTTTACACCTATAGGTGAAGTTTCTATTTTCATGTGGCAGGAATGATGCATTATCTTGTATGTTACAGGTGAGCCAAAATGAGATAAGAATTATTTCAATAAAATATAAACACAGATCAAAATATCTGATTCATTAAAACTGCCTTGATCAATGGTTTAGATTTAACAGAACTGATAGGTGATATGTGTTGATTATTACTGCCATGGCAGTAGCACTATGTGGAGTTGTCACTGCTGTCTGAAAAAAGAAAGGGACACTGATGCTGAAGTAACAATAAAACAATGTGCTTACGTCTGTGCCACTTCTCGATATTCTGGTTCTTGTGTCGGTCCTGCCTGAAGGGGACTGAGGGTTACCGTTGGCATCCACTTGTTTATCAAAACCTGCTTGTTCTCTATCTTCTCTCCTGAAATACACAAGTTTTTACTATTATACTTTTATAATCCAAATTTACCATTTGTTACTTTACATTCACAAGACAACAGAAAACAATTGCTGATCCTATAGCATCAGGGAAACATGTCCAGAAAATGTGACATCGTTGGGCTGTGTTCAATAAGGCTAGTATTAGGTGACATTAGGCTAGTGCAAAGCTACCAATCCTAATGTATTTTGTTTCATGCACTAAAGAGACATGTAAACAGAGTTAGGAGAACCTAGCTACACAGCTAATTTATCTTTACTGCACCTGACATATATAAAGACATGTTTACTCAATATTTACAAAATACACGTTTTATGAAGGAAAGTGAGGTTTATTTATTCATTTATGAAAATTATAGTTAAAAAAAATATTTAATGCAATGCCAATTCGTTGTGAGCATTTGTCCACCAGATTGCAAAAGGACAAGTACGTGAGTTTTCCACACAAACAGTGCATAGCGATATTCTCACTGAATGCACCTCTCAGGAAAACTTTTTATCATTCCATCCAACAATATGCTGGCAGTGTCAAAAAGAAAAACAGCTTGTATGAAATTTTATTATCATTACAAGAAAACTGACTGCTGCCTTTATAAGAAGTGACTATCCAGAACTGCAACCTTTTAAAGGTAACAACTTCCTATCACCTCATTCTAGAATGCATGATTTTATTAAAGTAAGAAAAACAACAACTCCAGGATATAAAAGCATCTTGATATATCTTAAAATAAATCTGGCTTTGCCAGAATGAACCAACTTTATAATTTAATGAAAGGAAAAGGATATGCAAAATGAAATGACTAATCTTAGAAGCTAATGTTATGTGAAGGTTTATAGAACGCTTGAGATTAGCTAATATCAATACTGTTACAGCACACTTGAAATTAGCTAAGGTCAGCACTTTTTTGCAATAAATTGTTCATATGGTAATGTCTGAATGATAAACATGACATGTGTCTATCAAACAGGTTTCCTTTATCTATTCATGAAGTAACATATGGATGCTAAGTGGAGATGCTGCCAGGATTTTCTCTAAGAAAGGGAGCTTCATCCTTGTCACCAGAATAAGTGGGGAGTAAAAGAAAAAAGGGGGTGGAGGAAATGGCCATAGTTCAATATTTACCTACCAGTAACTCTTAAGTATCCATTTCTCTTTCTTCCTGCTCTAATGAAATCAAAATCCTTAAAAGATGTATCCCTAAATTGTATAAGCGTTAACCTGTTGATTGTTTGATCTGTTCCTTAGCTGTGTATGAATGTTATGTGCAAATAACCACACACACACACACCCCTTTCACAGGCATACACATAACGAACTTAGTCAGCTTGAACAAATTGAGAAACTGTTCTTTATGGTTGTTATGTACAATTAACCACATCTCATAGGTACTATCTCATGGATATCTCTGCTCCAAAATAAGATTTTTCACTAACATGAGCTCTGACAAAGTTTCACTGTCTTGAATCAGTGCTTTGCTGACCACTATGCTATATTTCTTATATGTTCCAAATGATATATTAGGGTTTTATGTCCATCAATGCCATAGTCTGCTTGTTCAGACAGGTATTCTAATCAAAACAAAATCTTTACTTTTTAATTACCTTTAAGATTATTTTTTCAATTCATCTCAACCCTTAGAGGGCTATATAATTTCACAGCACATGATCCCTCAAGACTCAACTGCTGGAGAAAAGAAATTGAAAATTGCACTCTACTTTTACATTGCCTGTAATTTAATTAGGCTTGGTACATTTAATTTTGAATACCCTGAAAAATGGGTTGAGAGACATGATGTCTTCTTCTGTCCATCCAGTATCTATATCGTATTCATATTCAACACCATTTTTGGGTTCAAAATCATTCACTCGCATTTCCAGTAACACTTTCCCTTCTCAATTAATCTGATGCACTTCAAAACTTTAACAGTTGTCATTATCACTATCATCAGCCAGTATTTGCCCAACAAAATTGTCATCTGAAGATGAATCATGCTGGGAGTCAACAATTTGGATTTGTAAAACTTCCTTGATGCAAAGTTCAAACCACTATGGAATCCTTGTTTCAATGCCAAATATGCCAACCAAATTTAGTTTAACAACCGTTCATGTCAAGCTGAAGTACCAAGCTGTGTACACAGTGGCCTACCTGAAATAAAGGCAGGTGTTGCAACACGTGCTATAAGACATCTACTGGTGGTGTCACTTATGATACAAGAAGTACTTTAAAGGTTATCAGGTAAATACAAATTATATACTTTGCAGAGTAAATTTTCTTAAACATGACCTAATTTGTGGGAGTTCTCATGCATCACTGCTCTCAACATGCATGAATTCATACAAGCTGTGCATCATTCATGCATCTGTGCTCCCTGGCTGTATATATGTGCTAAGTTTATTGCTACCAAAATAGCACTGAATAGGCTCTGTAAGGTTTTTCAAAGCCAACTGGCCGCCATTTTTGCAGTGTCATTCTTCTTAGACAGGTTTCATACATATTGTTCAACTGAAACCAAGTTCTGAAATTCATAATGAAATGATGTAAATTAAAGAACCAGTCTGTGAGCAAAACTGGCCATCAATTATTGATGTAAAACTCAGACATTGTCAGATGCTGTTTTAGCAGCATAAAGTTAACAACTAAACATTATTACTTCATTACTAGAAAATGGTAATCTATTTGTAAGATGCATGTCTTGTTTTATGTTTAGCTGAACTTTGCTGAAAATGAAGCAAACTATTAAATCACAAGTAAACTGAGTGAAATGATCATTAGTGCAAAGTGTTAATGCAGGAATAATCAGTCACAAAATAGTTATGAAGGCTAAAAAGATTTGGGATAAAAAAAATTCTGGTAACTAATGCATTTGTTATGACAGCATTCAAGAAAAAGAAAAGCAACGTAAATATTACAATAAAAATGAATATGAAAATACCTGTACACCTGACATTATACATGAATATGAACATACCTGTACATCTGACATTATAACATGAAAAAAAAATACCTGTACATTTAATAATATACATGAATATGAAAATACCTGTACACCTGAAAATATAAATACAGAAATACCTTTTGCATATATATTTAACACTCACATTATTGAAAAAATAAAGATCCAGGTCTGGAAATCATAAAACTCATGAGCTTGAGTTTGTGACTGACATTTTGTTTCAACCAATCACAAATGACTTTACTTTTGAAAGCTCATTTCTGACTGGCTGAAAGTGGAAACTGAATCACAGACTCAAGATCATTTTTATGATCCACAGGCATGATCCACCTTCATGAAATTATTGAAACTACAAGCAGTAATGACCAAAGATACAAGTTTGTGTTGCTTTCTGCTGTACATGTCTTGCATGGATAATTAAGTAACCTGGAGCTGCTATTCCATCAGAGTCCAGTGCTGAATGTCTCCAAGTTGGCTTATGGGTCGCAGCATCAACCATGGGACCCATCACTTTGTCAAATGTCTGGTTAGCATACCGTTTCAGAGCGCAAGCATGCTTCCTGTAGACCAGGCATCGACCAAATCCTGCAAAAGTCAAGATTTATACCTGAATCAAGGTAACTTTAGTAAATATGTACTCATTTTTACTTCAGCAAATATTTTCTGAGACAAGTATGTACTAGGACAGTGGTTCCCAAACTTTTTTGGCAGCGACCCTAAATAATGTTTTTTCTGAGCCTCACAACTCCATTTCCACATCTTTATAAGTTTTGCCACCCTAAAAAAAACAGAAACCTGGAAACCCTCAAGAAAAAACTTGTGACCCTGATTTAGGTTGTGATCTAGGGGTTGGGTATCACTGTACTAGGATGTCAGAGCTCGACCATTTTCCAAAATGATTTCACAATGTGTCTGAAATAGTGAGCAAAGCAAATACTGAACCTTAATTTGCTTCTGTGTGTGTCTGTGTGTGTGTGTGTGTGTGTGTTTATATGTGTGTGAAAACCCTTCCAATATTCTAGATAAAAAACTTGGAGAATCAATACAAATCTCTTCCAATACTCTGGATAACAGCTGACTCCAAGTATCTATAAAAGCCCTCCAATATTCTGGATAACCCAGGTATGTATAAAAGAATTCCAATAGTCTAGATAGATAACAGACTCCAAGTATCTATAAAAGCCCTCCAATATTCTGGATAACCC
Organism: Sinohyriopsis cumingii; assembly: GCA_028554795.2. NCBI lineage: Eukaryota > Metazoa > Mollusca > Bivalvia > Unionida > Unionidae > Sinohyriopsis > Sinohyriopsis cumingii. The sequence goes on from JAPYKE020000101.1 coordinate 3,268,360, forward strand.
AGGTATGTATAAAAGAATTCCAATAGTCTAGATAACAGACTCAAGTTTCTATAAAAGCCCTACCAATCTTTTAGAGAACAGACACATAATCAATTAAAGCCATCCAAATATTTCTATCAAAGCCCCCCCCCCCATCAAATGAACCAATTCAAATAATCGATAAAAGCCCTCCAATATTCTGGATAACAGCTGACTCTTAGTATCTATAAAAGACTCCAATATTCTAGAAAACAGACTATAAGTATTCTTATAGACACAAGACTTGAACATCATAACTGAATTTATAATATACCATTTATTTTTAAAGAGAAGAAAAAGGCAACAGCCTGACTCTAACCTCTATCCAGTGATGCTTTGTTGATGATGAGGGCATCTTCTATATCATATCCACTGTAACTCATGACTGCCACAGTAGCATTCTGACCAGCAGGAAGTTTGTCAAAGTTTATCAACTCTATTGTCTGAAAAAGCAAAATTAATGTACAAAGACGAGGTTCAATGGAAGACCATATCTCATCTATGAACTACTGAATGGTCTATCGTTCCTCTTTGTAACTTTCAGAAACTTGAACGCAAAGTCTATAAAAATTGATATTTAAAATTACTTTACTGTCATAAAGAAAAGTACTCATGTTACACTATCACTTTACCTGTAACAGAATGAATTCCTCAGAATGATACATCTTGCCTGCTCCTCTGTGGCAAGATCCAAAAATAATGAACAGACCATCCAATAAGCTTTTTTGACCATTAGAGCTATAAAAAAAAAGGTTGGTGTTGATTTCCCTGTGGTGAGAAAACTACAAAGAATTGCTTCAGCAATGTAAAAGCACTTTTGGCATATGAAAGGCCTTGAGAAAGTGCATGCTTACAAGGCACAAGTGCAAGTAGTAACTGATGAATGATTTCATTTAGTCCAAGCTCTCTATTCCAGGAGAGACAATCTGGAGTAACTTCCACCATAGCAAGCAGATGAATTTAGTATTTACTGTTGCTAAAAACAAGCTAAAATATGTGGCAAACATATGTTTAGCTTTGGAGCTTTGGATTGTGTTATAATGGTTGTGCATCAAAGATACAATAATTGGCAATTGTTTCTAAAGGTGGAACTCCAGTAAAGATGGACAGCAAGTACAAGATGAAGAGAATGGAGGTAGAACAGAGGTAAAGATGGACAGCAAGCGAACAAGGAAGAGAATGGAGGTAGAACAGAGGGGGGTGTGTGTGTGTGATTTGGATTTTTAACATAGCTTTAACAATTTTGCAGTCATATTGCTACGATGTCTGCAGCGTGGCAGCTTATAGTGATGTCCAGCACTGGGGCATCATGCCGCAGACATGTGGCATGATGTCCCACCCAGTCACATTATCCTGACACCAGGCCGACCAGTCCTAACACTAACCTCTTAATGCTGAGCACCAAGCGAGGTAGCTGTTAGTACCATTTTTGTAAGTCTTTGGTATGACTCGGCCTGGGATCGAACCCACGACCTCCTGCATCTGAGGCGGACGCTCTAACCACTAGGCCACCGGAGCGGTCTAGAACAGAGGTAAAGATGGACAGCAAGCAAAAGAGGAATAGAACGGAGGTAGAACTGAGGTAAAGATGGACACGCAATCAAAAGAAAAAAAACAAAATAAAGCAGATCAAAGATGGAAGGCAAGCAGAAGAGAAAGAGAATGGAGGCAGAACCTAGGTAAAGATGAACAGCAAGCAAACGAAGAAACAAACGGAGGTATAAAAGAGGTAAAGATGGACACGCAGTTGTGGGAATGAAAAGAGGTAGAACAGTAGTAAAGATGGGCAGGCAAGCAAATGAGAGATTTGTAATTAAATATATACATAAGGTCTGAGAGATGCTAGGACAAAACAGATACACGTAGGCAGACACGCAAAATGAGACAAAGTCATAGAGGCAGCCAGACATTCTAATATTTGAGATGAGATGACAATGCAAAAAGACACTGACAGATATCAAAAGAAAATAGATTGGTATTTCTGAAGTAATCAACACACACACACACACACACTCACACAAAAACTTACCTTAGACTTGACAAGAGGGGCTTGCGGATAACACAACAGGTAAAGCAAGGTATCTATTCTGTTCCTCTGATTGTAACCAATGGTACCTGAAAAAAGTGTATAGCTTGCAGTTGAACATACACATAAATAAGACAATCTGGCAATTAAGGACGTATATATGGTCAACAGGCTAAAGTAGGTTACGATGTCTGATCAAAGGTATAATTAGAGCCAACTGCCTCTAAAAAATGTCCAAATTTGCCATCACACACACAGAAAAAGTGTTTTACAACCTGTACATTGTAATAACTATGATATAAAATGTCCAAATTTGACATTGCACACACATAAAAGGTGTTTTACAACCTGTACATTTTAATAACCATGGTATAAAATGTGTGACAAAAAAATGAATGATAGCTGATTTATCATGCCCACAACTAAAAACAAATGGATAATATGTGACCATACAAACTTGAATATATGTAATGCACAATGGTTTTCAAATTATGATTCATCACTTATGGTGCAGAGATGGTGGGGGATAACTTTTGCATCTTTAAAATTGTGTATAAAATGTGAAATAACTATAAGGAGTTTAAACTGTCACACAATTTACAGAGGTATGAAACTTCAAGATACAAATAAGAATGGTCTGTACATTTGTACAGTCTTTCTAAAGTTGGTGGGGATGTGGCTCCTGGGTCATAACTCTCATGCTTCTGAGATCATCACTCAATAACTACCAAATACAGTGTATACATGCTTACAAGTCCAAATGTGAAGGCAGATCAATGTATATGCAGCTGGACCCGACTTTAAAGCAAGTATATATGGTATATGCCCAAGTTTGCCCTATGTATATATGGTATATGCCCTAAGTTTGCCCTATGTATATATGGTATATGCCCTAAGTTTGCCCTATGTATATATGGTATATGCCCTAAGTTTGCCCTATGTATATATGGAATATGCCCTAAGTGTACCCTATGTATATATGGTATATGCCCTAAGTTTGCCCTATGTATATATGGTATATGCCCTAAGTTTGCCCTATGTATATATGGTATATGCCCTAAGTTTGCCCTATGTATATATGGTATATGCCCTAAGTGTGCCCTATGTATATATGGTATATGCCCTAAGTTTGCCCTATGTATATATGGTATATGCCCTAAGTTTGCCCTATGTATATATGGTATATATGGGGTATAGTGCTGCTCTGCAGTAATCGCTGCATGAAACATTTAGCCATTTTGTAAGACAAAAGTCTATTGGCTGAAACAGTAGAAACGCTGTAAATAGGTTTGACAATCGTACACTTGTCCCTAAGACATTTAATGACCCCTAAGCCATGGATCTACTTCCAATTAATGCTATGTACATCAGACAGAAGACCTAGATATGTTCAGTGATGTACCTAAAGTTCATTACTAGCAGGTCATAAGAAAATAAAGGAAAATAAGTATTTGTGTTTATTGACTTAAAACTGAGAACACTGCAAAGAGCTGTCATTTTTGTCACTAGTTGTAACCAATCAAATTTTACAAAAGAAAAAGTTCATGATGGCATGCTTGACTAAACTTTTAACTTACCCAGCAGTTACCATCAAAACTTTTCACAACAGAATGATACAAATTTATTTCATTATACATCAGTCATAAGACATTTTTACAAGGACTCATGGACAATTACTCAGTTTGGAATAATGTACATGATCCAGCTTAGTATTTGTTCTATTGATGCAAGGGGCAAATGAGTACGGATGTCTTCATACAGCCTTGGATTTAGAAGTAAGTGAAGGGGCAAATGAGTATGGATGTCTTCATACAGCCTTGGATTTAGAAATAAGTGAAGGGGCAAATGAGTATGGATGTCTTCATACAGCCTCGGATTTAGAAATAAGTGCACTGATGCAAGGGGCAAATGAGTATGGATGTCTTCATACAGCCTCGGATTTAGAAATAAGTGCACTGATGCAAGGGGCAAATGAGTATAGATGTCTTCATACAACCTTAGATTTAGAAATAAGTGCACTGATGCAAGGGGCAAATGAGTATGGATGTCTTCATACAGCCTTAGATTTAGAAATAAGTGCACTGATGCAAGGGGCAAATGAGTACGGATGTCTTCATACAACCTTAGATTTAGAAATAAGTGCACTGATGCAAGGGGCAAATGAGTATGGATGTCTTCATACAGCCTTGGATTTAGAAATAAGTGCACTGATGCAAGGGGCAAATGAGTATGGATGTCTTCATACAACCTTAGATTTAGAAATAAGTGCACTGATGCAAGGGGCAAATGAGTATGGATGTCTTCATACAGCCTTAGATTTAGAAATAAGTGCACTGATGCAAGGGGCAAATGAGTATGGATGTCTTCATACAGCCTCGGATTTAGAAATAACTGCACTGATGCAGGGGCAAATGAGTATGGATGTCTTCATACAGCCTCGGATTTAGAAATAAGTGCACTGATGCAAGGGGCAAATGAGTACGGATGTCTTCATACAACCTTAGATTTAGAAATAAGTGCACTGATGCAAGGGGCAAATGAGTATGGATGTCTTCATACAGCCTTAGATTTAGAAATAAGTGCACTGATGCAAGGGGCAAATGAGTATGGATGTCTTCATACAACCTTAGATTTAGAAATAAGTGCACTGATGCAAGGGGCAAATGAGTACGGATGTCTTCATACAGCCTCGGATTTAGAAATAAGTGCACTGATGCAAGGGGCAAATGAGTATGGATGTCTTCATACAGCCTCGGATTTAGAAATAAGTGCACTGATGCAAGGGGCAAATGAGTACGGATGTCTTCATTCAGCCTCGGATTTAGAAATAAGTGCATTGATGCAAGGGGCAAATGAGTATGGATGTCTTCATACAGCCTTAGATTTAGAAATAAGTGCACTGATGCAAGGGGCAAATGAGTATGGATGTCTTCATACAGCCTCGGTTTTAGAAATAACTGCACTGATGCAGGGGCAAATGAGTATGGATGTCTTCATACAGCCTAGGATTTAGAAATAAGTGCACTGATGCAAGGGGCAAACGAGTACGGATGTCTTCATACAACCTTAGATTGAGAAATAAGTGCACTGATGCAAGGGGCAAATGAGTATGGATGTCTTCATACAGCCTCGGATTTAGAAATAAGTACACTGATGCAAGGGGCAAATGAGTACGGATGTCTTCATACAACCTTAGATTTAGAAATAAGTGCACTGATGCAAGGGGCAAATGAGTATGGATGTCTTCATACAGCCTCGGATTTAGAAATAAGTGCATTGATGCAAGGGGCAAATGAGTACAGATGTCTTCATACAACCTTAGATTTAGAAATAAGTGCACTGATGCAAGGGACAAATGAGTACGGATGTCTTCATACAGCCTCGGATTTAGAAATAAGTGCACTGATGCAAGGGGCAAATGAGTACGGATGTCTTCATATAACCTTAGATTTAGAAATAAGTGCACTGATGCAAGGGGCAAATGAGTACGGATGTCTTCATACAACCTTAGATTTAGAAATAAGTGCACTGATGCAAGGGGCAAATGAATACAGATGTCTTCATACAACCTTTGATTTAGAAATAAGTGCACTGATGCAAGGGGCAAATGAGTACGGATGTCTTCATACAACCTGAGATTTAGAAATAAGTGCACTGATGCAAGGGGCAAATGAGTATGGATGTCTTCATACAGCCTTAGATTTAGAAATAAGTGCACTGATGCAAGGGGCAAATAAGTACGGATGTCTTCATACAACCTTAGATTTAGAAAGAAGTGCACTGATGCAAGGGGCAAATGAGTACGGATGTCTTCATACAACCTCAGATTTAGAAATAAGTGCACTGATGCAAGGGGCAAATGAGTATGGATGTCTTCATACAGCCTTAGATTTAGAAATAAGTGCACTGATGCAAGGGGCAAATGAGTATGGATGTCTTCATACAGCCTTAGATTTAGAAATAAGTGCACTGATGCAAGGGGCAAATGAGTACGGATGTCTTCATATAACCTTAGATTTAGAAATAAGTGCACTGATGCAAGGGGCAAATGAGTACGGATGTCTTCATACAACCTTAGATTTAGAAATAAGTGCACTGATGCAAGGGGCAAATGAATACAGATGTCTTCATACAACCTTTGATTTAGAAATAAGTGCACTGATGCAAGGGGCAAATGAGTACGGATGTCTTCATACAACCTGAGATTTAGAAATAAGTGCACTGATGCAAGGGGCAAATGAGTATGGATGTCTTCATACAGCCTTAGATTTAGAAATAAGTGCACTGATGCAAGGGGCAAATAAGTACGGATGTCTTCATACAACCTTAGATTTAGAAAGAAGTGCACTGATGCAAGGGGCAAATGAGTACGGATGTCTTCATACAACCTCAGATTTAGAAATAAGTGCACTGATGCAAGGGGCAAATGAGTATGGATGTCTTCATACAGCCTTAGATTTAGAAATAAGTGCACTGATGCAAGGGGTAAATGAGTATGGATGTCTTCATACAGCTTAAGTTTTTGAACTTTGTTGACCTGTTACCACACAATCGGAAACTTCAATCACTGGGTTTTATTGGCACAGTTTTGGCCACCATGGAGAATACGAGGGTCTTGTGATTTGATAGCAAGGCAGGAGCATTCATGGTTGCATTGAGAAGACTAATGAGGTCAAGAGATCCCCAAGCTAAGATAATGATTCTTCTGGTGAACGGGTGAACCACAAGGTATGATTTCCAAGGGATTTTCTAGCAGGAGAGAAATTAAAAACCAAAGGGAGTTTTGGTTCTGCTCAGATGAATGAAGAGCTGGGACCATATAAGATATGAATTGTCCTTGTTCATAAGGAATCCAAGAAGAAAGAGCAAAATACAGGATTTCAGGTCTTGCTACAAAATGAGACTCATTCTATACCTGCACTTTTCACCTGTAAGGCCTCCTTCCTGAATGGTAGTGGGGGACTGATACCGGGGTATCCATTCTATCTCAGAGTACTAGATGAAATAGCATGGCATAAGGAACCCAACAGCTTTTTATGTGATGAGACTGTACATTCTAACGACAGCCCCTAATTGCTCGGGTATCTCCCATTCCATGGTGATTCTGTTCTACTTAACTTAGCTTGCTCATTTACTGAAAACTTCAGCATCCCTGATTATTGTTTTACTAACATATAAGTGATTACATAAGTATTATAGGGGAAACACAAGTTACTCAAAAAATTTGCTGTCCATATCAGATACATTACCTGATTGCATTACATTAGTATAACAGGTAGAGGAAAAGGAAATACTGTGCATCATACATTAACCAATGTTACCCAGGTGGAGCATGCTTGCACTACTAATGGATGAAATTTCCCTCATGTTAGTTTAGCACAATGATAGACTTTTGTTATGCACATACAAGAAGGTGGAGAATACTGCCTGGTTATAAGTTTGTGCTTTCAAAAGTGAGCAGTTGTTACTGTCTGTAGATACCATCAGCCCTATAAGGTATAGTTCCCATGCAAGGCCAAGACCAGCAGATAAAAGCTGGAGAAAGTGGTCTGGGCATGCCATCCAACTGATTCCACTATGCATGGAGACATTACATGTGAATGCCAGGCTTGTGGAAATTGCACATATTTTGTGAGCAGAGATCTTCATGTGGCATTTCCTGTTCCTGAGAGAGGTCAGCATATGCAAATCTTATAACTCCCTTTAACCATGTGGCTAGTGCTTGTAGTATTATGTCTTGCTTTCTAAACTTGAGAGGCAGAATAAATCTGTTCCAGCCACTGCAGATGTTCTCTGTATGCTTCAGATAATTTTTGAGAATGCATACAGAATACTGAAGCTTTGCCTCTCTCAACAAATCAATTAAGGTGGGGGGGGGTAAATAGTTATTTGCTGATAGCCTAGTGATGGTAACCTGTTCTTTTGCAATAAAATCAGGTGTTGTCATCAGTACAATTGATATGACAGAAGTACATGCAGTTTGGGTCCACGGAGATGGCATATGGCTCACTGACCCTGCAAGCTGAAGCAAATGCTATCAGAGAGAGACCATGCATGGACCAGAGAAAGAGAATAAGTTGAGTAGATGAAGACTGGAGGCAGAGAGTAGTGTGACATCATTAATATGATACCAGTCTATTTTAAGAAAACTCTCCTTTTTCCTTTGTAAGCCTTTTTATGTGTACAGAGTGGAGAGCTTTCTGGCTATTATGTCCTTTCCACAAGTGAAGTTACAAACTCTTTTTCACATTACTAACAAGAGCCAGGGTTGAAGGAATTTCTCTTGTCACCAATGGAACAGTGGTGATCTGGTCTGCACGAGCAGGGTGGGGTTCACCATGACTTTCCTGGGTATGTCTGTTGCCAGGGAGATCAGATCACTGATCCAGGATCTGTCCCATCATAGAGGGCCAATCAGAACTATCTGGCAGTTTCAGCCCCTCACCAAGAGATTACACATTCTAATTTTTATTGTAAAGGCCCAAGGGCTTATGTTGACGCTGACAGGAAGAGTATGGAATTAATATAATATGCCTCAACAGGTGAAGTGAAGATACTTGCATGACATCATATTGACTGGAATGTGAAAATGTGTTTTCAGCAGGTCTAAGCTGATTATGATGTCATTGCATACAACAAAAGACAGATGAAATTCCCATCCTGATCTTGAATTTCCAGTCCAAAATGAATTGGTTGGGCTTGCTGAGGTTGATCACCTGTCTCAATTTGCTGTTGGACTTTGTCATCAGAAACAGTCTGGAACAGAAGACTTAAGAGTACACTTTCATACAATCTCCAGTGCACGCTTAATGAGTAAATGATATATCTCCTTTTGTAGTATGTCTGCATTCCTATGATCACTTGGCGTTTTCATCATGAAGGGGTGTGTCAAAAATGGAGGCCTGGTAAACAATATTTTGAGGCCCTCGGACAAGACTTGGATCACCAAATCATTTTACAGAATGAGATCAATCTTAGCCTGATTAAAAGGACGCATCTGGCACCCCAGAGAAGATGATAAATTCCATGTTTGGATGGTAAGGCTGCCCATCTGTATGTACAAGTCAAAATGTAGCTTGGTCGGTCCAGCCATCCATACGAGTAAAATAATATGCACTCACATATGACAAGAACTTTGTTGTGCATAGATGTAGTACAGGGTATTTGTACATTTGTGCATAACTGGCAGAGATAGGTAGGTTTATGCACCCTCACACCCAATAGGCAGGGTGATATTTGCCTTAGGACTGTCACACCTCATGGGCTGAGCTAAAGGCCTATCCAAAATGGTGTCCTGAAAAATGTCCTGTTCCACTGTTGACAGTCTCGATGATATAGCCTTATTTATTAGAGAGACCATGCATGATTCCAACTCTTGGTTGCAATTGTCTCTCATTCTTACTGCATTAAGACCTAGCATTGTTTTCTAAATCTTCATGAGTGGGCACCTTGACATCTCTCATTAGACTTGTGCAAGATTCTGTGGACATAGACACAGTAATTCATCTTGAGAAGAAACAGATACTGCTTCTTTTTGCAGTCCTTGAGCTGTTTTCTAAGGACCTTAGACCATGTACTGTCTGTCCACAGTGCACACTGTTAACACATGCATATTGGAGAGCAATTGGTACAGAACTGGCATGTTTAATGAATGTCCTCTACTACTATGAATCTCAACAAATATATATATAATCATATAAACATATGCCAACTGCATTATAAAAGTGGGTTATAATTAGAATAATAACTTCAAGACAGTACCCGGGAAACACCACTGGTGAAAATATATGTTGCTGTTCTAAGTCAAATGTGATGAAAACAAAATGGTACAGTAATTTCAAAATATCAATAAATTCACCAGATTTTACAAACATGTTGTATACCTCTGATAAAAGAAACATTTTTACTTAGAATGCATCACTGAAAAAGAACTTTGGATGATTAATTTATATAATTAACTAGATTTTCTGAAGGATATCTGAAGGATATCCATCTACATGTTGCAAAAATGAAAAACTAGTTAATAATAATAATAATAACAATGACTTTATTTAAAGAGCGTAACACAATTAGGTGAAAAACTGATCTACCCTGAAACCCTCAACTGGATAATTTGGTATACTGGTACCCACCTAATGGGTAGAAAGAAGTTAACCTGTAAGAGTTGCTTCCTTTCATCTACATAATATATAGACAGAAATATATTTTTCCATCCTTCTGGGTGGGCTTGATTCAGAGGCAGAAAAGAAAGTTATCCTAATGTAATGTGATCAGGTAATGTATTTGCTGGAGAAGATGCCTGCACCACCAATGTCACCACAACAACAATAAAAAACAAGAGTTACCAGCAACAATACTGTTGTTAAAATCATGAGAAGCTTTACAGATAAGACAATAATGAGAAGTAATAAATACCTACATACCCATAGCCTGTTTACCCATAGCACACTGATACGTATTTCTAGGACTTTGATTGTGGTGAGGGTATGGAATCAATCCAGCACAGACACCAAGAATGGTGAATGGTTCAATCTCCAAGTGTGTGGTGTCTCTGTAATTGATAAAGTACACCATGTATGCAATGGAATTCATAAATAAAGAATTTCTTCTATGTTACAATTGCTTAACCCTTTACCTCATAGAGTGTATGGCTTTTTAGCCCTTCGATACACATGTAGCAAAGTTACCCAATGCAGTGTACTATAAACAGAACACCTGTTACCTATTCGACTCGATACACACACTGTTAAATGTTAAGCAGTGAAGTCTATGTTATATTTAACAGCAATTTTAACTATTTTACATTTTGGGTACCACCTACTATGTATGGAAAAAATTAAGAGTAAAGTCCAATTGTTACAGCTGTGTAATTATTTTTTACAGAAAAATTTTTATTTGCTTTAAAATCTTGAGAGAACTCGTCAGTGAAGCCATGTGACCAACCGTAACTGCTATTTCTCATACTCGAAATTTACAAGTTTTTCATCTGTGTCTACATCACTAAGTCATCTGAATTTGATAATTTATAAAAACTAATTGCTGCGTACATCAATATCACAGCCTTTACCAAAGTTATTGAAGCTTTCATAGTTGTGATTCCAATCGTGAAAACTCCATAAGGCCTGAACGAAATCTGTAACCTCCATTTTGGAGAGAGGAGAATACAACCCAGTTACTTTAAATAGAAGATTTCAACCAGAGCATAAACAGCGACCACGTGATCTGAGGTAATGGTCATCCACAGCAATAAATGTAGTAGGGGGTTTTCTCTGAAGGTGGTGCCATGAAAACCTGCTCAAAATGGCTGATGTTTACAGCAGGCGTCAAAAGGTGCTTCTATGTGAATCAGGTGGAGGCATCCAAAGGTGCCTGTATGTTAATGGAGTAGAGGCATCCAAGGGCGCTTGCATGGGGTAATGGGTTAAATGTTTAACCTTAAAGGATCTGAGTTTCAATGACTGGTTACTGATTATTCTATTTCTTCTTTATAACTACTTGCAACTAGCTATTTTACATAATCTTGTCACTGTATAATTCTATAGAGTTCTCTATGCTGATTTTCTTATTTCAACATTAACACAGAATAACTGTATTATATTCACAAGCCACAAAATGTATAAAAGGAATAGATAGCTATTTTTGGAAAGATCTGTTTTCATCTTCCAGTTACAAATAATTAAACAAAGAAGGGCATTAGCATTGCACATTGAGTATTTGTGTGGGTTTCCTGCAATTCATTGTTGAAACAAAATGCCCACAGCTTTTCATTAGTCGATGTCCACGTCTCTGTTGGCATTAGCAATGGCCATAGTCACCAATGGTGATAAAAACTTTAAGATGGCAACAAAAATCTATTTTAAAACAACGTATCTGGCAATAAATATCCATCTTAAAACATTGTCACTGGAAACGAAAGCATTCAAGGTTTTTAGGGTAGTCAGCCAATTTGCAGTATAAAATGTTTCACACCAGTTAGTGTAATGTATTTTCGAGGTTCAAGTCATTCCTATGGTGAGAAAGATTTATTTTGGGGTTAAAATAATGACAAAAGAGACTAAATTTATGCAATTTGTCATTTATTCATGATTACTTTGGAAAGAAAAGTAATTCAGTAAACATGGGTATTTATTATACTAATTTCTGGCAGATTATGAGTATACACTAAAGTTAAATGAGGACAAGATCTAGAATGGAGAATTCCATGGTACAGCTCATTTTAGGTTTACTAGGTACTCAAACATGGTAATGGTTTCATGAGAGATTTGAGTATATGATAAAACCTTTACTGACATAATGTAAATGTCACAAAATAAATAATATTGCAGTGCAGACAAAAAAGCTCAGGTAGCAAAACTGCTAAAGCAAATAAGATTATCTTATTTTAAAGCACTATTAGTGTATTATTTACAACTATGTTCTTCTTTTTCTTTGTTCTATAAAATGCTGTGCATTTCCAAATGTTGATGGTGGGGTACAGTGTCCCCTGCCCTTGGGATCTGATGTGCAATGCTGGATAAATGATGAATAATAATTGTCTGTTTTTCATACGTACAATCCTGATGAAGAGTGCACCAAAGTCATGTGAACTTGATCCAATTCCAACATCACTGCTGCCTGAGTGCTTAGATCCAGTATTGCCTTCACTAACTGATGTTATTAATACCTCTCTCTTATCCGGGGAATTCCCATCATTTTTCAAAACTGCCATAGTAAAGCCTATGCTGAAGAAACCAACACTAGACCATAACGATTTAAAGAACTACCGCCCAGTTTCTAATCCCCCATTCATATAAAAAAATCTTGTTCTATCCCAGCTTGTATCTCATCTAAATTCCAACAGTCTTTTTAGCAATGTACAATCTGCATATCGCCCTTGCCACAGTACTGAAACTACTCTTCTAAAAGTAGTTAATGACATTCTCTCTGCATTGGATAGCAGAAAGATTACAGTCCTCACCCTCCTTGATTTGTCTGCAGCATCTGACACAATCGACCATGGTATATTACTTCACCGTCTCCAGCATGTATTTGGCATTCATGATACAGCCTTACTATGGTTCAAGTCATACTTGGTCAACAGGACACAAATTGTATCTGCAAATGCAATACACTCCAGCCCAGTTGATCTATGTTGTGGTGTTCCACAGGGGTCTGTTCTTGGACCTGTTATCTTCATTCTGTACACTCAGTCGCTCTCAAGTGTCATAGATCATCGTCCAGTGTTTCACCCATTGTACCCTGATGACACCCAAATATACAAATCTTGCCACCCAACTGAAGTTGATGCTACCATCCAAGGTGTAGAGAGGTGCTTTTCTGATGTGAAATCATGGATGACATGTAACAAGCTGCAGATGAAAGATGATAAAACTGAGGCCATTCTGATCACAACACAATGACTTTCTCATTCACATCCTTTACCTCAAACAATAAATATCAGCAACACCAAAAATTAAATTCATACAATCAGTATGAAACCTAGGTGTTACTCTGGACAGTACTCTCACATTGCACCAACATGTCATGAACATATGCAAGGCTACATATCTTGAGCTGAGACGCATCAGCTCGATTCGCAAATATCTTTCAGTTGATGCCACTAAAACACTTGTGTGTTCATTAGTACTTTCAAGACTGGACTACTGTAACTCAATTCTGTCTGGTTCATCTCCATATCTGCTCCAGAAACTTCAAAACACAGCTGCTCGGATCATACTTAGAATACCACGATCAGAGCACACCACCCCGCTGCTCCGTACCCTACACTGACTATCCATTCAATCCAGAATCAAACACAAAATTTGTTCTCTGTGCTACGTTTCACTGTCAGACTCTAGTCCAACATACCTATCCGACCTCACCCATGTGACACACCAACAAGATACTTATGATCCTCATCTGACAGTCGTATACTCATTATTCCCACTATGAAAACAAAGTCGTATGGACAGCGTTCTTTTGCATACCAGGGCCCAGCAACGTGGAATGTATTGCCCACTGAACTTAGACACAAAGACAGTGATCACATTCAAAAGGGCTCTCAAAACTCACTTATTTCGACTGCAAGAACAAACTTAAAGATCTAATAATGTTTCCTACCTTAAGTATTCTCAGCATGTTTTTTTAATGTTTTCTAATGTCATGGTGTTTGTTTTTGTAATCATACCATTATGTTTTTTATCTTATAGGTGTTGTCTAATGTTGTAAAGTGCTTAGAGCTTCTAAAGATTAGACACTATACAAAGTCCTCAATATTATTAATATTAATAAATGAAATATGTACTCTTTGTTCATGAAAAAGAACGGAGTATGTACAGGGTTTAGCCTCTATATTTTGTTAATAAATGTTCTGCAGGTAGAAACAAAATCTACGATCTGACCTTGTAATATTATCCTCATTTAGTCATATCATCAAAATCTATGATCTGACCTTGTAATAGTATCATCATTTAGTGATATCATCAAAATATATGATCTGACCTTGCAATATTATCCTCATTTAGTGATATCATCAATATCTATGATCTGACCTTGCAATATTATCCTTATTTAGTCATATCATCAAAATCTAAGATCTGATCTTGTAATATTATCCTCATTTAGTCATATCATCAAAATCTATGATCTGACCTTGCAATAGTATCCTAATTTAGTGATATCATCAAAATCTATAATTTGACCTTGTAATATTATCCTCATTTAGTGATATCATGCAGTCATTTTCCTCATTCACATCCAGGTACTCCACCATACCCTCCTTCAAAAAGTCTTCAAAACTCCTGAAGTGAAACAAAAATGTGTTGCAGGTATCCACCAAGAAAACTTTTAAAAACAAAAATAACGTACTTAATGATGTGTCTCGTGTGTTCTGATGAAGTATGATCCAACAACCTAAAACAGTCATTAGAGCAAGTAGGTTAGTGTAACCTGCCCTTTGGAGATCCAAATATTTGTCTTCAAAATGAGTGCGCTTCACAAGTTTGGTGGCTATTTAAATGAAACAGTATTAATGGAATAGCATCTATTTTTAATGTATAAAAAAAACAGTGATAGGTAGAATATGAATATATGTAATTGTTAGCTACTTTACTGGCAGTAAGGTTAATTTATCCAAAGTTTAATAATGTACATGCAATTACAGAGAAATTATCCTAAATGCACACACTTGACAATTACCCTGACATAAATTACAATGGCATTAGAAAAGTTATAATTTATATCTTACCTATTTTACACAAATATTGCTGATGCAATTTATTGTGTTTTCAGGGAAAAAGTGCATAACATGTATCTGACTTCATGTTACTTCCAACAGTGATATTTCAAAAAATCTTTAAACTTTGTTATTATAATAACTACAATAAATGCACTTAATAAACATGTGTACCGTATATACTCATTTAAAAGCCAATTCCAAATGCAAACAACAAAGATCCTGGTCTACTACTGCATAATGTGCAGGCAGATCAAGGTCTATGTTGTTTGTTCTACTCATCACTCCTAACAAACTAAAAAACACACATCTTTCAGCATATCATGTGATGGCAGATCTGGGTGTATGCAGTTTGCAGCTGGGCTCAACTTATGAGTATATACAGTAATAGTATTGTAATTGCTTTTAGCAGAGGTTATTACTAATTTCATCTTAAATGTGTGACTGTTAATGATAAAGTAATACATTTTCTCACACATGCAAGAAGCGAAGAAAAAAATTAGGTAATGATATTGGAATTTGAAAAAACACTGGACTGTCATTACTGCAGTTCGGACTTCATTCCCTTTTGCAATAATTTATATAATAAACCACTCCAGTGGCCTGATGGTTTGAACATCCACCGCAGATGTGGGAGGTCACTGGTTCAAAACCCTGTCAAGTCATACCAAAGACTTCTAAAAGTGTACTAACAGCTACCTTGCTTGGCACTCAGCACTGACAGGTTAGTGCTCGGACTGGTCATCCTGTTGTCATGATAATGTGATTGAGTGGGACATGATGCTACATGTCTGTGACATGATGCCCCAGTGCTAGACATCACTATCAGTTGTCACAGTGCATATATTACAGCGATATGACTGAAAAATCGCTGAAGCTATGTTAAAAATTCAAATGATACACACACACAAACACAGATTCACACACCCTACTGCTACTACATACAAAAGTTTGATGGCTACCCTTCAATAAATATATATTGTTAAAGTTACAAAACCCCTCACCACCACCACCAAAAAAAATTGTTTGATGCATATGTACTTCATTAGACAATCACTGCTATCTTACCTAAATCCTTGTGTCAGCTCTTCAATATGTTTGCTTGTAACCAGAGGCTTGCCATCCTTAACGATAATATAGGGTCTGCAAAATCAAGAACAGATTATGAAAACTTGATACTTTTAATAGTACTGTGGCTTAAACTATGTAACTAGTTTCACATCCAATAAGGTTCTCTTCAATTAGGCTCTTTATATAAGATACAAAGCAATGTACAGAAAATTATTCAATACAGATTAGCTTATGCAAATTGGTTCTCTTTCTTTATACAATGAGATGAGGTTCATTCATGTTTTTGATGGAAATTCTCTAAATCATATAAACAGGACAACACTATTAAATTTACAGTCAGTGATTATTCTTCTTAAATCTGTTATTATTATAAATTCTATACACCATGAAATTGTATGATTTTAATGAAAACATTGTCAGTAATATGTAAAAGAGGGACTGCAAACACTTTCATAATTACTTAGTTTAAGTTGGGAAATCATATGTGTCAGCCTTCTTGTTATCTTCTGAAGTAACCAGCTCAAAATTAAACGTACATAAGGGCAATGCAACTATATATATCATAAAATGTTACAGTACTGTAAAATTAGATGGCTACAATTTTTAAATTTGTAAAAGTAGAATATTATTGTGTTAGCTGTTTGTAACTAATGTTGTTGTTGTTGTTGTTGTGGGGTTTAATGCCATTTTTCAGCACACGATAGGCTATGCATGGCGGCCAGTATTAAGGGTGGAGGAAGAACCCAAGAAAACCCCAGGAAGAACCACCGACCCAAGAGAAGCTACTGGCATGATTCCTCACATATCCACATTGGTCAAATCCTGGACTCGAACCCATGCAGACAGAGGTGAGATGGCAGTGATCCATAATGGAGAGCGTTTTAGACCACTCAGCCACTTGGGGCACCGCTTATAACTAATAAAAAAAGGCTGATAAACAAATTTTGAAGCAAATAATTGCCTTCAACATCCCACTTTGACTGAAAAAAATGAAAAGTAAAAGTAATTTGCACCAAGAACCAAATCAAAGTACTTAAGATACTGATAACTTAAATGGTAAAATTAGGATCAACGGAACGAGCATAAAATGTGAGATACTGATAATCATGGTACTTTTTACAGTGTCCCAACAAAGCAGGTGCAGAGGGTTCTGATATTCTTCCCTCCCAAACTCTACAGTCTCCACCCTAATACCTGGCTTTACATTTGCACCACACACCCCATTTTATTTTATGATTGATATCCCTTCTCATTTCTAATACCATGCCCCTACAAGACAGGTGTTATCTCTGCATAATGGTACTTATGATGTGCAGTCAAGTCACCAGAAAGAAACACTTGCAGTTAAAGAATGCTTTCTTCATCATGACTGGAATAAAATGAATGAACTAATCAAGGTTTTTTAAGTCTTTCAATAGCAAGTGATACATGTTTGGGATCAAAATATTTTAAAGCATGTGATAGTGGAAAAGGTTGGAAAACAATCAGTTTCTTGCAGGTGACTTGACCCTGACAAATATCTGCATCTTTTTCATTCAAAACTTGAATTCTGTTTCTTCAAATTTCAACTTGATAAAATTAATTATTATATATGAACACTGGTATGATTTTAAGGAATATTCAAGTTCTGACATATGTTGAAATGTCTGTCCAAACCAAGAAAATGTCAAAAGTTGTTGAAAGAAAATAGATCACTTTAACTTATGTAGGATCCGAGAACATAAAATCCACAAATGGATATAATAAAACTGAAATTTTATTTATCAAGTGTGATGACCATACATGCAACAGAGTTAGTAAAACAGAATTTAGTGCAAAGATTGAAAATATTCCCTGGAACCTAAAAAAAGGTTGCAATGATCCACATTTGCTAGAAGCTAGTTTCTCAAGATGATAGTTGTTTCAATGATTGGTGTTTAACAGCATAGTAACACAGTAAAGATTAAATTGTCTGAGGCAACTAGAGTAAACTGCTTTGCCAGTGGCCAACCAGGCCTAGTCTGGACAGAATTTGAACCTTTCTGGTAACAAATCCAGTATGCTAACCAGCAAGTCATAGTACTCCAATTAAGATAAATATACTCACCAAGTTTTACACCTGTAATTGCAGAGAAATGGAGCTAATGGAAGACTCTGTGTTGGTACCTATGGTCAAAACAACAACTCAAGAAAAGTTAACTGTCATACTCATGCCTGAAAAAGCTTTCAACAGACTCAAAGGTAACAGATTTTACCAACCCGCAGACTAGACCTCCATCAGAGAATATACTCATGCCTGAAAGAGATGGCAACACACTCAAAGGTAACAGATTTTACCAACCTGCAGACTCGACCTCCATCAGAGGATATGTAGACACATCTGTGAGCATGATTTGGACAGATAGAAACAAATTCATTGATGTAACCAGCCCTTCTCATCAATCGAAATGTTCTCACAAGTTTCTTGTAATCTCTGATAACTCCCAATATATTACCTGAAAAAATAAATGTACATTACTGTATCTGCATACAAAATAAAACTTCATTTTCTGGGACTCTATACTGAATAATAATAAAATGATACAAGAATATCATCCATCATGTTACAAGAATAGTTTCTAATCAGGACAAATATCCAGAAACAAAGCAAAGATTAAGCAAGAGGAGCATGTGAGCCTCATATTGCTCACCTGGCTTGATAACTTAATAGTCAAACATTTTACTGTTATTATTATTACTGTTAATAGCAAATATTCCAAGTTTGACCAAAATTAAATAAGAAAAATATTGGCCTCAAAGTAGTTTCAGGTTCAGCCAATCAGAGCAAGAGCACCTCATCAATATGTGTGGATCTCACTCGCTGTCAAACACAGACAAGATCTTGAAGTCATAAGCATATATTCCATGTCTGATTATACAGAGTCAGAAATATGGCCTCCAGAGTGGTAGCAAACTCAGCCAATCAGATGCAAGATCACCTTCTTTAATATGAGTGGATCTTGCTAATTGTTAAACTCACATGAAGCTTTTACAATATAATCCCACATTCCAGGCTTTATTGAAATTGGAGCAGAAATATGGCCTCAAAAGCAGTACCAAGCATGGTTAATGTATGGACAACACTTTACAGACACAGGACCATACCTTAAGTTCACAGGGCCTTACAGCCAGGTGACCTTAAAAATTAGTTTGTCCTTGTTTCAAGAATAAATTAACCTTTTATCGCATTTGATGTAATTTTTGTACCTTGATGAAACATGTCACACAAAAATCACTGAAAAACTTAAAGAAAACTAAAATGCCTAGAAATCAGTTTACACTACAACTCTGCTGCCAAAGCAGCATGTCCTTTCTTATGTAAACTTTTCATTATATGCTACTTCCATTTTCCAAATCCTGACCCTATTCTATGAGGCATGGATAAAAAAATTTAGCCTATGACTATAATCCATATCAATTAACTAACTCAAGCATATTCCAAACTCTTTGAAGTCTATTATCAAATAATGAAGGATGTGTACAATATTGCCAAACTGAATACACATACAGATATTACAAAGTAGTATGCTCAGGTAGTCCTCAATTCTTCTACAGGCATGGGAAGTAATGAAGTTGCCCAATATTACCAAACTGAATATACACACAGACACTACATAAATACGCTCAGATAGTAATTACTGAGGAAAGGGGAAATTACCTATGTTTCAAATTTTGAAAATGCTGATGATATTCATCAGGATATGCTAAAAGAATTAATGAACTTTGAGAAGCAAAGGAAACTACAGAAAAGCAACATGTCTCTCTTCATTTTTAACTTATTCATCCCTCCTGGTTATATCACACAGAAAAAGGCCCAGTCAAACTAAAATTTATGTTGTATATATTCATTAAATGCCATTAAGAGTATTTAACAAGCTATAAGAAATGAAATGAATGATGATGACATAAGAAACAAATATTACCATTGAGAAAGACAAGGTAGACATGTGAACTGGTCATCTCCTCTCCACTCAGTAACTGTATGTCCTCCACACCAAGATTGAATGCCAGTCTAATGATTGGTGTCTCATTGTGGTCTGTAGTAATGTGGGTCATCAAGGCCAGATTCTTTACCAAGCCACAAGCCTGTGATATGATACAGAGCAACATTCATCAGTACAAATACACATTTAACTCATTAATGTGTGATAAATACCCTCCCCAATTCCATACTGAGTGTTTCAAATCCTTTCCTTTTCCAGAAGAGTGAATCCACAGGTAATGGAGGCTGAGTATGAGTGAGGGTTTGGAGAGGCAAAGCATTTGGGTACCACCTTTGACAATTGATAGGTGTTTGCTATTTTGCTATAAAAAGAATATTTTCTCACATATCCCTATTTTTTTGACCATTCGATATTTACTCAGAGCAACAAGATAATTCAAAGGCAATTTTTTTTCAATTATGAGCAGCAAGGAGTGCTGGAAAGGCAGTCGGTTGCTCCTAGAAGAGAATGAGATAAAGAGAATGTACTGCACTCAGCCAGCATTTACTATACAGAATTACTATGTTTCTTCAAAATTCATACTTTCATCTTTTTTCTTCAGTACTGTCACTATCTATCACTCTAATCATAAGTGTGTTTATTTCTTCCCTATCTCTCAGTGTTTTCTTATGCAGACTCCACTCCCGCTGCTTCGCTTCCTCTCTTAAATATTTTCAAAATTTAGTTTTAATAACAATAGCTGCTGCACAAAAAGTTACATTATCTTATATCAAAGATTAAGGAGGAGCACAGTGGCTTATTGGTTACTGTGCCACACTCATAAGCAAACAGGGTGCAATTAGAATCCTACCTTCTCATTCTCCCCCCACATACTGTTTGTCTTGTTTATGATATGTATCTAAATTTCTCACTTACTTTTCCTACTACTATACAAATGTTCTGTGAATATGCATATCAGTGTGAAACACAATGGGGAGACTAAATCCAAGATTGAAAACCTCTACACTTCTGGAAGTATTCTGCTTGGATTCCATATTTCTGCACAAAACTCAAGAGCTCAGGACTCTGCACTAATTCAGTTCCCACTGTAAATCTGTGCAAACACCATGATATTAAAATTCAGTAACTTAAAATTTTGAGTGCTCATGATCAAATTTATATCAGTATAGACACATCTATGATGACAGCTTTTGTGAAGAAAAAAAAAACATAACAGTTGCACCATTTTCTGGATCTATACAAATTTGAAATGTGTGTTTTCAATACTGCACCAGAGAGTCAGCTGCTAATTTCAGTAATGAGTCGTCCAAACTCGGGTCTGTAAAGGGATGGAAATTATGTTAATAAAACAATGTCCCTCACTTTTTTCAGTTACAAGTAGGACAAGCTCTCAAAAGAATTGTTTTTACTAAAACTTACTTTCATTATCAACCAATCAGGGACAGCCAAACACATATATACTCTATTTTATCTTCACTGATTTATAGTATGGTTCTCATTCTTTCACATCTGTAGTAATGTGAGTCCTTGAACAACTCTCAATGGTTGTAAGCCTTTTTCGACCATGCTGAATGGACACACTGTAAGATAATGTTCAAGTAACAGAAATACCATGGGATAACCAGAGACCAATAAAATTGAATAGTCAAGTTATCTCTTCTGCAGGGATGCTGCCAGGATTTCAGGATGTACTCTAAGTTTTGTGTGTGTGTGAACTCCAATGAGGAAGTGGTGGTGGTTGGAATAGCCATTGGTAAATATCTCCCTAACACTTAAATATATCTCACTCTTTCTTACAGTTCCACTCTGTTACAGCTCTACTGAAATCAAAATTCTCGAAGAGATGTCATCTCTAGTTGTATAGCGATTATTACTGTGATGTCATTGGGCATGGTCACGTGGTTGTGGTGGGGTCTTGGTTGGGATGGCATAAAGACTATAGGCTTACTCCATATTTGACAGCTAATTATGATGTTGTCAAAAGAATTCAAAAATTTCTAGCAATTCAGTTGGACTCAGATACTTGATTCATAGTCAATGAACAGGTTCTAAAATTGATGTGTTTATTTTGGAGCTATGTTCCTCCATCACATTCAAGATTTGGATATACCAAAGGTGAAATTGGTACATTTGCATCCTAAACTACTATCGTGGCTACTACAAATGTTATTTAATGTGAGACTTTAATGCAAGAACTCATAGCTTCAGTAATTTATGGGTTAAAAAAATTAATTTCTTCTCAAACAACTCAATTTTGGTGCAGATTACATTGTTTTTTAATGATATGGTGAGAATTGTTGATGTGTAAAAATTGCACAAGAAATGAACATCAGATCAGAAAATTACTACCACTGGGAAAATACTGATAGGAATATACAGAAATAATGATATAATTATTTAAGTAGAATATGTGGTGATAATATGAGCGCTAGTTCTACAACTTTGTGGCAAAATACATCTTGTACAACTATTCTGTTGTTTCTAACAGCACTGTAATATGGCAATAATTTCTGTCCACTTTTTACTTAGTCCCTTGCTAATTAATAGTTTTAGATTTTACAACAATAAGCACATTTTATCTTTTGACAATAACACATCATTACAAATATTTAGATTGAAAGAAAATAGAAGTTAACAATTTTATTAAAAGCACTGGTACCAGTAAGACTAAAGGAGATGGTAAAAAAAGAAAAAGAATCAGGATGAACAGATTAGTAGTGTAGTAAAGAATCCATATATCAGAATGACATCAAGTATTTTTTCATCAACTTCATCATCAGTTAATGATACTCCTTAAAAATGTATTGTACTAGATAATAGACATTTTTAGTTATCCATTTTGCAATACAAATACCAAATGATGTCTTGGAACTAAATGCCAAAAGGTCTGCAGAAAATACCACCATAATCAAAATATACATAGGAAGAACCGAATACAAATAGGACAAATTTGTATCCATCTTGCTTTGAGTTTACACAGATCATTCAGTCTCTTATGTTTAATGTCATTTAATTTTTGCACATAGAGAGCATGTACGTCATTTGGTCATACATCTGCATGATACAAAAGTTTGTCTTTCTCTTCTTTAGTTGCTCAGTGGTTCTGCCAACTTGAGATCTACACACACTTAATTATGTTGTATGGGGATTCTCTGATGTTCCCTATCAGCATTAATCTGTTAATTGTTTCTGAATTTAATATGATCCTCCTCCTCGGTGTACAAATATTATTCTGTGCTGTGAACTCCTTTCATTACCTGCTGTCTGAAACGAATATGCATAACTAGCTTGAATAAGTTACTGTTCTTTATGGTTGTGCAATTTTCAACATCTGACATGTATGGCCCCATGGGTATTCTCTCTTGGATATCTCTGTCCCAGAAAGAAACGTTCTGAACCAGAGGTCTCTTTAGGATTTTAAAACTAAGAGTCCATGGCTCCCATTTTGGTAAAAATATGAGTCTTATCAGGAAAAGTTGCAGTCCCCTCTCAGAAAACTATGTCAATTATAAAAACTATTGGTTGCCATAGAGTTTAATTTCTACTTTCTTTAAAACACTGACATAGCTCTTGCTTGTCCATCAGAGTGAGTCTGAATTTTTTCGATCCAAGGAAGGTCTTATTCAAAGCACTAAGCTAGGCATCACACACTTTCTTACACTTGGCTAATGTCCCTTTCAAACTATCAGTTCTAGCAATTTTAGCCCTCTCCTGAATCTCACAATCTTTGTCAGTTTGCCGTTGAACCCCAAAATACTCATTCAAGTCTATGTCTCAACATGTCATGATTCCGAGGTCATGTGCACTGCTTATTCCGTTACACTCGGAAATGAACACAAGAATGAAAGCTAAAGCTGTTTATTTGATGTTCTGTTATAAATGACCACATGTACATCTCTGGGTATTTCTGCCTCTGAATTCAAGCACTGTAAACCACCCAGCTGCCAGTCAAAGCCTTTGATCTTGTCACTTAGCTATTGCAGCATGTTCTTTTGATGTACTCTTATAATGGTGACGACGGGGGGGGGGCTTTCAACCACTAAATTCTGTCATTGTAAATATCATCACAGCTAACTGATCAACACATTTTCCCAATATGCAGGTGACTAAAGCAGGACTGGCAAGTCTTTGAATTTTACTGCCCACCTAAATAAAAAAAATTGGCATCCAAATACGCGTGATTATAAGCATTTCCGAGACCTCTGTCAGTTTTCACTAACATGAACCCTGCCAAAGATTCACTTCCTTGAATCAGTGTTTTGCTGTCTCTTATGCCAGATTTTTCTTTTCCATAATGCTGTATTAGGGTTTTAAGTCCAACGTTCCCATAGTCTGCTTGTTTAGACATGGGTATATTTAATAAATATAACTGGCATATTATCCATCCAACACGTACATCGGACTCGCACTCAACATTAATTTTAGGCTAAAAATCACACACTGGTTATTTCCAGTGACATTTTCCAATGTCCAACAGACTGATATACATGAAATTCATTGTCATCATAGCTATCACCAGCCAGTATTTGCCAACGAAAAAATCTGAAGACAAACCATGTTGTGATTCAACCATTTTGGTTTCCTGTGTGGCCCTTATTGGAAACACACATTTGTAAAACTTCCACGATGAAAGTAAGGCTAAAACTCCATAAAACGCTTGTTCCAGGGACAATGAACTAATCAAATTTAGTTTAACAGCCATTCATGTCGAACCGAAGTATCCACATATCTGGATGTTGCATCAAGCGCTGTGAGACAGCTGCAGCAGTGCAAATTACGTCGCGAAATGCACTTTTAAAGTTAAAGTTAAAAGTTTCATAAAAATTGCATACTGCGCAAAGCACATTTTTTTATATCCGCGGTGTTGACGCAATTTGCTGAATGCGTATCACTGCTTTAAAAGTACACAAATTCGTACAAATTACGTGCACTCACGTGTAGTGGCATCATTTTCTGACCCAATGTTTTATTCACGCTAGACCGCTAGGAGGGGGTAGATGCAATTTTAAATATATATTCGTTTTTTTCTTCTTCTTCTTTCTGACAACCCCACCAGCGATTTCTCATTTTGTTAGCACAACCCACAACAGAAGTGATTTTCCTAACCAACCTTCCACTGTCAGAATCAAAATAGTTCGAAACACAACCTCCTACAGAAGTTTTTTTGAAGTGCCGTCCCCGGGGGGGATATATGTTTTACTGGAACAGCCCTTATGCAACAATCTTGCAATCAGTTTCTTGTTGCTGAATTTCATTAAGTACTGATTTTTATAATCTTAACACTTTTCCTTATAGTGTAGCAGCAAATTATAGTGTAATGGTACCAACCTGTATCTACTAAGTGAAAATTCACAATCTAAATAAAATAGTCTCTGCTATCATGGTTGATGGCAGAAGAATATTGAGTGATAATTACCTCCCCTTCTGGAGTATCCGAAGGACACAACATTCCCCACTGAGAGGGCTGCAGGGATCTGGGACCACTGACTTTTCTGGTTTTTTCAAACTAAAAAGACATTGAAATGTGTAAGAATACCTGAAGGATTCTAAAAATGCAGTTATATAAAAATGATCTTCCCATCACTAAATCTCCTCTCAGCACCAAATCTTTATCAAAAACTGATAAATCTAACTGAATTATGAAATTGTTTTCATTACATAAAAAGATTTACTGAATCGCTGAGCATCTTTTTATTAGTGCAGTTAGCTGAGAGATTTTTGCACTTATAACCATATATCTGGAAACTACATATACATCAACTTACAATTTTGATAACGTTTCAGCTCCCTACATCTCTATTAATTACATGCAGTACTTAACAAAAGAAAATGTGTATAGAGACCTTTGTCAAATTCCATGAACATTCAACACTACAGATATTGATAGCAATTGACACAACACTGCAAACTTGAACAAATGAAACAGGCTTAGTGTAAAAATTTCATACTGCAGAAATTTATACACATAATCAAGTTCTCTAGTTCTGACCTGACTTGAAATTCTGGTCATCATTCCAAGTGCCGAGATATAAGACAGCCTGGATAGCACCTGAGTTACACCTGCCCTGTCCATCTTGAATCTCTTGATTGACCAGTTGCCCTGGAAAAAAGTCACCTGACTTTACTGGAATTCTGTGCTATAACTTTGAGAATGTTCAAGCATGAGGATGATAATAATAATTATAAATGATGGAGTACCTGTTAATAAAAAAATGTGTGCTTACTTTCATGCACATTAACAACTGAATCATGATAAGTTCTTAATCTACTGAGAGAGTCCTCTAATAATATGTCAACTCTATTATAGCACCTTCCAGTGTGATGTGCCATACATACACAAATGCTATAACATATCATTAAGTCTTGTTATATAATAATAATAATAATAATAATAATAATAATAATAATAATAATAATAATTATTATCATGATTATTATTATTTTTATTATTATATAAAGAACACGTCAGTAGAAGAAACGTGACATCAGTTTGATGCTAATTTGCAAATTTCCACAGTTCATCTCTCATTCAGAAAGGTTAATCTCCCTTTCACCTAGACTTACTCCCTTATTGTGCCATTTCTGTGACATGTCACACATTATGACACACCTCTAAGTCAAGTCAATGCAAAATTAAAATGAACAAAATCACTATCCAGAATATTTTTATGTTCAGTATGAGAGAGTTACAGATAAAGTTGACAATAATGCATTCTACTGAATTCTGCCTACTGCAAGCTGTCATTGAACAAGATAAGAGTTAATGTTACCGCTTACTTGCATAAGTTTGCTCATGTCCATGACCTGATAAAAAAATGCATCTATGCAGAGGTGACACATATTAACACCTTCAATCATCAACAGGGTTGAAGAGCACATATCACCTGCAGTCCCATTTTCATAAGATCTGCATGTATGAAAATGTGTAGCAGAACTGATTCCAAACAGTAATGGAAATATCCATTGTTTGGCAACCCAGAGAAAGTTGTCAATATTCCTGATCAAGTAAAATTTTCTATCACCTGCCCCGGTTTTGATCTAGAATGTGACGAAGAAATTTAAATCTTCAAGGCAGGACTGAAAACATAAACAGTCACATAAACATTGAAGATGTTTACCATTCTGTAGCTATATTATAATTAGGAACTTACTGTAGAAATAGCATTGACAAGTCCGTTAGTAATCTGATCCTGTCTCATATGTTTCACAATATCAAACTGGGCTGCTCTAGGCTTTGGAATAGTCATATCTGCTATTCTCTTTAACTACAAAGAAGATAAAAACCACAAATTCTCTTTTAAATTTTCTTGTTAACAACACCTGGTCATGAAACCTACTCTCTTAATAAAAATGAGCCCCTTTCTCAACATATTTTCCATATAGAATCTGTGACTCTAAAGAAATAATAACCAAACTGTGAGCATCATTTTAAACTATCGAGATTTAAGAAGTTATAACATTTGCACAAAAATATTTCATTGTTAATTATTCAGTATGCAAAACAAATCTACATGTCTCACCCTAAAAAATATAATTTACTTGCACCATTTAAAATATGATTAAATTTTTGTGTGCAGAAAAGTGAAATCTCTTTACAAGGCACGTTCCATTTAGACATACTAGGTACCAAGGGAAGGCCCTTTTTTCCAATCACTCGTATGAAAACTATACGAAATTCTAAATTGCATCTATGGGTAACTATTCCACGTTAAAGATGCTTTTGAAGGGTCCCAAGTCTATTTTACTGGACTAGACCTAATGTTTTTAATGTTTATTAAACATGATTTAAATGCTGTACAAATGAATCATAAGACTACTAAAATATATGAAGTAAATGTTCTGAAATTTCGTAACAAAAATTAAACGGTTAAAAGCAAATTACCTCTGAATTGAACTTCTTGAATAAATCTTCAAATAACAAGGATAGCAACTGTCCTGCCAACTCCAATCTCTTGTTGCCATAGTAATCCCTGTCATCAGCCTTGACCTTGTCATGCTGTGCCAAGATGACCCTTCTAACCATAAGTGCCAAGTATGCAGCTTTGACCTTGAAATTCCATTCTACAACCTGACATGCAGGGAATTTATAGTCATTTATAATCATGTACATGCAAATAAGTTCTGTATGGAAATTCGATTTTTAAAAAAAAAAATGAAGTCACTAGTTAGTACTACCACTAAAATATATAAAATATCAAGCACAGGAACTAACAGCATATGTGAAAACTTTCCAAATTAACCATTGTTAATATTTTCCATGCAGCTAACTCTATAAATTTAAAATTTATAATAAATTAACAGTAAACTATTTCAGTGGAGAAAGCAAATTGTTTCTATAAATTATGTTTCTCCTAGAATACTTAATAGATCATATTAACATTTGGAATATAAGCACCACTACTTCCCAAATCCAGGCCTTTGAAGGACAATAACTCTTTACCTCCATTTGCCACCACCTGGTGGCACAGGTCACCAGTTTCAAGCTGAGTGGAACATTTTAAATTTAATACCTTCCAATTCCTTCTGGAATGCAAACATCCTGCTTGTATTCCATGGAGAATGGGAAGGTATTAAAGTAGTATAATCAGGTAAGTATTCTAAGGGAAACAATTTATTAAAAAATTTGCTTTCTCCTTTGATTAAATTCTCCGATCATATTAACATTAGGAGAATAGGTAATAGGAGGGAATTTGAGCATCCTTCATATACCTTGGGTAACCTTCGAGGGAAGTCTGAATTCCTCATACTAAGAATAAATCACTTTCTAACTTGTGAGGAGTACAACTGGAGATGTCTGGGAGAAGAAATAAATGAAATACTATTTCAGGGCAATCCAGCAAGAACTGCATAGGGTTCATGTCCTGAGGTTGTGCTGATGTCAACAGAGTCTGGTTAACACCTGTACATCTTAGACTGGGTGGTATTCAGCTGTACATCTGAGACTGGGTCTACCACATCCGGAATGTGTTGCTGTGGAACAAAAAAACCAATAGGTAAAAATTCGTGAAGGTTGATTATGGGTGACAGATGACTGCCTCAATCAGCAGAAATTTTCATCAGGTGGTTCCGTTCTGGTGATATGTCAGAGTATACTGTATGTATTATCCACTCCAACCATGATGAGAGGGCTTGAGGGTTTTTATCCTCTTTCCAAGGTTATACTGGAAGAAAAAGACACTTTCAAGCTCCCAGTTTGTTTCAGATAAAGCTTGAGAGCATGTACTAGAGCCTGATTCAGCACCTCTTGGGATGTGTCAATACAAGAAAAAGAGGTCATATCATGAAATCTGATCAACCATCAATGGCAACCTATTCCTGGGATAAAACTGTGTTGTGTCATGAGGTCTGCCAAGCCATCTGATTGAAACTGAAGATAGCTGGGTCAACAGAGAGGGCATGTAACTCACTGACCCAGCATGAGGTTAATGCTGTCATGAAACAGGCTGTGTAATAAAGGAGCTTCAGCAAGGTTCTGGCTAAGGGCTTTAACTTGTGTGATTTCAGGCAAGTCAGAACTCAGGAAAGATTCCACTTGGGAAACTTGGCCATCAAGTCTGAAAGGTCTTTATTATGACCATGATCCTCCCTGCCATGATGATGAAAAGTGTCTGATTTCATAGAGCAGTAGCCCTTAAGAGTAATTGGGGACAACTTTTTCTCCTTGAACAGCCCCCAAAAAATGTCAGCTACTTGTAAGATTAAGGACTGTGCGGCAGTTCCTCAGACATACCACTTTCCCTCATATGCCCCAAGAATGAAGCGCATACATGCTCATGCAATTCTTTCCATGACTGAAGGGTTAAACTGTTTTTGCTGCAGGGATCTTCTGACAAGAGCCAGACATAGGGAGAAGTTGGTCCAGGCAAGGATGGAATACACGGGTTTATGGCTACTTGAGAAGATTCAACCTGGCTCTGGGATCTTCCTGTTTAGATCTATCAATAGATCTAGGGCATCACTGATACAGGACTTGTACCAGTGGAGAGGAGCAATGAGAATCATTTTTCACTTCTGGCACCTCAATCTTTTCTCGGGGGGGGGGGGGGGTAGGAAAGGGCCTACAAACCCTCCAAATTGACAGAAAGGGTACTGATAGCCCAAGCCTCAGAATCTAGTAATACTAAAAAGATATAGGTGGGAAGTTTGTGATTCCACCTGGTCACAAAATGATTGATCATCTTATGCCCCCTACTGCAGGCAAATCTGCATTCTGCATGGAAGATTTGGCCATTACTGGACAAAGGATTGGCCAAGACACCGAGTCTGCAGGGAATATGTCTGATCTGGATGCCAGTGCTGTGATGTGTACACTAACGATGGAACTGGCAGACCAGAATATACAGTAGGTGTGATTTAGTACCAATTGCTACTGAGTTGTCTGATATGATAAACATGACCTTGCCTCGAAGATAGTCTCTCCGAGAATGAAAGGTCTTGATGACAGCTGTCATCTCCAAGAGTTGGATGTGGAGACCAGCATCCTCTGGATCCTAATGGTCACTGAAAGTGTCCAAGAAAGGCAACAGATGAGCTCCTCAATTACAGATATTTGCATCTGTGCACACAGTCATGTATGCTTGGGGCTGTTCCAGAGGAATTCCTGCTGTGAACCAACCTTAGCTGCACTACTGATCCAGGAATGATACTATTTCACTTGTTACACTGATTCTGTAATTGAGCAGCATTAAAAAGGGGCACCACTGAGACAGCAAGTCCATCTACAAAGGACACATGCAGAAGTCAACCAGCAGGATGAGATCCATTGATGCATTGAGCAATCCAATGAGTTGCAGAAACTCCATGATAATTTGGACTACCTGAAGGTGAGGAAGACATACCAGGTAAAGGTGGGTGAGAAATTCCATACCCTGATGGATAAACTGCTGGGATGCGCAATGCTCTGATTTTTCACATTTGATCAGAGAACTGACATGATTTACAAGGGATATTAGATCATTCTTTCCCTTGCCAAGAATCAATTTACCATGTTTCTTGAGGATGTCAACCAAGTATGCCAACATCGAAGTAGATGAGGGTGAACAAACAGGGAAACAACACAGTTGATTAGTTTCATAAGGGTCCAATGGCTAATGTTAAAAATGAAAAGGGAAAGGTTATAACTTGTAACAAGTCCCTTGGTATGCTAACCAAAGGATTTCAGTCCAGACAAATATATGGGAACAAGAAAATATGCACCCATCCAAACAAGACTGAAAGCAAATTTGTTTGGACAGATGGAGATGTAGACTAATCTTGCGATCTCCATTTTGAATTTGGTGAAAGTAAAAACTGATTGGTTGATTTAGTTAATGACCAACCTGAGTTTGCCATTGGTCTTCCTCACTAGAAAAAGCCTGGAGTAGTCCCTGGAGATTGTGGATTCACTGGCTCCTTCTCAATGAGAATTCTAATCTCTTACTGTAAAAGCGTGCCCTTCAGAGAGTCTGACGAATGTGGAGGATGAAAAGGGAGGGGGTTAGCAAAATAAGATCCAAAGCCCCTCTGAGAACATCTGGATCACACAAATGATATACAGAAAATCAATCCAATGTATGCCAACAAGGAAAACTAGTGCTACTTGGCGGCACCAAGGAAAGGAAATGGTCAAGAATTATTGCCTTTTTCTATAATGCTATAGACATAACAGAAAGTTTCTTCTTTTGGGAAGGCTGGATTTGTGAGGTAATAGGGTTTATATTCATAACATTAATGTAATCAGAAAATTGAATCGAAGGAAAATATAAACTTCATACAACCCACCAAAAAGTCTAGGAATTCCTGAAGTCTAGAGTTATCCATAAATTCTCATATCTATATAAGGAATCTTGTTCAAAGGCTGAAATCTTGCAACAATAAACTGGTTAGGTACTACAGTGTGAAAAAAAACCAAAGGCAAAATACTCTTTGAAATGATATAATTTATCATGGACATTTATTTTGTTCAAAGCTCAAATGCGTCACTATTGAGCCTTAATAAATTACTCAGTTCTTATAAAAATTCAAAGAGGCCCTGAAGAAATTATTTTTTAAAAAACAAAAGTCAAGCACTTTTGAAAAGAAAAAGAAACCTTTTTTGAAATTCAAGGTCTTTTCAAGGCAACCCTTTGATTTCAAGGATTTCTTGATGTGTTCAGTACCGACTATTTCAGTAACGGTTGTTGTTGTTTTAGAATTTGATTACAAATACCTTAAAATGGTGATTATTCACTTTATATTGATCTTTCAACATCCATATTTCTTGGAAGGTCATTATTTACAAGCCCTAATAAAGATATACAGCAAATCTCAATGTTAAAGTATGCGGACATTTTTGGATGATCCAGTACAAAACAGACTGAATGAAATGCACTGTGATGTCACAATGAAAGCTGCCATTGCAAATGTCCATAATAATAATAAAATTTCATCTGGAAGTTTCTTGATGACAGTTATTGTGAAAAGAATTCAATAATCAGGATTGAATAGACATTGTTTAAACTATACTAGTATTACCTTTTAG
Organism: Sinohyriopsis cumingii; assembly: GCA_028554795.2. NCBI lineage: Eukaryota > Metazoa > Mollusca > Bivalvia > Unionida > Unionidae > Sinohyriopsis > Sinohyriopsis cumingii. The sequence goes on from JAPYKE020000101.1 coordinate 3,301,149, forward strand.
TACAATAATTAATGTTAAATTTGAAAGGAGTCAATGTGCCTGCATGACTTTTAGTACAACAATTAATGTTAAAATTAATGTTAAATTTGAAAGGAGTCAGTGTGCCTGCATGACTTTGAGTACAACAATTAATGTTCAATTTTAAAGGAGTTAATGTGCCTGCATGACCATATCGACATGCTATATTCAAAATGTTTCATGAAGGAGAGTAACACATAATACAATGCTGAATAAAGTTTTATGATGGAGAGGTCTGGAATAATATATATTACTCACATTGTTGAGGAATGTTTTATGATGGAAAGACCTGGAGTATGCCACATTTCTCACAATGCTGAGTCAAGTTTTGTCATGGAGGACTAGAATAACACATATTACTCAAAATCTTTGGCAAAGTTTTGTCATGGAAAGGCTTGGAAATGTGAGTGAAGAATTATGATGCAGAGGTCTTGAGTAACCCAAATTACTCACAATTTTGAGTAAAGTTTTGTCATGGATAGACCGGTAATAACATCTTACTCACAACGTGGAGTAATGAATTATGATGGAGAGGACTGGAGTAACCTATATTACTCACAACACTTTTTAAATTTTTATGACCAAAAAAGCCTGGAGTAATATAAACTGTTCACATTGTTGACTAACCATATGGATAAGCCTGATCTGCAAGTGCCTTATGTGAATGTATTTCAGTTATGTGTGTGTGTGTGTGTGTGTGTGTGTGTGTAATAAATACACAGGTGAATAAGGTAAAAGGTTCTAAGGCAACTTCAATATGAACTTGATACTCACAGGAACATGGGCAAGGACTACACCATGAAGAACATCTCTGGCTTCATCGACTTTGGTTTTCCTTGATCTACCCCACATGGTTCTCTGTCGCACTCTGTTCCCGATGTATTTCAAAGCCTGCAAAGGTATGTATTCATATGTATATGTCAAACTAGATCATTTTCTTCATAACATTTTTCAATGCATATCCAAAATATTAATACAAAGGTGAACATGACAGAAGGCATATATTTCTTAATTTTACTTATGTTAATAAGTTAGAATTTCAATACAGGATTCTGAATAAGGTTCAAGTAAACTACCATATGCACTCACTTATAAGTCAAATACAACTGCACAGACCCAGATCTGCCATCACAAAATGCATTGGCAGATTTGGGTATATGCAGTTTGTTAGGACTAATCAGTAGAACAAACAAAATAGATCCTTATATGCTGATGCATTAGGAGGTGGCAGATCAGGGTCTGTTTTGTTTGCAGCTGGAATTGATTTATAAGAAAGTACATATGATACATATTTTCACTTACAGGAAACAGGTTTCAATCTTGATTTAAAATAATGAATTTGGAGTGCACCTGACAATTAGTTGTGGCAATACCCATCTTTCTGATATTCATCTAGACAAGAAACTAGAGCTAGGATGACCTACACATACTTTTGATATTGTGATTATATGTAACTAAAGTCTATATTGCTTGTAAATGGAAAAACAACTGACAATATGCCCCACCTGTAACTGTGAGAAAACATGATACATTTCACTTGTAACTGAGATCACCTAACATTTCACACCTGTTATTAAAAAAGACACAACAATATGACTTATATGTGGCTGTGAACAGCTACCATGTCTCTTCTGTAACGAGGAGAACACTTTACACAACTTGTGAGCATAATCTTGGCAGAACACCAGACAATATTACTCGTATGTAGCTGTGAGACCACCTGCAATATGTCCAATTTGTAACTGTAGACAACTGACCACAAGACTCACCTGTAGCTGGGAGAAGACCTGAGCCTTGTGACACTCTTCCAAACAAGGGGCAACTGCTGAGAAGACCTCCTCTTCACTGCCTATCATCTGTACAATCTCTTGTTCACATTCAATTCCCATGGCTTTAAAGATGATAGCTACAGGTATATCCTATAATATAAAATTATCCTCATTAGCTGTACAATAATCCTAGAACTAATGATTGTCCGCCATCAAACCAAATACCATATATACTCACTTATAAGTCAAGTCCAACTGCAAACAACATAAACCCTGATCTGCCATTGCACTGGCAGATAAAGTCTATGATGACTGTTCTACCTAATACTTCTAAAAATCTATAGAGACTTATCTGCCAGTGCAATATGTGATAGCAAATCTGGGTCTATGCACTCTGCAGTTGGACCAGACATGCTGGCTTGGGAAAACGATTCATTCTCTCATCAATACCAGGTAAAAAATATCAACCGTAACCTAGATCTACTTAACATAAAATTTTGAGCCAGGAAACAGTAACCTTTATTTGAAAGTATGTGGTACTAATAGACATTTTCTCGGGTTCTTCCTCCACCATTAATACTGACCGCCATATATAGCCTATCGTGTGCTGAAAAATGGTGTTAAACCCTACAATAACAACAACAACTGATAGAGATGCATACAATCTGATATTCTGATGATTCAGTATGAACTAAGCTTGAGAAATAAACATTAAACAAAATTTTAAGTCAGAGTCAGTGAAGCATGTAATGTGGGTCATAGTCACAACCTCTGTGATCAGGTTGTAGTAAAGTCAAGATGCACTGCCTCACCAACTTTCATGAGTCCAGGTTTAATAGTGTATATACAGTGTACCAAAAACCTGAACCAAACACAAATCTGTGCAATATATAGATGGTTGGCCCCAGCAAGAAGTTGCTATGAAATACCTCAAAACTTTAGCATAGGATCTATGTTGAAAGAATGGTTGAAATGGAGCAAGGTTATACATATATATATATGTATGTACTGTTCTATATGCAGATGCTGACACTGATGCCTCGAGTAGTAAAACAGATCTCTACTTTACAGAGGTGATTTAAAAATGACTACCAGTTAATGTTTTTTGTATGTTTATATGAAGGCCTTTAAGATCTGGAGCTAAAATATATTAAGTGGAAAAGTGAATTAAACTAAAATTCTTTCAAACTTCTTGCTTCTAATTTAATCTTACTTTTATCAGTGCAAAAATAAAAAACAGAAATAACATTACACAGTTCATTCAGCAATATTGCACTAAAAATGAGAGTTTTCCATCCATGCTTATTTAACATAATAGTTCACTATCTTAATTTATCTAACTCACCTCCGAGAAGGTGTTGTGTTTCAGGTAATACTTTTCATTTTTAACATGTACATCTGTTTTACTCTTTCTTTCATGGGTAGAACTGAAAAACAAATGAAATTTTTAAGTCTATATCACAAATATGAAAGTAATATTGCACCTAATTAGTCATTGGAATTGTAATATTTGACTTAATGAGTAGATAAATAAACCGTATCATGTACTACACAATGAAAAATATTTTTATTAAAAATTCCACTTAAGTAAAAATTATATGAACCGTTTAATGGTTACTGAATGTTATGGCAATAATGTTTTGAAAAATACAAATCAACAGAAGGCAATTTCCGAACTTTCAACAATAAATATTTAGCTGATACATCAAATTATAACAAATGTATTATTTTTGTGCGTGTGTGTATGTGTACATGGAAAGTTAACTTGTGCTGGTAACTATGGGTCTACCTGGCTACAGAACAAACAACTGAGCCTTTTCGGCCAGCATCAACATCTACAATCATTCTGTTTTTGGACAACTGCTCCTGGACAAGAATGACTTTCTCCACCCCTTTTACAATAAAGTATCCTCCTGGGTCCATTGGACACTCATTTAACTTTGCCATCTCTGCTGGGGTTTTCCCAGTCAAAACACAGTTAGAACTCCTCAGCATTATAGGCATTCTGGAAGTAAAGAATCACACACGTTTGTCAAATTATATGCCAGTACATAAAATCAATATACCTTTTCCAACATTTCTTTAGCATGTTTTGTTTCATTTGCTTCAACAGTAAAGTTAATCAAGACAATTAGAAAATAAAGAAATAAGAAGTCACTAACAAACAATCTTTTTACAACAATTAAAATCCAAATCAGTAAAAACTTAATTCCAAAGTCATTTAAAATTTTAAGTTTTTTTAAAAACATTCCTGTTTATATCAATGATACATAACAGATGCTAGTTAAATGAGGAATATATATATATAAATCTTATATATACACACACACACATACATGCATACATACATTATATACACTCACAATCAACATTTTTTTTACAAATTGGGGGTTGTCATAAGCGTGACATCCACAAAATTTGATAATATAGGAAATGCTGTAGTACACAAAATATACTGTCAATTCAAATTGATAAATTTAAATTCTGTTGTCAAACTCAAAATAAATTAAATCTTCCTTGCTGTAGGGGTGACTTTAACATAAAATATACATGACACTAATGACCATCAAACACATTACATTGCAATATGGCTGACCCTTGCAAAACTCTGGAATGTTGTTTTATCAACTTTTGTAACTTTGGACATTGCTTGAGCCATGTGAGACACATGTGGATATCTGATTTAAAAAAAAGGATGTTGACACATATTTTGATTTATTTATTTCTGATGAAGAGTGCCAAGGAGGGCATACCAGATCAAGATTTGGGGGACATAAGACATCGGAAACATGTGAGCCCTAGCTCAATGTGTAAAAGCTTTATAATTGGTCAGTTACATTTAGATTTACATTGCATTAATAGCAGGAAATACATCATTAAAACTGGATGCTGATAAATATGGTTTCTCAGTTTTGACGATTTTGTGGTTATCTTGCAGTCAATCATCAATAAAGTTGCATATATTTATCAGGTACTATGCAATATGTAAAAAAACACACGAGGGAGGCACATAATTATAGGTATGGAGAAGCATACCTGGGGAACAGCAAATTAAAGTGATTCATTTCAAATATCTGAACCTTGCATGCCTACATCAAATCTTTTTATGAGCAAGAGATTTTTTAAATTACAACCCTGTCATATTAATACTGCACTTATTCTTCGTTTTTGGGCACTACAATTTTTGTGCCAAATTATTTGTTAAGACCTTGTAACTTTTGAACATTATTTTTACTGATGCACTTTTTTTGGTACAAAGTAGTTATTTCTTGAATGATAAGACTGAAAAACTAACATTGCTTTGTAATTGTGCAGGAACAGCTTGCTATTTATTGGAAATTACCTTGAGAAGTGATTTTTGAAATTGGGAGAATCATGCTTTACTATTTACTGACAATGATAATACACAAAATAGCACTTTCAACTGTAATGCTTATCTACTGAGAAAACTGTAAATAATAATAATACAAGAATATCCAGTCAACCTTTATTACAATGATAATCGTTAACACAGGGATCAGCTTATGATAACTGATTAACACACGGATCAGTTAATGAAAACCGCCAACACTAGGTTCAGTTGTGAGAACCGCTAACACATTTTGTTTTTATTCAATGACAATGCTCTCAACTAACACAGGGATCAGTTTGTGCAACTGCTAAATCAGGAATCAGTTTGTGCAACTGCTAAATCAGGAATCAGTTTGTGGCAACTGCTAAATCAGGAATCAGTTTGTGAAAACAGCTAAATCAGAAATCAGTTTGGAAAAACTGCTAATGCACAGATCAGTTTCTGTTAATATTATTTAGACTTATCTACTCTCCAAACCACGACCAAAATAATTTTGTTTATTTCATCACCTATGTTGAAAATCATCCTATTTTATCTATTATCAATTGGATTTTTATTCAATGACAATGATCTGTTACATTTATTTTGTTTTTTATGGTAAATGATAGTAACACAAGGCAAATGTTTGCTTCACATATGACTTAGTGGTTACTAAATAAAATTTAACTAGGCAGGTAATGTTTTTATTCATTACCATGCACAAAAGACCTGAATAATTTGTCATTATTACATGCTCATTTTTCCCCCAGTTAACTTTACATTGTCAGAATTGTGCAGTATTACCCAATACTGAACCCATGTACCAATACACATATAGCATTCATGTGCATAAAGGAACTACTTTCTATTGTAAACAAACAATGGACGCTTACGCCATCACTTTTGATTTGTAAACAAATCATGTACACTCGCGTAAGAGGTGCTTTACATTGTGGTTGTTTAAATTTGTTTCTGAATGAACTAAAACAGATGTTTCGTGGACTGCCACATACCAGCTGCTTTGGCACATTCCGCGTTGATACAATGTTTCGGATTTAGGCTAGCTACAGTATACAACTGATGCAAGAAAAGGTCATTACAAATAACATACAAGTGACAAGTCATATACTGTCTTCTTTAGTTGGTGATAAGATTGGCTAAAACAATATACTTACAGTTTTACATCCTGAATTTCCTCAAAATGTACTTTCTTAATTCTGCAAATCCGAATTACATGAGCCATGTCATACTGAACTCAAACTGAAATAAGCATTAAATTCCATAGCATCTTTTTGATAATTGCAATTGAAAGACTTCATATTTTCCCCACATTACGATTTCAAACATTCAATGACAGAAACACATTTGCAGATGTCAACACGATTCTCCCTTGCTTCTTCAATCCCATGTATTTCATGTGGAATTGTCACATACAAATCCAGAACATAATCACAAAACTTTGTAGAATCAAAAGAAGAAAAAAAAAACAATCTATTCATTCCAGATCAAATGGAAAGGTTGTTGTAATGCACATTCATTCACAATATGAATCCAAATTTCAATTTTAACTACACATGCCATTTTCTTACGAAAGTTATGTAGAGCAAATGACAAAGTTCATATTTGTCTGGGCGGAGTTATCTGCCCAGTAATAATGTTGCTGTTGTGTAATGATGAATATGCACTTCTGATCACAACACAAAGACTTTCTAATTCACATCCTTTACCTCAAACAATAAATATCCGCAACGCCAACATTAAATTCACACAATCAGTATGAAACCTAGGTGTTACTCTGGACTGTACTCTCACATTGCACCAACATGTCATGAACATATGCAAGGCTGCATATTTTGAACTGAGACGCATCAGTTCAATTCGCAAATATCTTTCAATTGATGCCACTAAAACATTTGTGTGTTCATTAGTACTTTCAAGACTGGACTACTGTAACTCAATTCTGTCTGGTTCATCTCAATATCTACTCCAGAAACTTCAAAAAGTTCAAAACACAGCTGCTCGGATCATACTTAGAGTACCACAATCACAGCACACCTCCCCACTGCTCTGCACCCTACACTGGCTATCCATTCAATCCCGAATCAAATACAAAATTTGTTCTCTGTGCTACATTTTACTGTCAGACTCTAGTCCAACATACATATCTGACCTCACCCATGTGTACACACCAGCAAGATACTTATGCTCCTCTTCTGACAATCGTATACTCATTATTCCCACTATGAAAACAAAGTCATATGGACAGCGTTCTTTTGCATACCAGGGCCCAGCAACACGGAATGAATTGCCCACAGAACTTAGACGCAAAGACACAGTGATCACATTCAAGAGGGCTCTCAAAACTCACTTATTTCGACTGCAAGAACAAACTTAAAGACCTAATAATGTTTCCTACCTGAAATATTCTCAGCATGTTTTTTATTTTTTTTAAATGTTTTTCTAATTTTGTGTTGTTTGTTTTTGTAATAATATTATTATGTTTCTTATCTTCTAGGTGTTGTCTAATGTTGTAAAGCGCTTAGAGCTTCTAAAGATTAGGCGCTATACAAAGTCCTCATTATTATTATTATTTAGTTTGGAATAAGGCATACATTCATTTACAATGTTTCTTGTAGTGTATTTTATTTATATAATTAAGCCTTGGGTAAAATAAGAAAATGAGAATATAATAAAAAGGTTACTGCATTTGTATGGGAAAATATGAACTTGTTTTGTCGGAAGGATATACTGCTCTCCCAAGGTCATGCAGTATTCCATCCAAAAAACTTGCTCATATTTTCCCATACAAATGCAGTAACCTATAATTATTAATAAAATGGTAGCCTGAAATATGACTAACATTCATTACCCAAGTTAACTTTTCTTTCATTATTTTTTTTATTATAAAACACTGAATTACATTTTTGAAACTTTATGTGTTGGGAGAAAAAAATATGTTTTTTTGTCATTTAAAAACAATTACTACATTGTTCTAAAATAATCATTGATATTTACATAACTTCTGACAAACTTGACATTAAAATGCGTCTGGGTTCCATTTTAGACAACAAATCTCACCTGTAATTAACCTTGGCTGCAAATCTCATTTTAACAAATTCAGTACATAATTATTTTCTTCTCTATTAATTTCATACCTTCCAATAGGGAGGTTGTTCCTGACAATCCTCTGATTTCCCCTTGTGTACTCAATATCTACAGTGATTGGTGCAGAGTAGGTCATGTCCCTCAAGCGACACTGAAACCATACAAGTATTCAGAATGACAGAAACAGGTGGTGAAACTAGCACCTTGGCAATATCCCTACAACTTCTGAGGAACATCTCAAAAGAAATAACAGTCTACTACCATCTGATATATACACACACACACACTCTAATGGCACATCAGCAAAAGCCCGTCTATATAGTGCCAACAAAGGTTACCTAACCTGCTCGCATAAAGTTGACTCAACTGAAAACTCGACAGTTTTTTTTAAAATTTATAGGAAAATACATTTTTCTCAATATAAACATACATATATTTAAAAATGTTAAAGTTCTTTCTAAAATATATAAAATAGAAAAAATAAAAGTTTAAAATGTGCAAAATTTAAATAAAGACTCAATTTTTGTCAAATGAAATATCAGGATTTTTCAAACATTTCCACTTCTGGACCGGGGCCCTGAGTGGCACTCCCCATTACGGATCACTGCCATCTCACCTCTGTCTGCGTGGGTTCGAGTCTCGGATTCAGCCATTGTGGGTATGTGAGAAAGCTTGCCAGTAGCTTCTTGTGGGTTGGTGGTTCTTTCCGGGGTTTTCCCGGGTTCTTCCTCCACCATTAATACTGGCATGTATAGCCTATTGTGTGCTGAAAAATGGCATTAAAACCCTACAACAACAACTTCTGGACCAACAGTTTGATGCGCTTCATAAATTAATCTGTATTTTCAGTCATACAGACATGATTGATCTCTCTCAGGTTAATACTTCTGATTCTCATCAAAACTTTATTAAGTTGATATATGAATAAATTAAATATGTTCTGAGCAAAAGATTTTACTACAGTTGCATGAATTTTTAGCAAACAGATCTTCATTGAAAAGTTTCACATAAATCTATGATTATTCCTACAATGACTCCAAACTGTATCCAAAATATGTACTGTGGACTAAAACTAGTATGCAGCACAACAAAATTAAGATATGACTACCATACTTGCTGATGAACAATTTTTTTTTCAAAGCATGAGTTGTAAACTGCATTATTATTTATAAATTATTTTAATTCAAGACAACTATTTTTCTCTCTCACACTCAAACACAAACACAGTCTACCTCATGTGGAGAGACAGGCTTTGTTATGTTGAACCCTTCTTCTACATCTGGGGCTCCGACATAGATATTCAAGTATCTAAAGAAGAAAAATAAACTGAACCATTAGTCACTGTAGATCGCAAAGGGCTCTGCTGACTGCAGAAGCCATGACTCCTGAAAATGATGTCATGGAACATTTTAACCATTTGCCTCATGTAAGCACCCTTGAACACCTCTGCTCAATTTTCACGTAAGCACTTTGGATGCCTCTGCCCAATTTGCATAGAAGCACCTTTCGATACCTCCTGTAAACATCAGCCATATTAGCTGGTTTTCAGAGTGCCACCTTCAGGGAAAAAACCCTATTAGATACTATATTTACATCAGACCACGTTGTAGCTGTTTAAGCTTTAGTTGTAATCTGCTATTTTAAGTAACTGGGTCATATTCTCAACTCTCCAAAACGGAAGCCACGGATTTTGCACTTTCTCGAGTTTGCATAATTAGAATCACTTCTATAAAAGTTTCAACTTAGATAAAGACTCTGATATTGATGAAGGCAACAATGAGTTTTTATTATTTATCAAATTCAGATGATTTAGTGATGTAGATGTAGACAAAGCATGTAAATTTCAAGTATGAGAAATGGCAGCTATGGCTGGGCATGTGGCTTCACTGGCTTGACAGTGAATGAAATATTGTAAGATTTTAAAGCACATAAACACTTTGTGAACAATAATTATACAGCTATAATGATCAGATTTTACTCTTAAATCTTTCCGTATGTAATAGATGTGTACCAAAAATGTAAAATGGTTAAAATTTACATTAGACATAACATATAGTACACAGCTTAACAGTAAACAGGCAGGCCTATATGTATGGGGTCAAATGGGTAACAGGTGTTCTATTGATAACACTGCATTATGTAACTTTGGTTTATGTGAATCAACTGTCTACAAAGTAATCCACTCTGAGGTAAAGGGTTAAATCTAACTCCTTCATGGACTACAAACCACATCCTATGTAAAAAGATAAAGTTGAATAACAAGGGACACAACTCTGTCCAAAATGAAGATAATTGAAACAAAAGTTCAAGTCTAGGAGACAATGTTAATACAAAATGCATATGAATTTGATGGATGGTTCTTTAACTGTGCCAGTACAACAGTACAAGCAAAAGCCAATATGATGCTATGAAGCTGATTGTCAAGAGCTATAACTCTATGAAATTAGAGCTGACAAGACAAACTTTGTCCCAAAAAGGCACATCTATGTCTATGAGACAAAGTTCACATAAAAAATGCATCAGAATATGTTGAATGCTTCTAAAGGTATGCAAGTACCAGCAACATCCCATCTGAAAATATGAAGGTGATTGTCAAAGGTCGGAAATCAAAAAAGGAACTAATGAGACAAAATGCATAAAAGGCATCTCGAAGCTATGAGACAATGTACACACAACACTGGATCAGAACACACTGAATGGTTCCTGAACTAAATTGGTTACATGAATCTGATTAAGTGGAGGTTTTAAAAACAGATGTAAAAAGGGCAATAAATCGATCAAAATTGGAAAAGAAGAAGTCTTTTGATGGCACATGGTTCATAAGGAGATGTAATCTTAAAGTTCTGTAACTTTTTAAGGCTTTTGAAGGATAAAAATCAAATTTTCAAAAACTCTTAAAACTGTTGAAACTAACAAATAATGTTGATTATGGTGTGTCAAGTCCACAAAATTTCAAATTAAATTATTTATTTGTTAAAACAAGATCTCATATTTTTTCATGGTGTTTTTCAGTTTAACTAAGGTGAAGGCTTCTTAGCTGCCTTTGGTTGTGACTCTTAAGAGTTTTTTATGTTTAAGCAAAATATACTATAAACTCACTGACATTCTTATCCTGGTATTTTTTTTCTTTATGTGCTTTTCAATCTTGCCAGTGGATTTCACGGCATTTTACATTACAACCTTTAATGTGTTCATGTACCATTAAACATCAAAAACAAATTAAATTGTCTTAGAATGGGGACAATGGTGTGTGCTTAAGGGTGATAAATGAGGTTCTTCCATCACTATATCTATTGAATAACTTCCACTCCATTTCCTTGAATATGGCACATCAGCACACTCCTGGCTATACAGTGGCAAGTAAGTTTATGTATCCCCAAAGTGCATACAAAACATAAATAAAGGCAAAATGAGACAAATCTTTAAAATACAATCTTATATTTCTGATATAAACCACTCTTTTAAACTCTGGACCTCAGCTGGAACATCATCACTGAATGAACCATAGTGTAAAATGTTTGTTGCCACAAAATGCCTTTTATGACATGCAGGTGGGCTCATTAAGCCTAGTTTACATTCAAATAAATGAATAAGATGAATTTACATGGGCTGCACATGAAAACTTATCATAATGTAAAAATTAAACCATATTAAATAAAAACAAGAGTATTATTATATGTGCATGTCCCATGTTTAATAATCCCATACTTACATACAAGTACGGCATTGTTTTACTTAAGTTATTGCTGACCATGGTGTGTCAGTGAACTGACCTCTGGTCAAGGTATGTGCTCTTGAACAAAGCTTCATGTGCAGAACCAGTATTTTGTATCTAAACTTAACATGGCCTCTGACCTTATATGCCAGAAATACTGTCTTCTTAATCATTTAAGTGCAAGACATCCCTGAAGTTTGGTCAAGGAACTTACCCTAGAACAAAAATTATTCTGCAAAACACATTTTACTTTTATACTTGGTGATAGTGACCTTTCAATCTTTCATCCCAAAATCAACTGACTTCTTTATTATCATACATGTAAATCATCCCTAAAATATGGTGAAGGTACATGGTCAAAATTAAAATATTTGTGCAGAAATCATTCTTCTTCTTCCTGCCTCTGTGACCTAAATTAAATGTTTTCCTTACCTTAAGTAAAAGCCATAAGGTCACTGTCTATGATGATAGTTGTTGTTGTTGCAGGATTTAACGCCATTTTTCAGCACAAGATAGACTATACATGGTAGCCAGTATTAATGGTGGAGGAAGAACCTGGGAAAAACCAAGCAAGAACCACTGACCCACGAGATGCTACTGGCAAGCTTTCTCACATACCCACATTGGCCAAACCTGCAACTTGAACCCACGCAGACAGAGGTGAGATGGCAGTGATCTGTAACGTTGAGCGCTTTAGACCACTCTGCCACTTGAGGCAGGCCATCTGTGATGAAGAACAAGTGTTAGAGTGCATATACCATTGTTTTTACTTTCAATGTGCAAAAAAGATTTTTCTTACACCTTGATCTTTGACCTTTTGACACAAAACTGATTGGTGTCTTAATTATTCCATTTGCAGACCATCCATAAAGTTTGGTAACTGCAGATAGCAGACAACAATTCTGATTATTGTGCAAAAATGAAATTGTTAATAAACTGATGGGCACACAATATTATACATCAAGCACATGTGGCACAACTTACTTCATGTAGAAATTAGGATCAGCATCACTAGTGATTTTTTCATTGGCCTTCATAATATTCTTTATCTGAAAAGAAAAATAAATCACCTCATATTACTCAATAAGTGAACATGCAAATTATTTTTCTCCTTTCATATGACAAATGAATACAGTGGCATCTACAACTGGATTCACCAGTCAACTGCGATGATCAAGGATCGACAAAACACATCTTCACTAACCAAGGTTCCGATAACCCCATCTACACCATGGCATATCAAGCCACCGCATCCAATCAAAATTAAGTTTTTCAAATTTGAACACTATTCCTATGTGATTGAGACAAGGGAAGCACACAACTTGAATGGACTGATCAATAACTCCTAAATAAACAATTTTCCTGTGTCTGTCCATGTTTGTACAAATACAATTCACTCAAATACACATGTAAAGATTGTAATGGCTTCCCTATGGTACATAGTCATACTTTCGATGTTAAACTTATATAGGACCCTTTTTAGGTCAATCACAACCACCAATTTCGGCGGATGTACAATGTGCCAAGCTATTGGTTAGTTGGCATTAAATACAAAGGGAGGCAACACATGAAATCTAATAGATGTCGCTAGGACAAAGCATCAATATAGCTGTTCAATCTGGCAAGGTGTAGATAGGGGTATCGGAACCTTGGCTAGCGAAGATTGCCACAACAATACTTCGCAGCATTTAGGAGAAGCAAATGATAAACTATGTGACACTGAATTAGCTGAGATGGGAACAACTTCAAACCTGAAATCTGAACACACATTCACAAGGTAATCATAATGTCAACATCATGAATGGCCACATTGCTCACAACAATGCCATTCTATACTTTGTCCTTCAGGTGCCAATAAAGAGATAATGTGTATATAACAAGTGGATACAGATCATGGTACAGAACAGAAGTAAAATCCAAGTCAACAAATATATCATGTATCAACATACCCAAATTCAGATATTTTCTTCATACTGCCTGTGCATAAATTGTCTGCTAACTGGCCAACTCATCAAAATTTATGTGACTTTCATTGTAATAAATCAATTCCTAGGGATTATTTTCTCGAGACTCCAGGATTTAACTGAACAAGAAATCAAAAGTCACTGCCCCTATACCAATGGACCAACTTAACAAACATTTCTGGTCATATTGTATTTCAAGATAAACAGGACAAATATTTATTTGATTCATGATTTGAATTTTTAAAAAATACTCATGATGCCTGAAATTAGATTTGGTCAGCTAAGTTCAAGGTGCTTTCAATGCAGCTTGTCTAGCGAGATGGGAAGTGAATAAATACCAAAAACAGACCAAAAAGAAAAGACTGACTTAATATCCTTATTAACACCAATGAATACTTAAATCCTATCCCAAATATATTTAATATCTGAACATGAAACTTTATATTCATTTTAGCTCTAGACAATACAGTAATTTACAGCTTCAACAAGGAGTATGTATGTATGTATGTATGTATATGCATTTGTTTCCTTGGTCCAAAATCCCACAATTTCATTTATCAGAGAACTAATTATAAGTAACATAATGCAAATGTATCCTACACCCAACTCTCATCACATATCTTCTCAAAGAAAATCTACAGAGAAAAATTCTTAAACTGAGATGAACTCAGATTAGTATCTTCTTGTCTGATTTCCTTTTGTCCAAAAGAAGAACCAGAGGACCCACTGGCACATCGTTTTTCTAAGACCTAAAAACAAAATCATCTAACAATTTTTATGAATTATAAAAACAAGCTTTTTGCTCTGTGATACAATTCCTCATCACCAAACATTGGATCAAAATCGAAATCATAAAAATCATAGAGTTTATAAAACACTGCTCTAAGAGTCACTGTTTTAAAAACAGAAAAACATTACTAAATATATGTACAAGAGTTCTCTTACAAAACTCTGTGATAATAATCCAAGTTTTATGTATGGGTGTTTATCTCCACATCTGCTAAGGTACTTTTTAATGACACAGCCATCCCAACCCACATCAGTCAGCAATCCATGACAAAAAATATCTTCTTCACTTGTCACTCCTTGGAGGATTTTATTTCAACTTTGTAGGTAAGACATGTCATTGGTTTAGATGTGCAATAAATATGGTTTTACTTTTTCCTGTGGCACATATTTTAGAGAAATTGTTTGCACACTTTTCAAAAAACTGGTGTAGGGCAAATTTAGTTCTTCCTCAAAGCTCATTCCAAACTACCTGGAAGATTTTATTGAAACTTTGATGGCTAGATAAGTGGCGTGTGAAAATTCCCAATAAGGTTTCTATTTCTCCTTTGGCCCATTTTGTGGGTAGTTTCTTGAAAAAGAACTTAAAAAAACCAAGTCAAAACCTTTAATAGTAAATGTTTAATAAAAATTCCATTCAGGACAAGTAGCCATAACAAGAATTTTAGGACGACCACCATACTGGCCACATTTTATATTAGATTTGCATAATTTTTATTTTAAAACAAAACATATATGATAAGATGTTTTTGGTAAAAGCCCCATGTAGCTATGGCCATGCAATTAGAAGTAGCAAAAACAAGAAATGGCAGCATGTTGGAGGCCATTTCAACATGACCAACCATTAGGAGAAAAAGAGATTTTGAGATATCCAAGATGATGGCCTTGAAGGTGGACCATTTTCATTTAAGTCAAGCTAGAGATAATATGAATTCTTTTAGTAAAAACGTTATGTCAATAATACAATCCATACAAAATGAGTAACAAAACTTTCAAGATTGGTAGATGAGAATCAGATGGTATGCCAGATTAGCACCATTTTAATTTTTCACCAACTAGACATTACCTTTCTGAAAACCCCATGTTAATATGAATATTCATTTAGGGGGACACAGAGACAAAAAGATTTTCAAAATGGCCACTGAGATGTACAATCACCACCATTTAAATGAATAGCCAAGTAGATATCAAAAGAAGATTTCAGTGAAAACTCCATATGAGGATGACTAGGAATAATGGTATAGTGCTCAAAAAATCCAAAAGCACGATGCCCAGGTCCCCTCTAATTTCAGATCAGGCATGTCCTGTATTCTAAGGGAGGTGACCATTGGGCTTGTTGAGAAAACATCTAATTTGCCTGAGAAAACTTGAATTGTACTCATGAAATGCAGAAATGTACTTTAAAGATGTTGACATACCTGCCATAATATGGCACAATCTGATTAAAATCAGATCATCACTGTATACGTGGAGACCTGATTTTAATCTAACTATAACACAGCATGTCATGCTAAAACTTGATTTTGTACTCCCAAACCCAAGACAAAGTCGTGTTTCAAGAAAACACAATTTCAGTAATCTTCAAAAATAAAAAAATAAAATTAAACAAATAACACATTCAGAATATGTCCATTACATGTAGCATGTATAAACAGTAAACAGTCATGAATGGTGCTGATATAAAAGTATCCTTTGCGCAGTTTAAACAGAGTCAACTAAAAAACAAAGAGGTCTGGTATAAACCTCCATTTCACACATTACTTAACTGGCTGACAATAGCTAGTGATATCTGCTTCAAGACTATTGTCGGTGAGCCCACTGTGTTAATTTGCTTAGGTATAATCAGGAAGTGGAACAAACCATGTAGATAAATCAAAGAGATGCTATATGTTGTGTAGCATAAGAAAAGTTATTAGATATTTGCATATTTACAAAAGAATGTTTAAACCATTGCATTATAGATTTTTTACAAGTTTGTGAACAGTAGCAATGTTTCTTTGACGTCAGATTTTTACTGCATATAAAAAAAAATGCAAATCATGATATTTCAGTTGTCAGAATAGTGTTTTCATGTGATTCCTTGCTTAAGCCAATCTAGGAAATAATCATCTGTAAGCAAAGCCCAATGAAAATAAATTTCCGAACTCCTAGCTGGAGTTTTACTTTGTGAATCACTCCAGCAAAAATAGGGGGGGGGGGGCAGGCAATTAAATATTTGCACATACTGCAAACAATATAATATACGCCAACTTGGTTCTGACCAGATTGGCTCAAAGAATCAAGAAGAGATGTCTGAACATCAGGACCATCCAGTCTCTAGTGAGTGTACTGATCAACACTAATGAGACTTTCATTACCTTCAAACACCCTATTGAACCATACTGAATTTATATTTGAACTGTAACAATTCTAATGTTGTCTGACAAATAATATTAGAAAAATGGGAAATTTTGGGCATATGGAAATTGGAGTCCAGACATGTGGAATTTCACTCAGGTCTTGTGATTGTTTTTTAAATTCACCAGCCCTGGGCCTGTGTCTAAAAACATTTTTCTTTGAGTACTGTAGTAATAACAAGATTCTAAAACTGACTGCCATGATGTGTATGTGCACGTGTGTGTATAGTAGCATTTACAGCACTTCAGCACAACAGTGGCTATATGGTGCCAACATAAGGTAAAGCTAGATCATAAGTTCTATAGCTATATGACAAATAGAGCTACAAAATGTTGAAATGGGATATACAGGGAATTCAGATCATCATGGCTTCTTGTCCCACACTGCTTGAAGGCTTTTAGTGAATCTTTTCTGTCTATATATAATGGCTGGCAAAGATTTGCACTAAGGCTCGACTTTTTTCCTTTGACCCATTTTTAAGGAAATTCTTGATAAACTGTCAACATAAGGGGTGTTTTGAGAATTCAGTTTATTGTTTCTTCTCATCCTGCATTGCTTGGATTTTATTTCAATGAAACTTAAAAAAGTTAAAAAGATGGTTAGCATAGATGTGAAATAATGTATCAACTCTTTTTTCTAAGTCATATATATATAGTTTTCTTTTTTAAAAAAAGGAACTCTGAACAGTCAAGCTTGTCATCACATTTCTCCCCTAATTATATAATAATTATTGAAACTTTGAAAATTTGGGGGTTGGAGACTTCGTAAATTTGAGGTTGAAGATTGTCATTACTTAAAATAGATGATGTGAAAAAGTTTACCAACATTTTGAAGGCTACATAAGTTGTAGGTTAAATGAGTAATTAGGGGAATTAAAATGCTGCAAGTGATGGAATATATGTATATGTAACTGCATGCAGATCTAGTTAAATTCGAAAAAATAAAGATTGTTACAATTCACTGAAGATAACTCATTTTAAAAATGACATAAGTATCTCACTGCTTTAGAAGCATCAGACAAAAAAAAAACCATAAAAAATGCAGTCATACCTCCACATTTATAAAGAAATTAAAGGAGTCAATGTGCTGCTTCACAAGACCTTTGACTTTCAGGAATGCTGGCAGCAATTTCCACTTTTCCTGAAAGAAAAAAACATGAGCAAATGTAAACAATGTCCAGTAAAGATTGTATTTCCGATGACTTTATTCTTAATGAAAATGTATGAACAAATCAAAGTTATGCAAACAAATGTTAAAGTTACTCAACATAAATTTTAAAATCTTGAATCTGATAACTTTCTATTTCATCACCAGAAAATTAGTAATGGTATTGGCATCATATTTCTCTTTGGAAACTTGTAAACATATGAAATTTGCTATAATGCAGATTACAAAATGCTATTATAGATACTATACATGTCTAACCAAGGTCCAAAAATAAATTAGAATGTGTTGTTGTGATACTAAACACACACAACATCTTAACAATGGCACTCTTGAAACAAAACTATTAAAAAAAATCACAATTCAGTGAAAAAAACCTTACAAATAAATATCAGTAGCTTCTTCCTTATCACCAGTGCAAACTATACACAGTCTGGTCCATGTATAGTTTGGGTTTTTATAGGTTTAACAATATTTTTCAGCACATGAAAGGCAATACAAGGCTGACATTATATTTGGTGGAGGAAGAAGCCAGGAAAATCCCAGTATGAATGACTGATCGCTGGGAAGCTAATCGCAAGATTTCTCACATACCCAAATCTGCTAAGTGCAAAACTTGAACCCATGTGGACAGATGTGAGGTGTCAGTGATTTATAAAGGCGAGTGCCTAAGACCAATCAGCCACCCACTGTCCATGGTCCAGGTAAGTAATGCAGAACTAACTGTATTGTGATCAAGCCATTTTTTTTTTCAGAGTGTAATCTTGGTTGTTGTTGTTGTTGGATTTAACGCCATTTTTCAGCACACAATAGGCTATACATGGTGGCCAGTATTAATGGTGGGGGAAGAACCCAGGAAAATCCTGGAAAGAACCACCTACCCACGAGAAGCTAGTGGCACAGTAATCTTGGTAATTGACCATTTGATGCTTAAACCAACAGAGCTTCTTACTGCAAGTGCCAAGGCATCCAAAAAAGTTTGGTAACTGTAGATGATGTTATTGTATAGAAGCCATTTTTCTTCATCAGTTACAGTGATCTTAACCTGACTTTTTGACCTTCAAAATTGATAGGATTCTTTCTTACACCAACTATGTGCTATCCACAAAGTTGCAGAATCAAGTTTATGTACATCAATAAATTTTTTCTGCCACTCACTGACCTTGTCCTTTGACCCCAAATTAAGTTCATCACTATGACATCGTCAGAACTGACAATAATAATGAAGTTGAATGAAACAATTCTGAAAATTTCTTAAAATTTAACACACTTGAAAAGTACTTAATGGATTTGGAGGGAATTTTCAATATTGTAGCATTTTCCTTTATGTTTTCATTATACCTATTTTTCTACTTCAGAATCACTTTAAACGATCAGTATGGATTATTAGTATTACACAAAGTTCCTGGTTTAAATTGTATCACATGAACACATTTGTACACTACTTTAATGTACCTACTATTAATACTGAAAAAGCAATTCATTATTTTTTGATGAATCTTATTTAACAAAACAGTACATCACCAATAAGTGATTTATGTTGCTGAAAGTTTTGTTTTTATGTTCTTGAATGTTTTATAGTTGGTTTAAAAGCTCATATGAGCTTGCAGTTCAAATCTCAGTTAATATGTACTCACTACAAATTAAAATTTCTTGGCTTGATTGTTTTTCTATTACATTTAGACCAATCTACACTTGAAAGGACAATTATATTCTATATTTCATGCAACAACTGTACAGTGGAATGCTCTCTTAAAACCAGTGCTATACACTGACCTGGAAAAGTTTACATCAGCATTCAGCATCCTTTAACACCACCACCAAACTTAACTGATGCTTCTTGCCCATGCCAACAGGACTTAAAATTAATGTTAATCCATTAATTCAAAACTAGTAAATCTGTCAATAGATCAATAAAACAACAACCCTTACAAATCCAATGGATCAGTTAAACTTTCTGCCTGTCACTATTATATCTTAACATTAAGTCTTGTTTCAGATGTATCTATGAAACATGGAGGACACCCTTTTCATGTCTAATTGATCTGTTTATCATGTTAAAAGAGTAACTACCAAGACTATAATAAGGTACAATGAATGAAAGGCAGAAACAACAATGACTTTTTCCACTCATCATGTAAATAAGGGTGCAGATAATCAAAAGAGCCAGATCACATCTTATCTTGCATAGCACTCTGGCCAAATGCACTAAATTCCATACATATTTAAAAAAGCAGGGTATCAGGCTAAAGTCAAAATAACTAAATTCAATATTAAAAATATAAATTACAGCAGGGTATTAGGCAAATGCATGCTAAAACATTCACATACAAGTAGAAAATAATGCAGGGTATCAGGTAAATTCCATTGTCACAAATGGGTACATTTGAGAACATGCAATTTTAATCCAAAATATACATATATTGGTGAGTGCCAGAACTTGACCAATTTAACAAACAATGCAGAACTATACAGAATAGCAGATATTATTTTAAGATAAATATTTCCGAGAATTCAAATCAATGTGAATTTAGTTTTGAAAGATGTTTTTGTTCCTGCACAGTGCATAGAAAAATCATAAATCTGATGATGACATGAAAACCACTATCACAAATATGAGGGGAAATAAGTAGAAATCTTGCTCAAAATTTAATCCAAAAAATAACGTATGTTTTGTGCATACTGTAAACAGTTCATCATAGTTTTTATGTCCTGAGAATGCCTCCCAACGTCCAGAATTTAGACAGTATGGAAGCATTCCTGTTGCTATAACAAATTCAGGCTTAACTTCCTGAACATCTTCTCTGCTGGGCCATAAAGAAAAAACTAATGCTTTCCTACAGGGTGCCATGAATTTAACTATCAAATTATTATTATTGTCACTTTTATTTCATGAACACATCCAGGGTACCAAGGATCATGGTATGCAATGACAACATAATCATTTTCCTTAAGCTGGTCTAGAACAGGCAACTGTTGACATACTGTATTTAGTTTATCTATTTCACTTTCATAGAGTTCATCAGTGTCATTCAGATTTTGTTTTCTCTTCTTTGGTGGTGGTTCACTCACTATTTCACCAAAGGTAATACTCAGAAATAGATCAGAGATTTCCTGACAGATCACAGAGGGTTATAGTAAAATGGAGCAACATCAGACCCATAACTGGTTGTTAGTGAAGTAACTCAAGGGAATGTTTTGGATCCCATTCTCTTCCTGGTGCTCATCAATGACCTACCTGCAAGTGTAAAATCCAAAACAAGACTGTTTGCAGATGACTGTATAGTCTACCAGGAAATAAATGCCTCGAAGAATTGTGAGATGCTACAAAAAGACCTGAATCAACTGGCCCTCTGAGGAAGAACTTGGGGTATGTCATTCCACCCAGTAAAATACAGCATCTGAAGAGTTTACAGGAAGAAATCACCAATCTTGCCCAAATATACTCTTAAGGAGTACAAGCTAACCACTGAGCAGGCAACAAACTATGTCAGGGTAAAATTGTTCAGAGAACTCTCTTGGAAAAGGTACATAGACAAGATAGGTAAAAAAGGAAACAGTAACCTTAGCTTTATTATTATTATCATTCATTCTCACATTTATGACATCACCAGGTATCTCTTTCTCTATCTCCTAAATTTCTACCGTAACGACACAGTTCCCACCCAAGGATCAGTAAATTCCCAGTGATCTATGCCTTGCTAGACGGTTTTCACGCGTTACTCTTACCGCATGGTGATACTGCTTTACACGCATGTGTGGGTAATTCACATCTGAGGTCAACAGCCGATGAATACACAGGTGCTCTGTTCTGACAGGGATTTATACTAAAAAAGTGTTTGTTCTAAAGAATTTAATGCTGTGGATCATTAGAAGAGGGATTATACTTACCATCTGGATACAAAGGTTAGTCTAAATAAATTTATTAATTAATAGTGCGCGGTCCAATCATCCGAGGTTACATAGCGCGGACGTCTCAGTATGAGTGGTGCAGAATAATGTTGGTCTCCACTGCCAGTCAAACAAAAAAAAAGAAGGTGGAGAACAACTTGCTGGTCTCCTGAATATCCAAATGAAAATGCTTGATAAGGTAAACGATATTTTACACGTATTTCTACAATGATATGCTGTTATTATGGTGTTAAATAAGAGGATTATTTAATTTCTTTCAGTATATGTAAGGAACATGTTCAATTTTTATATATTTTATAGTAGGCTGAAAAAAGTGCCGGTTGTGAACACCAAGCTTCTCCGTTGAAGCAAATAGTACCCTGTCCATGCAGTATGGGTACTTAATATTAGTACTATTTTAAGGTGTGATTCAGTATAAACAGGATTTAATATCGCGCGCTGTAATGCAACAATGAAAGCTGCACGTGCTTTGAGGGAAAAAAATTGTACTATCATGTTATGATAGAAACGACAACCTCTCTTACTGACCCAGTTCAGTATACTGCCACGATTATAACATAATGATATAAATACTATACTACTAAGAAATATTCGTGCAAGTTGCAAATACTTCAATTGGTTTAACAGGCGCTGATAACTTTTCTTTATCCATGTTAAACATGCCCTCCAAAACTGCCATTTTTATGATGTTAACTTGTTGTTCTAGCGTTATAGCTTCACTTCGTTAGCAGTTAATGCTGTCTGGTAACATCCATAATGTTCAACTGTTTTATTCCATATATTTTGTGATACTAAAATGTACTCTAAATTTATTAACTACTGCGTTTAGAGCAGTCTAGCGGAATAGCTTTGCTCTTTTCATTCAATATTATTTGTAGCTGTGTTCCGAATGATTTGTTGACAAAAAATGGCGGACATTCCGGCCATTTGAACAACATGCAGTCAAATAAAGTGAATATCTTGCAAAAATGACGCTCATCTCTTGCGATTGCATGGTAAACAGTATATTAATTTCATAGGTAAAATATTAATTATAATATATATTCGTACTTTCGTTGGATCTATTAATCGCAATGCAACAACTACAACCAGAGTCAAGAATCGACATGTCCAGGTTGCCAGTTTAATAGAGGCATATTGATAATATTTACGTTTTCATGAGTTTAAA
The DNA here is from genome assembly GCA_028554795.2 of Sinohyriopsis cumingii. NCBI lineage: Eukaryota > Metazoa > Mollusca > Bivalvia > Unionida > Unionidae > Sinohyriopsis > Sinohyriopsis cumingii. The sequence goes on from JAPYKE020000101.1 coordinate 3,324,478, forward strand.
GAGACCCATATGACTCTATTACTTAGCACATGCCAATAGGAAGTAATAAGTCTAATTTTAAAAGTACGCGAGATTATACTATTCGGTTACATGCTGATTCGGACCAGGCCTATTGGCCCAGATTACGGGCCGATTCGGACCATGAGAAATACTAAGTTTCTCCCGGAATTAAAATGTGATATTTACATTTTTTAAATATGATATTCCTCATTATTTCATCATTTCCCAGCAGTTCAGATGTGCAGTTAAGAAAGCAAACCCCGAGTTTACGCGAGATAATGATTTAAAAACAAACAAAAATGAATCAATCGTATACAACAACAAAAAAAACCCCCCACAAACATAGTCATTTCATTCATTACCTTATAATTTTTAACTTTCCAATCGCAGTTGTGTCCCAAATACTCAACTTTTTAGCACTGTGATTCAAATGGGAGGTTTTTTTTAAGTAACATGGTCGCCATATTTGCATTGGTAAGTCTATGCTTCAAGCATCAGATGTGATGTTCTCCACTGTCGTTAATTGTCTAAATAATTCCATAAAGTTTAGAGTTACATCTCTTTGAACATATTTGCACAAGACTTTTTTATGTTCACTTGTTTTTAGAAATATGAAAACAAAACATTGACAATTCTTTCAATCTTCCAAGTTGTTTCTACTTAATAAGATGACAAATTCCAGACTTAAACAACATTTTTGAACCAATGACATTTTGAATACAGGCAAGATTGGCCATGCAAATATGAGATCATGACAGCTAAATATAGTCCATTTGAAACTTTCTTGATTGTGATTTTACTTGGCATATGTATGAAATTAAGATGGAAATAGAAATTATCAGTTTGCTGAACAACACTCGATATCATAATAATGCCATACAGACCATAACCAGTCAGGCAGGGTTCTCAAAGATGCTGAAATCTGCTTAAAAGTATCCCTACTTTTTTTTTACATACATGAAAATTTCAACAGTCTTCTGTATTCTTGGCAAAATTTTCTTTTATTTAATATGTGTTTACAAAGCAAATATCAATCATCTAGTACATATATGTGAGCTCTCACAGTTCAGCTGATTTTAATTGGATTATGTGAAGCTGCATAGGAGACAAGGACAGAGGTCTTGCTAGGATTTTAAAATTAGGAGTCCAGGACTCCCATTTTGGTAAAAATTGGAGTCCCACCATCAGAAATTGCAGTCCCCTCCCAGAAAAACTATGCAAATTAGAAGAACTATTGGTTGCCACTGAGTTTAATTTCTACATTCTTTATAACTCTGACATAGCTCTTGTTGTCCATCAGAGTGAGAATAAATTTTGTCAATCTAAAGAATGTCTTATTCCATGTACTAAGCTAGGCAGCACACACTTTCTTACACTTAGCTACTGTCCCATCCGACCTTTCAGTTCTAGCAACTTGAGTACTCTTCTTAATCTCATTACAGTCTTTGTCAGTTTGCCGTTTAACCCCAAAATACTTATCTAAATTTGCAAATGGCATTTTGTCTAAGTCTCAACATGTCCTGATTCCGAGGTCATGTGCACTGCTTATTCCACTATGCTCAGAAATTAACATGATAATAAAATATAAATTTGTTTATTTTATGTATTCTTATAAATGACCACATGTACATCTCTGGGTCATTCTGCCTCTGAATTCAGTCACAGTAAATATCAATACATTGTCCCATCAAAGCCACCAGTCAAAGCCTTTGAACCTGCCGCCCAGCTATTGCATCATGTTCTTTTGACGTACGCTTATAATGGCAACATGTACATCAATGGGTCTTTCTGCCACTAAATTCTTTATTGTAAATATCAGCACAGCTAATTAATCAACACATTTTCCCACTAAGCAGGTGGCTGAAGTAGGACTGGCAAGTCTTTGAATTTTGCTGCCCACCTATTACATGTGTACAGAGGACTCCTGCCTAAGGGATTTTCGTTGTCCAAGATAAAACATTGGCATCCAGATACAAGTGATTAAGCATTTCTGAGACCTCTGAAGGAGATTAAGACAGCTATTAACTCATTCGGCCCCAATCCCGCCCGTAGGCATGATGAGGCTGTACCGTATTTCCAAGCTCTGCAGCATCAAGGTCATTTAAGATACACCAGAGTGGGTGGTATTACAAAAAAGCAGACACATATAGCTCTACAATGTTACCAAATAATCTGGAAGTTCTAGTTTCACTACAAAATACAGGGAAAAACTTAATTTTTTGGACCTGTTTTTTTCTTCACCCAAAATCTGCTCGTGGTCGGAATGTGATTTTGTGTCCTGAATTTAGACCTTTTGGCCTCAGATCTAAGGCAGACTGGTCTAAAGCTTCACATAGACAGCTGAACCTTTGCAAAAACTAGGATTAGGTAGGCATTTGGAATAAAGAGTGGTCTCCATACGAAAATGATGGGTTCATTAAGCAACACACAAAAAAGAACTCCAATCTTTACCCTTCTGCTCATGTGCAAGCAAAGAAACCAATGGAAAATGATGTTTCTAATACAATTAGGCATTAGTCTCATGGAAAATCTGTTGAAAGCCGATGTATTTATGATGTTTTCAGAAATAGCCCCCAAAATGTCTTTCCTACTTGCATTTCAGGTGAAAATGACAAAGTCCTTACACAGTATGTGGAATACTGGCATTTTATCATATACCACATATGGAAAAACACTGCCAGTGAGGTTCTATGTTGGAAGAATGTAGACTTCCATGGTAGTTGTCATAAATCATCTTAAAATCAGCTGTTTTTCAGTGTCATCTACCCTAAGCTTATTTTCAAGAACATCACAAGCCCTGGCTACAGTTCCACAACCTAGACTCCCAAAACCTTGTACCCAAATGGATCATTTTTTTTTATTTTGCTATTATTTATCACACAATATTGTCATGGTTATACTTTAAATATAAACAGAAGTAAACAAAATCATAATTTTGGTTGCTCTCTCCTTTTCATGTATCTTCTGCCAAAGAATGGCTTAGTTTTAATTTTGAAAAACATCAGAAGTTGTTGTGGACACCTGACTGCATTATTACTTTCAACACCTGAAAAAAATCCTGCTTTGGCCTAAACTTGCCAGATTGCCACAATAAGTTAATCAATTAGCAGCTTGTTGTGCACACATGTTAATCTTAACCTGATCTGAAAACCAACAACTGCTGAAATAGTTCTGGTCCCCATTAGACTAGTTTACACTGGTTTCTGTAATGCATGCATAGAACGCATAAATATACCTTTTTCTTCTTTTTTCAATTTCTCTTTAATCTTTTAAATTTTAAATGCAATAGATTTCAACTACAAAACAGTATATGCAGTTGACAGCCTTACAATGGTATTTTTGTCCTACTGCCAGTAGAATCACATATATGGTGAAATCAAGCGAGCACCAACTGTAATTAATCCATGAAATCTGTTCCCTATTCATTGGTTATATGCTTCACTTTTGCACAAAGTTTACAGCTGGCACTAAAAGTATGGTAAATAAATGATCTTCAAAGGATAAGGGGCCTACATGCAGATAAATATTAATAATTTACTAGCCTTTGAATAACTTTAAAATCCCTCTCACATTTCATAAGCGTGATCAAAGTTTTATCAGGCCAATTAGATTGTTTTCAGCAAGCCTGATGGACACTTCACTGAGAATACAAAATGGGTCTGATCTGAAATTAGAGGGGCCCCTAGCATTGTGCTGATTTTTTGTTTTGCACTGGCATGATTCTTGCAATATATGCTGACAGAAATTAGTAGATGTATCATGGGCTGAAAGTACAACAAAACTATGGAACATTATTAACTTTATGTAAATGCTGTGGTGACTGAGGAAGGAATAATGTGACGACAACTTAAGGAAAATTGAATCAGTAAAGTTCAGCATAATTACATCAAGACAAAAGGTCATGGACATTTAAAACGAAATACTGAAATGAAAGTTGAAATAGGAAGGTCCAGAAGATATGGATTCAGATATTTAAAAATAAAATCTGCTTTTGGGAGAAAAAAATTAAGGTCTGTTTAAGAAAAAAAATGAATATAGTATTTGTGGTTTTAAAATGAAATTAAAAATGTGAATAGAATATGATCATTTTTATTTTTTTAGTGTCTTGGAAAATTGATTGATTTTACAAAATTAGAATTAACCTAATTAAATAAATTAATTTAGAAAAGAAAGTGTAATCTCTTCCTTGATTCAGACAGGCAAAGTAAAGGCATTGAGAATTGATATAGTTTTAATATCACAAACAATCACAATTATCACGGTTATCAAATGCCTTAATTTTGCATTTTTTATTATAATACTAAATATTTAACAATGAATGAGCATTTGCAATCTAATGATGTATATATTGGTGACATAACAATATACTAATAATGTCTTAAATTATTGCAGGGGAAAAATGTATTGTTATTAGGACTGCAAGTTTTAGTATAGGGACTGCAATGTTTTGAAATGAAGCAGTTCTAGACTGCAACATTAAAAATCCTGTGAGGTAACCATATGACCAGTCTTGCTTGTGTTCACAATGATGCTGGTTCAGGTTGATTTTTGTTTTGTGATCTAGATGCTAAGATAGTAAGAACAATTTTAAATACTGAAAGAATTTGTGAGAAAAATATATACACCAACAATAACTGTCAGGCTTCAATGGTAGACTTTTGTACCAAAATTTAAGTGTAAACCAGATGCACATAGTTCTCTGCATATCTAATTTAGATCCTACAAAGGGATTTCAATTAGAGTGAACAATACAAATCAGATATGAAAAAAATAACCCTGAGTCAAAATTCCAGAAGGGATTATAATCAAGATGAGCTTCTGCTGGCATATTTTGTATTTGTATGGAAAGTCACAATTCCAGTTTGGAAATTGTACACACATTCATTTTTATTTTTTGTAAAGAAAGTAACAGTTCTAGTATGGAAATTGAACACAAGTTAGTCACAATTCCAGATTGGAAAGTGTGTGTGTGTGTGTGTGTGTGTGTGATATTTTTAACGTAGCTTTAATAATTTTCCAGTCATATTGGTATGATGTCTGCATTGTGGCACATTATAATGACATCAAGCACTGACGCATCATGCCACAGACATGTAGCATGATGTCGCACCCAGTCACATTATCCTGACACCAGGCTGACCAGTCCTAACACTAGCCTTTTAAAGCTGAGTGCCAAGCTAGGCAGTTGTTAGTACCATTTTTATAAGTCTTTGGTATGACTTGGCCAGGGTTTGAACCTGCAACCTCTTGCATTTGAGGCAGATGCTCTAACCACTAGGCCACCAGAGCGGACCATGTTTGGATATTGTAGATACATTAAGTTTTAGTATTTGTAAAGAAAGTCACAATTCCACTTTGGAAATTGTAGATAAATTCAGTTTTAGTAATTTTCCAACATAATATCTGGTATAAGAAATTATATTCAAAATTAGAATAATTACATTCTGCAAAATCATTGGTATTTACAAAAAATAGTCCAGCATTTCCAGCACAAAAAGTCCAGAGAATAATATCTGATTACAGGAGTTTATCCAGATAGGTTACAAAACCAAAACGACATCATAGTAGATGTGTTGCATCCTAAAGATCCCCTTGCTTGTCGACTTGGCCAACATGGATGTGATCCTTCATTAATATCTTCTCTCAAAGAGAATCAGAATGTGGCGTTATGTCCTACCAATCCATTCATTTCATATTTATTTATTATTTTGTGAATAGATTTATTAGCTGACTTTATAATGCTTATTGCTTGAAACACAGCTTATAAACATTATTATAACTTTAAAATAAATTACAACATTAAATTATTTACCATGATCATCTGTGATTAAAAAAGATGTAAGATTATTATTAAAATATACTGTTGAAAGTGATGTAACTCAAAATAATAACAAGCAGTGTTTTCAATATGAGCTTTTGTGATAACATGCATATCAGATTTTCATAGTGTAAATTGCATGTTTTGAAGAATGTTAAAAACAAAAAAGCTTGCCATGAAATCAGAAGAAAAAAAAAAATGTGAATTAGAAGAAAAAGCAGAAGAACTTGAATAAAATTAGATTGGGATAGCCAAAATTTTCAGCATTATTAGTATTAATTCAGTTGTTTAAAATGTATCATAGTTTTGCTCCTAAGTATATACAAGATGTAATTCAACCTATGTGTTGTTGACAGTGATATACACACTACTCAACTGTCAAATACAATTTATCTCCCTTTGTGCAGAACTACATTGTATACAAAAATCATTTCAGCCTTCAACATTTCAACTGTGCAACATGTTACCAACTAAAATAATTAGTAACCCATCCAGCCAAAATCATGAAACTTACATAAATCTAGATAAAGATAAAATTCCTTTGTATTATTATATTGGTGATCAGGTGGAGTATTTTTAACATATGCATTTGAAAACAAAGTGATTATAAGTACTGTACATGCAGATAAGTAGAAGCAAATGAACTCTTTGTATTAGACTAAAATGTACAACTCTAAGACATCGTGTTCTCTTTACATTAACATCTCAACTTACAGTTATGACATTATTTTATGGCAGTTGTATGTGCTCTGATGAAATTAATATGCAAATATTTATGACAGTACAAACCATCATGAAATTGTCAAAGTATTTTAAAGTTAATACACAGATCACAACCACACATATGTATTCCAATGTTTCTTTCTATAATATGATCTTGGAAATAATTACATATACTAGAATTAATCATATATATTTATATTTGTATATTGACCTATATATATAACAGTTTTGTAATTGCGTATATCTGGATATTTGTTTTAATAACTTTCTCATCTTTTAAAAATAATTTCGTAATATCTATACATTTCAGACTTGAATTTTTGAAACTTTTGGTTTGAGAATAAGAAAGCAGTCATGCCGCCCCTGGACTGGGACAAGGTGATGGCTGCCAAGCCGGCAAGTCTGAAGGATGAGGAAGTAGATGCTTTTTTTGAGGAACTTGTGTCTGTAAGTACCTTTATGTATCATGCACACCTAGCCATGAACAGCACAGTCTCAGATAAGCCATTACATTAGATAGGGTCTCTTCTAGAACAGCAAATTTGAGATTTTTTAAAACTACTAAATACAGAGATGACAGTCTTTTAGGGGTGGAATGGTGCAAAATTAAGATTTTTTGATGTTTGTTAAAAATGTTAAAATTGTTCGAATTTGTCTGATTTGTCAAAAAATGATGTTTTGTTTGGGAGTTAGGTAGTTTCACATGTTTTGTGTAAAAGTGATTCCAATTTATGTAAATTAAGGTGGGATTTAACAAGAAAAGTAACGTTTGCAAATAGGATGTGGGATTTCATAACAAAATAATGGTAGGGCTTGTAAATATATTAAGGGAATGTCTGGTCAGTTTTTTAAATGTGATTTTTTTTTAAAGTTTGCTTGAATCACATAATCACACATCCTGGATTAGACTCTGATGAAAGTGAATTTTAGCATGATTAAAAATGTAGAGATTATGATTTACCCTGATATTTGTATGCACTTGTTTGTGTTTTGTGTCAGTTATGACCACTGGTCATGTGGGTAGCAACTGCAATGTCATCACATTTATCTTGTACATCATTAAATACTCATAAAATCTTTAAGAATCTTACTTCATGTGAATGTATCACGATCCAAAATATGTTTATCACCATTAATTTCTCTTTAAAAAGGAGCACTGCAAGCTTGATAACTTCATCATTTGTCACTACAAAATACCTCTGCACCCATGATGGCCAACACTAGCTTTCATGACTGGTTCCACACATTAAATTTATCCTATTTCAAATTTAAAAAAATTAAATTTCACAGTGTAAATACTCACCTTTTGTACAAGTATGAGTATCTTGTGAACTTCTAATATTGTATTCTTCATTTTATGCTAGTCAATGTATTTTAATGTTGTCGGTGTTCAGTGACACATATTTACTCTTCAACCTGTGCCTAACAACCTTGGTTACTTTCTACAAGGCTTTAATGTTTAACAGACAAGATAACAGATAATGTGAAATGTTTATTTATATGCAACTATTTGAATGTAATCATTTAAGTTATGTTAATTCACTTGTATGATAATTCCCAGTTTGTCACTGGATGTAAAGTATCTATTGCGCTTGACCTGTCACAGAATTTAAAGTATCCATTCTGCATGATCTGACCTGTTCAGCATCCTGGATAAGCAATGATTGGTCAGAATTACATCAGCTGACTTTTTCTGAAGAGTCTAAATAGGAGCAAAATTTGAATCATGGCAGACAGCTGTCAATAGTAATATCATCTATAATCATAGTGTCCGTAGTTATAGATTTCCTCTACAAAATTTCCTGTCTTGAAGTAGTTATAATTAAAAATTTACTAAATCACATTAACAAGCTATTAGATAGTTATAAAAATAAGACAAGGCAATGAATTTTTATTATCAAACTAGAGACAAATTACATGTTCATTGCAAAAATCTGAGTCAGTGCAGTTCTGTTCAGTTCATTTTCACTGCTATTCAAGGGCATACCTGAAGTATGTGTCATCGGGGGTGGGTCCTTCCTTTGATACCCCCACAAATAATTTTAAAATGTAAACACAGAAAAATGTATTATGTTTGCGAGTAGATTTTAAACAGTACAGTGTTGTCATAAGCAAATTGGAAATAACTTTTACTTTGGCTAATGTTTCATTTGGTTTGAAAACTTGTACTAATGTTTCAGCTCTCCCGATGACACCCCCCACCCCACGCCCCTTCTGGCTGTCACTGGGGCAAATTGTACTTCTTGCACCCCCTTTAGTATGCCACTGCTGCTATTGTTTTCTAACATAAAAGTTATATTGTGCCAGACTAAATTTACGCAGCTACAAGGATCTCCCATCACATAAAGAATTGAAGGTTTGCTTGTCAAATACTTACACTGCAGGCCAGGGGTGGGAAAAATATGGCCTGTGGGCCAGTTCCAGCCTGTCATCTGATTTTATCTGTTAATAAGCATCATATTGTGTGACTTTAAAAATTACTTATCCAGCACACACCCTGGAAGAAGTTGCCCATATCTTCTGTAGGCCATCCATTTCTTGTGGAATTATGAAGCATGAGTATCTATGTTTATTGTATACAATTACATATGTATATTTTAGTCATCTTTATCATTAATTTGGCATTTTATAATAATTACACTTAGTTCAAAGTAAAAGAATATCCTGAATTGAAGCATTTTTAAGTTTCTTATTGCAGTTATACAAATTAACACACACACTGCACTGTTACAATAATATGGCAGTCCACAGGACTACCTGACTTAAGTATATGGTATCCAAAACCCTGCATTCCGGAATATGATGTTTTAGATCCTGCTATTCAGTCTTTCATTTTATGATATGAGGTACACAAGATAGAAACTGATCTGCTGCAGCTTATTGTGAAAGCAGGTCTGGTCCCCAATTTCTATTTCACCAAATTTTCTTTCTCTGAATGAGATTTTTTAAATATTTTAGTATCTGTCTTATTGACTGATATCAATTTGTGAGTTTTTTGTTGAATATTAAACAGGCATTTTGGATTAAAATAAAGTCATAATATCCTGTTCCTAAAATCAGTTTTGTTTTATCTCTGAGGAAATATTTACAATCTAAATTAATTATCATAGAAGGAATCAAAAGATACATTGGAAATTACCAACAGATTTACAGTGTTGGGGCAGTGATGTCATCCAATCAAGGGGATTTAACCCATTGTAAATGGCTGGAGTTTGTGTTTGCTAACATACTGAATCGACTGTATTTATGAAAATCGAATGACACTAAAAATAGTATAACTTGCAGTAGTGAAGTAGAATAAACTATCATCTGTCTTTTTACAGTACGATCCGACAGAGACAGATGCAGCCAAACTTCAGCAACTGTTCAAGGTGGCCAAAAGGGTGATGAAATCCAAACATGAACAGGTAGAAGAGGCAATGGATGTAATGGAAAAGGAGGCAAAGGACTCAAAAAAGAAAGGTAATGACTCAAAAAAGAAAGGCAATGACTGTTGCTGTCCATTTTTGCTGTCCATTTTAACTGAAATTCTACTCTTTAGGTTGTCACTGATATAATCCTATCTGAAGACATTGTTCAGTTGCTTTATAGAATTTTAACAGCTGATGCACTGACTGGAAGAATCTTATAACAGTTACAGACTTTTTCCAGAGTCCATAAATTTTAGATAAACTACCATATATACTCACTTATAAGTCCAATTGCAAGCTGCACACACCCAGATCTGCTGTCACATAATGCATCAGCAGATCTGGGTCTGTGCAGTTTGTTAGGCATAATCAGTAGAACAAACAACATAGACCCTAATCTGCAGGCGCATTATGATATGACAGATTAGGATTGTTGTTACTTGCAGTTTGATTCGACCTATAAGCAAGTATATAATGTATGATTTGTTTCCCCATATTTGTATATAATTTTTGGCAAATTTAAAACAAGATTTTACTTGCCTACCAAATTTTTCAATTTTTGATGCTCTTCCAGACCAAGAGAGATTGTGTTTTTTTATAATTTAACTGTAATGATTTATTACCTACTTCTGTTATTGATAAAATAATAAATGTGCACTGAATTGTATGATATTGTTAATTCTTTTAATTTTCTAACAAATACTGTGACAAAGTTGAATTTTAAGACAAAAATGTATATGTAAAATTCAGAGAGATGAATACCACAACCTGATTAGTATAACTTCTGCAAACACTAGACAATAAGGAAAACCTTAAAGAGAGCACAAGGTTGCTTTTGCATCTATGATGCTAATATTATCATGCCGTCTGTTATGTTTTTTTAAATTATGGACCGCAAAGTCTCTATGAGCAGCATGTAACTTTCACTAGGAGGTTGATTTGATATAGAAGATGCACAGACAATTCTTAAACAGTGAATCCTTTCAAGCCCAAAAACTCCCTAAAGTTCTTTTGAAATCAAAATATTGTTTTCCTGAATTTTTCATTTTTTTTTCATTTCAATTAATAATTAAACTTAAAATCTACCACTCTGAAAACTCCAACAAATTTTTGTCCCAGAGTTCAGTTTAACACTGAAATGAACTCCATAAAATTGAAACTTGCTCAAAACATGGCTAGGTAGGTGCCAGATCTTGAGTTTGGCCAACGTCACTCAGCACATGCATTGGCACAGTTATGGTCCTTGTAATCAATAGGTTTATTAGTAGTCTCTAAACCTAGTTAAGGTGACAGCTTTCAAAGTAATCATTTGTAATAATGGCCTGCTTTGTTTGCAAGTGAAAGGCGATCATGAGATCGTGTTTATTTGCTGATCATCTATGTCCAGTACTATACAGCTAAATGATCCTTTGTCTGTCTGTCTCTCTCTCTGTCTCTCTCTCAAAATGAAATCTTAAAATGAATTTTTTATTCTTTAACTGATGCTTTATCTATCTCTGGTCATTTTGTTTGTCGGTTATACATATCATCGTTGTAACCATGGTTTTAAACACTCTCTCTCTCTCTCATTCTTTCACACAAACAATTTTGTGAAGAATATTCTCTCGCTTTCACAAGCTAGATGACATTTTTTTCAAATAATGTAAATTTACATAGTTATTACAAACACTTATAGAATAAATATCACTTGAAACAAGATAATGATATTAATAAAATAGAATGTAGTCACTAATTAGTATATACATTATGTTATCGGTAAGGGGACATAACTGATTGCCTCTCATGTTTTGTGAAATTTGAGAACCTTTGTAAACTGAAAGCCCCTCAAAACTGAATGTTTTTACTGGTCTTATGGGATTTCGATTTGAGAGGTTAACTCTGATAATGAAATTCCTGATTGATTTATTACCGCATTGTAAAATTATATTTCAGAACAAGAAATGAAGAATGAAATTAAAGATCTGGAGAAAAAAATGAAGGAGCTTGAGGTATTTTAATACAATTCAGTATTTCAGTCCTTGACATGGTATGAACTCATATAAGCTTTGTTTACTCAATTTAAATATGCAGATAATTTTAATTGAATGCCAGTTTGATATGAAGTTTATTACTCAAGTTGCTTGTGAAGAGAATATTTAATTATTGAATGAAATTCATTAATTCTAAATGAAAAGGTCATGAAGATGTTTTTAACCAGTGCCTGAATTCCATTACATGTTTGTTTTGTTAGCTTGTGAGATAAATGTCTGGCAATTTGATTATGAAATACATTCAAATGCCTTTGACGTTATTATCCTATCCTATGTGTTGTCCTGAGGTAATATCATGGATGTGTTGTAAAAAATATTAAATGAGTTAATAAAATGTAGTATCATAGGAAATATATGTGTGTGTGTTAAGAAGCATGAATTGAGATATGAGAAAGACATTTAAATATAACGTATGTATTTTCTTTTACTAAAGTCATTTGTAGTCTATTATAAATTATATATGGAAGTTTAATAAAGTGAGTTGTATGTTTTGTAATAGAGCAGAAGTGCTGGCAATACCACTTTGTTTGGTTAGTACTTTTTAAGGAAAGTGATATATATATATATATATATATATATATATATATATATATATAATGGCACTTCTTCTGTCACATTTTTCATTATTGTTCGTAGACCACTAGTCATGGCAGAGTGGTGGTTGCCTGTCATGATATTTTAAGCATTGTAAAGTCTTTTCTGAGCACATGCTGTCAAAAAGAGTGTTCATTTTTTTACACAACACTGTTCTTTTTGAGTTACAAATGGTAATGAGAGACAGCATTGACATGCACTCCACTGGTACATTTAAAATAGTTCATGCACTGCAAGTAAAAAATTGAAGTTAATGGTGTCCTGTTGATTGTCAAAAGGCAAGTGTTAATTGTTGCCAAGTGCTGTGTATGAAACCACAGAATATTTAAGAAAGAGTAGTCTCAAAGGAGTATATGGTGCACCCGAGAGATGACTGATCCTAATGGAGGGCACAGGGCTGATCCCACCTAGAATAGGCTTGGGACAACACTGCTTGTGCTGTGACTTAATGTTCACGATATTTTTTTTTAAAGAAATTTGGCCCAGAAACAACAGGTACAGGAACTGCAAGAGTGTTACGAGATGAGCTTCAGGACTTACAGAAACAAGTTGAGGATTTGCAGGATGAAAAGAAAGATCTACAGAGAGCTCTGCAAGATGAAAGACTAAGCTCAGAAAAGGTAAATTTCTTTACGTGATACTTTTGCCTTTGGGTAAGCAATTATGCTATCAGATTAAAAGTAGGCTGGATATATTGGCTACCTGCTGCTCCACATTTAATTCTAACCTAGGTAATGAAATAATAGCCTCTGTACTCAACACAGACAAAATCTGCATACATGTACATACTATGGCATGTATTTGGTACTGACATGGACATGTCTGAATTTTCATAAAAATTATTTATAAATACATAATTAAATGGTTTTGTGAATTTTATTAGAATTAATTTGAGACTTGGGTGAAAAACTATCATATTTTACAGTTAGTCTAATCAAGAGATGTAGTCTTTTACATGCTGTCCTATCAAAATATGTAGCCCCTGCATGCTGTCCAATCAAAAGATGTAGCCCCTGCATGCTGTCTAATCAAAAATATGTAGCCCTTACATACTGTGGATGGCATAGTGTTTTAATTTTAATTTGCAACATTATGTTATAAGTGTTTCAATTAAGAAAATGTAACTGTACAGTTGTGTAAATAGTAAAATCTTAGGAGAATTATTTTGAACCTTTCAGATATTATTTTTGAATTGTTTTATTGAACTAATTTATCTGTCTTTAATCTAAACATTTTTGTGCAAATTCAACATAGGTGTTTTTCTCCTGTCAAATTATGATGTTGTAAATTTAACATTTTGTTCTCTTCTTTGTATTTTTTTTACAGTACAGTGAAAGAATCAATGAACTGGAGAAAGAAAACAGAGACCTTAGAGAAGACGTGAGTGTACTACTTATTGGCCTTGGTAACAAAAGGTTTTGGAATTTTAAAACAGAATACATAAAACCCAAACTGGAAAGTGCCTTTTTTACATGCTGTAATCAACAGTAATATGCACAAACCGTAATTCAGAAACAAGCATTTTATTTTAAGCACTATCTGGGACAAATTAAAATGAGGCCAAATTTGTCACATGCATTTAGGTTTTTACTGTCAACACTTATTTCAAGTTAGGCATCAGCACTCATTCACCATTAAGCTTTTTGCTGTATTCTGTGATTCTCAGCTATTGTATTAGCTAAGAGATAATAGGACACCTGAGATTTTCACAAAGTTAATGGACCAGGATTGCTTGTCGACCTCAGCATTATCTATGTCATGCTTATCACATTAGTATTTTGAAGCATTTACTTATTAATCTTGCCTTGATATGATAGGACTTACACAAATAAACAAAATGCCAATTTGGATTGTTTATTAAAACAAATTATTGTAATCTTCAAATACATATTTCCAATACATATGAAGGCCACATATAGAATGTCAGCAAACAAACTAAACAAGCTTTGTTCAGTAAAGCTGTGCCATTACTTGCATGCTTTTAATAGTAATATAACATATGCCAAGAAAGTAAGGTCAGCATTTCTGTAGTATATAGGTGCCTATGTACATATATGTGCATGGAATTTTCTTAGACTGAAATCTTGGACACAGCCAGTACAGTATAAGGATCTACACAATTCTTGCTGGAGTACTCCACAGTGTGATCTTCATTTGCAATAGAATGAAAGTGATGGAAATAGTTATTTTTGATTATAAAGGGCTTTCACTAACATTTTTAAGCTCTATTTTAGGAGTGGATTCAGGTGCCATTAGATTAGGAGTGGATTCAGGCACCATTAGATTAGGAGTGGATTCAGGCACCATTAGATTAGGAGTGGATTCAGGCATCATTAGATTAGGAGTGGATTCATTGTGGCCCATTTTATTTTAATATTCAGTTACAAACTTTGGACCTGTAATAGACATGGATTCAAAGAAAATGTTGGGCTATTTTTTTCAAAGCATATCATCTTTTCTGAAATGTAACTATTTGATCAGCTTGAAAACTCATTTACCATAATGATGTTATTGTTGTTTTGGTTTAGCTTTTACTGTATTCATACCCCCACCCCCACATGCATACAACACATGCAAATATTTATTTGTGAGCTTTTGCATTATATGATGGTTTGATACATAATGCAGTTTGTATTTATAGACCCCAACTATTTCTTGTTTTCTTTTATCGTCAAATCTTTGACAGTGTTTAAAGGTATTTAATGCAAAAATTGAAACTTTTGTGTTGACTTTATACAGATTTAGCACAACTTATAGCAAAACAATTGTAATTCGTACACTTTCTAAAAGATAAATTCCTAGAGTTACAGTATTATTTCGTTGCCTGTTTTTTTTAAAGCATTGGCAAACATGTATATATTATGTTGAGATGAGGTATCGATGATGTATCAATGTGTCATTTGGCAAGTCTTTTGGGAATTAATATAACTAAAGAGATTAACTTACATATTTTCCAGCTTCATGTCAGTGTTCTACAAAAATGACGAAACTATTTTGACAGGTCGTTAGTTTGTAGACATTATCATCATTTCTTAATCTTCTGAATACACTGGAATAATACCTGGCTTCACTTTTGAGATACTGTAATTTTGTTAGCATTAAAATTTACAGTTTTATTTTTTGTCTTAAAAGTGTTTCAATATTTTTGTTTATCTCTCTGAATCTAGAGTGAGCAGATGCGTCAGGACATTGTAGAGTACAAGAAACAGCTTCAGACACACACTCGCACTCTTGCTCGTGAAGAAGAAAGTGATTATCGTGAAAAAATGAAGAGAAAGAACAGAGAACTTGCAGATGCTATGGAAGAATTGCAGGTAAAATATTGACACATCACGTTAAACTCATACTTTTAATCATTTTTGGTATACATCAAAATTTATATTACAGCCCTACTTAGAGCTATGTAATAATCACCTTATCCGTCAGGCCCTCTGTCAGTCCATCCAGCTGTCTATCTTCCAGCCAGCCATCAACAATTTATTCATGTTGTAAAAACTTTAATAAGAACTGTTGGATTTTCTTCCTAGCCTAGTATGCCACTTTATATTAATGAAGCCTTGTATAGTTCTATTTTTAACCCTCTCTGTCATCAATAATATTGTTAGGGTCCCATATTGGCAATCCCTCTAACTTTCATTTCTGCTGCTTAATTTTCTCAAGAATTGTTGGACTTAAGTCAGATTTGGTATGCAGTTCAATAGTGATGAAATCTTGAATGAATTTGATTTCCAACATTTCACAACACTTTGTACTGGAGTTATGTCCCTGATTTAGGCATTCTCCTGGCTTTGGTTTCTGCAGCATTACCTAACCAAGGTTTTGGGAATTTCAACCAAATTTTGTATGGGGACTTATACTGATAAGACCATGAACGACTAAATTGTCAGTGTTCTGTGACATTATTTATGGGGATTTATACTGATAAGACCATGAATGACTAAATTGTCAGTGTTCTGTGACATTATTTATGGGGATTTATACTGATAAGACCTTGAATGACTTTGATTTTCAGCGTTCTGTGACATTATTTATGGGGATTTATACTGATAAGACCATGAATGACTAAATTGTCAATGTTCTGTGACATTATTTATGGGGATTTATACTGATAAGACCATGAATGACTAAATTGTCAGTGTTCTGTGACATTATTTATGGGGATTTATACTGATAAGACCATGAATGACTAAATTGACAGTGTTCTGTGACATTATTTATGGGGATTTATACTGATAAGACCATGAATGACTAAATTGACAGTGTTCTGTGACATTATTTATGGGGATTTATACTGATAAGACCATGAATGACTAAATTGACAGTGTTCTGTGACATTATTTATGGGGATTTATACTGATAAAAACCATGAATGACTAAATTGACAGTGTTCTGTGACATTATTTATGGGGATTTATACTGATAAGACCATGAATGACTTTGATTTTCAGTGTTCTGTGACATTATTTATGGGGATTTATGGTGATAAGACCATGAATGACTAAATTGTCAGTGTTCTGTGACATTATTTATGGGGATTTATATTGATAAGACCATGAATGACTAAATTGACAGTGTTCTGTGACATTATTTATGGGGATTTATACTGATAAGACCCTGAATGACTAAATTGACAGTGTTCTGTGACATTATTTATGAGGATTTATACTGATAAGACCATGAATGACTAAATTGACAGTGTTCTGTGACATTATTTATGGGGATTTATACTGATAAGACCATGAATGACTAAATTGACAATGTTCTGTGACATTATTTATGGGGATTTATACTGATAAGACCTTGAATGACTTTGATTTTCAGTGTTCTGTGACATTATTTATGGGGATTTATGGTGATAAGACCATGAATGACTAAATTGTCAGTGTTCTGTGACATTATTTATGGGGATTTATACTGATAAGACCTTGAATGACTTTGATTTTCAGTGTTCTGTGACATTTTTTACAGAAGCTATACTGAAGATTGTTTGTCGTAACATTAGTTTCAACAGAATATCTTGACCAAGATTTGTTTGATTTCAGCCAAGTTTTGTATGGGGCTTAATACTGAGGAGATTTGGATTGAGTTTGCAGCATTACAAAACACCATTTACAGAGTTTGCATGTAGCTATGTATTTGTTAGGCCTTGAATTAGTTTAATTTCCAGTGTTCCTTCTTTAGCTTCAGTTGCATAACAATCATAGGAATGTAGAGATTCAACCAAATTCATCTTGCACCATCATATTAATGAGTCCTTGTTTCCCAACTCAAGTTCCTTGTTTTAACATTCTGCATAGCAGATTGTACTGAGCAGTGTCTTTTTGTCGTGCACCCAATGCTAATACCTGTAGCAACTCTTGTACTCTACCCCCCACCCAACCACCCAGTTGATGAGACTAAACTTAAATTCTCTGCCCAAATTATATACATATGATGTTCAGTAAATAATAAGGTGGTTACTTCATAAAAAAATTCAAACAATGTTTAAATACTTATGACCAGCAAATTGTGAACATAATCCCTTGCACAGGAAGTTCTTACTGCTTACACTAAAATTATATTCATTGATTAAAAAGGACACAATATATCTGAATTACCTGTCCTTCATTTCATCTTGAAAAAGAAATTATCTCTGCAACTTGTGTTCAATAAATTCCCAGTATGTGCAATTTTGGTCGTATGGATTTTATATTTATTCAGTACAGGTTCAGTAAACTACATAATTATTGTGATAACCTAATACATGGCTGTCATTCCTTCATCTATTCTTTTGTTTGTCCATCATTTATTCTTTTATTCATCCATCCATATGTATGTCATGCTTGTCTGTTATACTGTGTGGCAGAATACAACCCAGATTGTAGTATACATTTGCTAACTTCTTTACAAGTTGCAAATGGGATGGTGTATTTGACATTGTCACCTAGGGGCTGCAGTGAGGGATCATGATGTCACATTTGTATGAATTTCAGTTAAAATGACTTCTTTGTTCTTTAAACAGCAATTAGTTCACACCAGTATTTAGGTTTTTTTTAAAGAAGATATTATATATTAAAATTATTTTTATATCCATTCGGCCATGGCCATGGAAAGTAGCTAGACCAGGGGTCAGCAACCTACGGCACGAGAGGTTTTGTGTGACACGCAAAGGGCAGCCAAAAATCTTGATTTTAATAGTATTACTCTCTTACTGGTGGCATATTTTCATTCATTTTATAATTAATCTAGAAAAAAGTGGCATGCTATGTGAAATAGGTTGCTGACCTCTGAACTAGACTCATGAGATGCTCTGTGTTACAATTTTGTTATAAAGTTTTTTGGGTGTGTTTTTATCAAATCTATTCATCATTAAAAGTAGGAATGATTTTCATGATATACAATGTAAATTTTGCTCCACCATCTTTGTTGTGTCTTGGTAACATGGAGATTTACAGTGGACTACAATCAAAGTTCCTTCCCTTAATTTTGCAGATCCACTTATAATCACCCTGCATACTGATATACATATACTTAATTGGCATTTACTTAAGTATGTAAATAAAAATGAATTGAATTTTACTTGTGCATTTCAGAACCTGACAGATGCCAACGATGAAATGAAGCGGAAGTGTGATGAGCTGCAGGCCAGTCTCCAGGAAGCTATCCAGCAGATGGACCAAACTAATGAGGATTATCATAAGCTGAAGGTAAGGTGTTAGAATGTTTGTTGGTTTTAACACTTTACTGGTTATATCTTGCCAAGGAAATGGGAGTCAAGTGTCATTCCTTAGAACACACTGAGGTCGTGAACTTGGGCAAGGCAGGGCAGGTATCAAACCCACAACCCTTGGATTACAAGTCCAATACTCTACCAGCTGAGCTACAACTACTCCCAGCTTCCAGAACTGGGTACTTTATTAATGAGCTTTGTTAGCCCATCCAACTTTGCATCATTCCGTCAATCCATGCGTCTATATATTCAGCTTCCATATGAGGGCTGTAATTCTTATTTCAGCATGCACATCATGATCAACTTTCAGTATGGAGGCATTGTAAGATGAAAATTGTGCCACTTACTAAAAATAGATGTCACCTAGCAACAGTAAACCATAAAAGTTGGATAGTCAGTTAGCTGTTTATTTGGTATTGCGTAAAAGATACTGACAAGACACTAATTCCAATAATTTTTTACCCATTATGATCAAACTTGCTATTTGTATGCCTCCTAGGATTAAAGTATATTGCAACCCAAATTGGATCACTGTGGAATACTTTCTAGGTTGTATTAAATGTTTATAAAGAATTAGTGACTTTCTTGTAAGTTTGTGCTTACTAACAACTCTTAATAGTTTATTTTAAAGTTGCACTTGAGTTGCTCTTGTTCTTAGTTGTAAATTAGCCTTTCACATAAGTGTATGTAATGGATGTGTACATGACAACACATTCTAATATACATATTACTTTCTTGCAAGACTCTCACCAGTGGTTAATTTCAACATTGACATGTTGACTGGAATTATGTTCACTCACTCATTTCAAAATCGTCAAATTTTGCATTAGGCCTGATGCATTTGACAATGTAAGTTTAAACAATGCAGAATTTCAATCAGTTTAAAGAAACACTCTTTGCTAATATGTGTATACCAAACAGTAATTAAAGTTTCACTATTGCCAGCCTATAGATGAAATATCATGGATCAAATACTTCAACTGTGATTGAATTGTGACATGCATTATCAACTTTTGGTTAAGTTCAAACAGTCATGGTTATATTTGGATTGATGGATTTTCATCACACATTTCACACAAATTTACCAGGGTATGTAAAACATTTATAATAATTACACACGATGAAGTGAGAGGTTATGAAATTGGTGCATATGTACCTTAAATGAGACAGTAAATCAGACCTTTAGATAAGAAATTTAATAATTGGATATTTGGCTAACTGGTTCCAAAATAGTTTGTTTTGTTCAAACTTTGGTAGGATATGTTTAGCAAATTACAAAAAACAATACAAGAGACTAAATATTCAGAACATTAATAATGCGTTTTAAAATGCCTCTGTCACCTTGACTATCAAGATTAATTCAGAAGGAGCCTATTGTTTCTCTCTATTCAGTGAGCATTCCTGGCAGTGATAAAGTAATGTAATTTATATATACATAGAACATGCTGAATTTGTCCAAATGGCTTATTCTGTATGTATGTAATGCACCATCATGAACTATGTATTGTTCTTTAAGTAAAATCAATACTTTGTCAGCTTGTGTATTTTGAATACTTTTAAAACATTCAAAATTTAGCTTGCCAGCACTATATTGCACTGTTTTCAGTATAGTCAGCACTGGAATTATGAATGGAATGTACACCATTTTATGTTTAAGTAAGTATAGTCAGCACTAGAATTATGAATGAAATGTACACATTTATATGTTTAAGTAAGTATAGTCAGCACTGGAATTATGAATGAAATGTACACATTTGTATGTTTCTGTAAGTATAGTCAGCACTGGAATTATGAATGAAATGTACACATTTATATGTTTCTGTAAGTATAGTCAGCACTGGAATTGTGAATGGAATGTATACCATTTTATGTTTAAGTAAGTTTAGTCAGTACTGGAATTATGAATGAAATGTACACCATTTTATGTTTCTGTAAGTTTAGTCAGCACTGGAATTATGAATGAAATGTACACATTTATATGTTTCTGTAAGTTTAGTCAGCACTGGAATTATGAATGAAATGTACACCATTTTATGTTTCTGTAAGTATAGTCAGCACTGGAATTATGAAATGTACACATTTTTATGTTTAAGTCAGTATTTGTGTAGTAAAGCTTTGCTGTCTTCTCACAGCTCCAATTCTTGTTAGTTTGTCTGCATAAGATATGTAAAGATCTTATTAGAAAGCCTGTTTTATTATTGGAACATAAAAATAAATAAGAAATACCATGAATTCTTACACACCCATTATTTCATTTGAATGCAATCACTTAGAAATACTGGCTTCAGTTGAAAAAATAAAAGATTGACTAATGAATTCTACACTCACATAATTCCACTTTTTTTTAGCTTGTTCTTCAACAGAGTGATGCTGTCACTGACAAAATCAGACAAGAAAATGATATTCTCAGATCTCAGGTCAGTATTTTCTACTGTTATTATTATTATTATTATTATTATTATTACTATTATTATTATTATTATTATTACTATTATTATTATTATTATTATTACTATTATTATTATTATTAATATTATTATTATTACTATTATTATTATTATTACTATTATTATTATTATTATTATTATTATTATTATTATTATTATTACTATTATTATTATTATTATTATTGTTTGAGTAATTACACATGCATTCATTTCTTAACTACCATGTCAATATGTTAAAGGATAGAATAAATGGATGTATTTTGGTATGAAATGTTCTGTTTTTATAAATATTCATAAGTAGATATTTTTATGCAGCTGTCTTGATGTTTGTAATGTTTGAGTTATCCTATGAATCTATTCAATATAAAACAACAGAACGTTTTTATATTACAGTGTATCTTTTTTATGGACATTCAAAATATACTGTATTATAGGAGTAATTTTTATATACTTAGACAAGTAATGAACAAATGGTCTTTTCTTTTTCATAGGTTGCAGATCTTACAGAACAGGTTGAATCCAAGACAGATGCTGATGATGCAATAATGGTGGCTCTAAACAACAAAATTGAAGAATGGAAGGTACAACATATTTTCTTACCTTTGATCTTAAAACCTCTCTTGATGAAAGTCTGTAAATGTGAAGTTACTTCCCTTGTTTAATTTGACATCAGAACTTAAAAGTTTTCATGTTCATTAGAAAGCAACATTTGACAATCTTTTATAATAAACATACTTTCCCAACCCTGAGAACAGAGTTAATCTTAAGGAATGATGACTCTTTGTCACTATGACCAAATTTTCATTTTACTTAAATGTGACTTGTGTAGGTTTCAGAAAAATTGTATGAAAAAATCCAACTTCTATGCTTTCACAAATAAAGATATCTTCACAAACATCATACTCAGCAATTACTTGTGTAATATGTATAGGCTTTTGCAATTGTTCCCTATATTTCCATTCTGACTTCATTTATGAGTAAAGTTTGAACTATTTCCTAACTTTTTATGACCCTGATATGTAATATAGGGAGAAATAGTTATAGCTGTGTCACCCTGATATGTAATATAGGGAGAAATAGTTATTGCTGTGTCACCCTGATATGTAATGTAATTTTGTATGTCGGGAAAGTTGGAAAGAGGTACGTTTTGATTCTTGAAATTTTCCACATTCATTATTTTGTATATTATTATGGAAGCACAATGTGGCATAGGTGGTATAAACCTGAAGGTGATTGGCCTTAAGTAATATATAAATTAAGTATGCTTGGTCTTACATAGTATGTTAATTAAGTATGCCTGGTCCTAAGTAGTATATAGATTGAGTATGATTGTGCCTTAATTAGTTTATAAATTAAGTATGCTTGACCTTATATAATAGATTAATTGCCAGGCTCTAAGTAGTATATAAATTGAGTGTGATTGGACTTTAAATAGTATATAAATTATGCTTGGCCTTAAGTAGTAAATGAAGTATGCTTGGCCTTAAGTAGTAAATGAAGTATGTTTGGCCTTAAGTAGTAAATGAAGTATGCTTGGCCTTAAGTAGTAAATGATGTATGATTGGCCTTAAGTAGTAAATGAAGTATGCTTGGCCTTAAGTAGTAAATGAAGTATGCTTGGCCTTAAGTAGTAAATGATGTATGATTGGCCTTAAGTAGTAAATGAAGTATGCTTGGCCTTAAGTAGTAAATGAAGTATGCTTGGCCTTAAGTAGTAAATGAAGTATGCTTGGCCTTAAGTAGTAAATGAAGTATGCTTGGCATTAAGTAGTAAATGAAGTATGCTTAGCATTAAGTAGTAAGTGTTGTATGCTTGACCTTAAGTAGTAAGTGTTGTATGATTGGCCTTAAGTAGTAAATGAAGTATGCTTGGCATTAAGTAGTAAGTGTTGTATGCTTGGCCTTAGGTAGTAAGTGTTGTATGATTGGCCTTAAGTAGTAAATGAAGTATGCTTGGCCTTAAGTAGTAAATGTTGTATTCTTGGCCTTAAGTAGTAAATGAAGTATGCTTGGCCTTAAGTAGTAAATGTTGTATGATTGGCCTTAAGTAGTAAATGAAGTATGCTTAGCATTAAGTAGTAAGTGTTGTATGCTTGGCCTTAAGTAGTAAATGAAGTATGCTTGGCCTTAAGTAGTAAATGTTGTATGATTGGCCTTAAGTAGTAAATGAAGTATGCTTAGCATTAAGTAGTAAGTGTTGTATGCTTGGCCTTAAGTAGTAAGTGTTGTATGATTGGCCTTAAGTAGTAAATGAAGTATGCTTGGCATTAAGTAGTAAATGAAGTATTCTTGGCCTTAAGTAGTAAATGAAATATGCTTGGCCTTAAGTAGTAAATGCAGTATGCTTGGCCCATAGGGAACCAGTATCACCAGTGTCAAAATTGAGAGTGTAGTATAATCTGTGCAGAAAATACCTGCTGCTTCAGTTCTTAAAATTTATTAAACCTTTTAATTAGTTTATCTTTAATCAACATTGACAATTTTTTCAGACCATTTTGCAAGACAAGGATCAAACAATATTAGAACAACAAGAACAGATCTTCCACTTAAGGGATCAGCTGATTGCTGCAAATATGGACACGGATAAAACTTCTGTAGCGGCACTTTCTAGGGTGGTGAAAGAGAAAGATAAACAAATTGAAGAACTAACAGAACAAATCAAGACTTATGTTGATGAGATGGAAACCAATGCTGCCATTATAGATGATCTGAGACAAGAGCTTGAGAAAAGTGAGTTCTCTCTCTTTCTTTCTCTCTCTTTCTCTCTCTTTCTCTCTCTCTCCTCTCCTCTCTCTCTCTCTCTCTCTTTTGGTAGGCATGGTTACCAGTTTGGTAGAGTGTTGAACTCATAATCTAAGGCTCATAAGTTCAATGCCAGCCCAAGATGACTACCTGAATGTTTCCTTGGGAAAGTTACTTAATTTCCATTTCCATGTCATTACATAGCCAATATTGTGTTGAAAGTCCTATTTTAAAAAAAACAAGACAAAACTAATTCTTTTTCCCTCTCCATTTCCTATTTGTTATGATTACCTGCAGTATTGAAAATAATCCATTCCTAAAGACTACTAGCTGCAGCAGCTAAATGAGATGACTTAAATGAATGCTTTAAATTATACAGTTGAATTGTGCTCATTACGCATAAAATGTATCATTTTCATCTTTTTTTTCTTCTTCAAATATACTTCACCAGTGTAAATTAAAAATTACCTAAAATTGGTTTGCCTCCCATCCAGTTTATCATCATATCTGTTGCAGCTGGGAAAGGCCCTGGAGATAGGCAGCAGCAGAAAATAAAAGAACTTCAGAATGAAGTTAAATTTTTGCAAGAGAAAAATAAGGAGTATGCCGGAGAAATGAAATCGGTAGGTTAACCATACACATGTCCACAAGTACAAACACAGTCTGTGAACATTTCTTTTATTTTCCAATGAAACAGGTGATACTTTTTTTATACTTTTGCATGTGACTTATTTTAAGTAAATAAATAAAGATATGGTATTAAGCAATACAAGCCTGGCACATTTTTAAAAAGATGGTCAAAAGAATTTAAAAATACGGTACCTGACTGCTAACTCGAATTAATATAGTACTTTCATAAGGAAAATGATTAAGTATCAAATTTTACATGAATTAGCATACAGTGCAGTTGTTAACATAATAAATATTTGTTATGATTTTTTTCAATTTTTTCATGTACTTTTAAAATATAATTTTGATGATTTCTAACATGAGGTGTACTGTTTTATGTTAAAAAAAATCTCTGATCAGTAAGCCATTTTTGTTTATATATATCAGGGCTCAAATTTAACACAAATTTCTTTGTAGCCAGAAGGACTAGTACACTGAGAAATTTACTAGTCCTGCCAAATCTTTACTAGTCCTGTCCACTAAACAATGTCACACACTTGTATTGAGATTAACAACAATTTTATTTCATAAATAGCATTATCATATGAAATGCAGAAGTACAGAAGTATAAATCCCGCTTCAAATCATCAATCAGTCAATTCACATTTTTTGTTTCTCAAGATAACCTGGATCCAATTCCAGAAAGAGATCCAGGTTCCTTTCTTGTCCTCTACCTGCACTCGGGGTCCATATGGGGTTTGTTCTGGTCTCCTTACCCGTCTCCGTAAAACATTGCAGTGCAGTGGTGATGACCTTCAGGATCCCTTCTGCCTTCTCTACAATATCAATTGCTAGGAACAATTATTAATCTCTCCTCCTTTGTGAATTCTAATATATACAATTTCCTCCTGAATTGGAGTTTCAGTACAACCGTCACACACTACACACCTTTGAAAAATTTCTGCATTTTACTTTCAGCCATGTAGTGAGTAAATGTAACAACCTGTTTATCATTCCTGTAAGTCTCTCAAACATCAACTCCTTCCATCTCATCCAGCTGACACATTCATACAAAATCAGTGATGGGTCTTTTGTTCTTTATGATAGCATGTGCATTTTAAACAAATTAACGTGCTGGTCAAACACATTCCGATTTAAACTTTCTGTGATCTTACCAGCGGTCGATTCTTCTGGTGGTATCTGCATAGCTGCTTTTCTCTCTGAACTCTCATTGTGTTGCCCACAGCTTTCATGTACGTTTACCGATTCAATTTTAAAGTTCGAACAACCAGCTACAAAACTGGATGTTTTCTCTGTTATGTTTTTGCGAATTCCGTACACCAGTTAGACCGCATAACGTTCTTTTCCTCATCATAATTCATCCATTCCCTCTCTTTTGTCCATGTCTTCTGAAACGTTTGATTATGCATTTCCCTATCATAAGAATTATTCCTGTTTTTCATGTCATTTTCATTCAACTTTTGCTTTTTTTCCGGTGGCTAAACACTTTCTATAAAACGCCACATTTTGCCTGTTTTATAAGGAGGGAATTGTGCCTCATGTTGAAATACGAGTTGTTGCAGTATAGCTGATGCGAATTAGTTAAAGTGAGAAAAAGAATGGCACAGTGTCCTTTATATCAGAAAATCAGAGCAAGAAACACATTTCAAAACATGTACCTTTGCCCTAACTTCCCCTAAAATTAAATGGCCTCTCCCTAATAAAGACTTGACTTCAGCAGATGTTCTGCAGGATCAAAGCAGTGGCTATTGTAAACACTGTTATAAAATATTAGCATCAGAAGATAATGTTAGTTTCAGCTTGGAAAAGGTGTGTTCCTATTAAACAAATCCATCTGACTCGTCGCGTTGTATTTAACAGCTCCAATTACGGTCTCATCTTTAATAGCGTAAGTTTGGTAATTTTTCCTAATTAATCGGACCTCAGTGTATTGCTGAAATTAATAATAAGGCGGAAAAGTTTCAAATCTTAGATGCCTATGCTCAGAGATTTTAATTCCCAACAAATATACGGCATTCTGCTTGGATATCTTCACGTGTATCCAATTATTTGTTCATTCTTGTAAGGGAAAAAAAAATAAAAACTATTCTTATCATCATAGAAAAAGTAGTTGTATGGAAAGGATGTGTCAATAAAGTAATCGTAATAAATTGATCTAATTCTTATAATTATTTCGATGCAAATGTAAAATATGCAGTTTTCCGAGTGTGACTGCTTGAGTGTTTGGCAAGAGAGCCAAAAAAACAAAAAACAAAAATATTACACAAAAAAACATGCAAACTAATTTCTTTGAATAGTTTTTGCCGTGTTCGTTTGTGTGGTTTACCCATTTGTAGTTTGTTCACTGTGGTGAATAAAGTGTGATACCACGTCATTTTTCATTAAATTCATTATCAGACACTAATTAGGATCAGTTACCCAAGTCCTGTTGTTAATGACGGGACCATAATTGGCACTGTTAAGCGAAATACACAAAATCGGATGGCTTCTAACACACATTTTCGAGGCAAAAATTGACTTCATCTTTTCATGCTAATATTTTATGACTGTGTTTACAATGGTCAATTCTTTGATTCTATAGAACATCTGCTGAAGTCAGATCTTTATTAGGGAATGGCAAAAACCAAGCACTGACTGTTGATAACCGAAACTTACTAGCCCATCAGACTATTGACATTATGAAAGTTACTAGTCCGACTGGAAATCTACTAGCCTCGGGCTAGCGGACTACCGCTAATTTTGAGCCCTATATATATATATATCCATACATACATACATACAAATGTATAAACATCAATAATGAGTGCAGTATTTTTAAATACACTTGACATTATTCTGATGTGAAATATACACAGATTCCAATCGAGTATGTATGTTGGGCAATGTCTCTTTTGCAATAATAAAAACATCATTTGCAGTTATTTGAACTGATCAAAGTAGACAAAGCTTAGAATATAATTCTTTTCATGCCATTGATATTCTTTCTAGATGGCAGATTCTAGAATATATTTTTCTATCAGATTCCACAATCTTTATCAATGAGTTGCTTGGATATAATATTGATCGGTGCATTCATTTTGCCTAAGCAGACCAAGTTGTAATATTCATCTTTCTTATTCATTTGACCAGGCAGGACAAGTTGTAATACTCATCTTTCTTATTCATTTGACCAAGCAGGACAACTTGTAATATTCATCTTTCTTATTCATTTGACCAGGCAGGACAAGTTGTAATATTCATCTTTCTTATTCATTTGACCAAGCAGGACAAGTTGTAATATTCATCTTTCTTATTCATTTGACCAGGCAGGACAAGTTGTAATATTCATCTTTCTTATTCATTTGACCAAGCAGGACAAGTTATAATATTCATCTTCCTTATTCATTTGACCAAGCAGGACAAGTTGTAATATTCATCTTTCTTATTCATTTGACCAAGCAGGACAAGTTGTAATATTCATCTTTCTTATTCATTTGACCAGGCAGGACAAGTTGTAATACTCATCTTTCTTATTCATTTGACCAAGCAGGACAACTTGTAATATTCATCTTTCTTATTCATTTGACCAGGCAGGACAAGTTGTAATATTCATCTTTCTTATTCATTTGACCAAGCAGGACAAGTTGTAATATTCATCTTTCTTATTCATTTGACCAGGCAGGACAAGTTGTAATATTCATCTTTCTTATTCATTTGACCAAGCAGGACAAGTTATAATATTCATCTTCCTTATTCATTTGACCAAGCAGGACAAGTTGTAATATTCATCTTTCTTATTCATTTGACCAAGCAGGACAAGTTGTAATATTCATCTTTCTTATTCATTTGACCAGGCAGGACAAGTTGTAATATTCATCTTTCTTATTCATTTGACCAGGCAGGACAAGTTGTAATATTCATCTTTCTTATTCATTTGACCAAGCAGGACAAGTTGTAATATTCATCTTTCTTATTCATTTGACCAGGCAGGACAAGTTGTAATATTCATCTTTCTTATTCATTTGACCAGGCAGGACAAGTTGTAATATTCATCTTTCTTATTCATTTGACCAAGCAGGACAAGTTGTAATATTCATCTTTCTTATTCATTTGACCAGGCAGGACAAGATGCAGAAGAAAAGGATAAGGCCCTAACAGAAGCACTGCAGAGAATGAGACAATATGAAGCTGTAAGTGTTTCACTGTCTTTATTCAACTCAGAATAATTTATTTATCAACTCTTCAGTTTGGTTTACCCCCCCCCCCCCTCCAGTGCATAATCAACTACATTGTTTTGTGAACCATTTATAAATTTTTGGTAGCATTGTCTATTGTAGTAAAACCTCAACATTTTAAACCTTCAGGGACCAAATTAAGTCATTTGAGAGATTGGTAGCTTGAACCAGTAAGGTTTAAATTAAATGCCAGGATCATAAACTGAAAATAAAACTTTTCACCTGTAACTTCATGTTTTTCTCCCATATTATTTGCATTTATAGAGAAATGAGTTATGAAGAATGCAAAATAGTTTTGATGTTCCATATCAATACATTGATTGATGTCTGCAAATCCACATTGTGAATTAACTTTGTAAAACACTGTTCATAAACTAAATCTAATATTTTTTGTTTATAAGTAAGCAATTTTAATATAATACAATCATGATTTACCCACTTTTCTTTTAGCCCTTGAGAAGAAACTTCATGCAAGGCCAAAATTAAGAATAGCATTTGAAATGCTAACTTAAGATTATTTAAGTGATATTTCCTGTAGATTTGCATTTTATATGTGCCGTTGATCTTACTGTATGATATATTTTGTAGTGGATCACATGCACAGTAGTGTAAAAAAACAGAATTTTTTTATCATTTGAAGCATGTCAAACAAGTGATGTAATATTCTCTCTGACAAGAGGTCCATCTGGTTGTAAGCGTGCTAAAAATAACACATGGAAGCATTTGATTGACATTTGATACATATGATTTACAGAAATTGCTAATACTTCAGATGAAATGATCAGTATCACTATTTTTGGAATATATATTCAAAGGTGACACTAAGTACTTTTTGTATATCAAAACCAAGGACTCCAGGATATAAATAGAATAATTCAGATTCTTGGCCTGCTTGAAAAACCTAGGAAAGACAACAACTACATTTATTGGACGTAGCATCGTGTTGTTTTGATTTTCGCTTATAGCCAGAGATGATTGCTGCCACTACATAAAATTAAAAAAATAAAGATAACCTTGATTTGAGAGATCTAGCTAGAAGTCATTGACCTCCATGGGATTTGGAACTGCAGTTCAGCTGAAGGTCTTAGTGTACTTTGTGAACTTTTTAGCTGAACTTAATGTTGCCATTAATGCATCAGATTATAGTAATTAAATTTACAAATCATGTTTTCACAAGTTGAAAATAGCAGTACATGATATTTCATTACACACTAGTGAAAATTGGTTAGCTTATCAAAAAATATTGACTACCTTCGTGAAAATGTCTTCTTAGGTTGGCAGGTTTGATTTTAGTGTGATCAGACATCCTCTTGAAGGATTTGAATTTAACCAGTATCAGTATTATCCAATATGCATTTTCCTGCATCCTTTTAACTTATATTCTTGCATCATTAAACAAAATTAGCATATGTATAATGTTATTAAGAAAGGGACATGCCATTTAAATCAGGGTGGGTTAAGGCTTTTTTTATTTATTTATTGGATAGGATCTGAACCTCTATTTAAAACTTATCTTTATTTATCCTGTTGGTAGTACCCTAAAAAGTGAACCACCACCCCACCCAACCATCCGACCACAACCACCATCCACCTTCTAGGTAGATTGAAATGAAATATACCCCTAGCTAGCAACAGTCAATGATTTTTGTCTTCCTCTACTGTGTAAACAGTTACAATGTTGATGTGTTTGTTTTCTGGTGATCCTGTTAATTAAATTGTTACATGAAAATTTGTGCACTGCATATTAAATTAATATAGAATTATATTTTTTCAGGGAGAATATGGGCTTGCAGAGGCTGTTGCAGAAATAAAGGATGGCAAAAACCAGCTAAAAGTCAGGGATAGGTAAAAGTCCTTAATTGTTTGCCTTATTCTAATGCTGAAACCTGTAGTGTTTCACATGTAGAAATACATGTAGTATTTGACAGAAGATATTTTAAGTATTGCTTGTTGTTATTCTTTTCATTTGCATCAATTGAATATTACACATTCCATTAGGTTGGTATTTACACTTAGTTACAAACTAGCCTTTTTAAAAATTTCCAGTTCAAGTTTTATTCAAACCTAATTACATGGTTGTCCTTCTATATTAAACAAAAATATTATTACAAAAGTTATTTTTCCATAAATATTTCTTGAAACTATGAAGCTATATAGAGCTTTGTTCAGTAACAAGTAATATAGTGTGAAAATAAAATTTGATTGACCTGTGTTCTATGAATATGAAGTTATAAGAAAGTCATGTTCTAATTTAGACAAATTGAGGAGATAACACAGCACATCAACAAGGCAGAGATGCAAATTAATGATCTCTGTGAGGAGAATGAAGAACTAAGAAGGAAACTTGGCCTTGACCCCAGAAAACCTCTTGACCTGACTCAATTCCGAAAAAATAATATGATCCGAAAAGAAGAAGATAGAGCTTTGAATATCATACTGCAGAGAGAGGTATGTTGCTTTGGGTCTGATCCCAATAAAAACAACTGTCCACAGAGAAGGAAATGCAAGTATTAAATTGAAGGTTTTCTTAGTTGATCACTTAATGTTTAGGATAGAAAGACCTGCAAAAATCTTTATATATTTATATATATGCACAATTTCTATGCCTCCTTAAACTTATCACATTTTATTTATACTCTCTAGATTTATCACACTGCTGCAAGTAAATTTTGTCCATTTTTTTTGCATAAAATATTTAATATCTATAAAAAGCGATGGATAATAAAGATATGGTTTAGATAATGTCAGGTTTGTCTACACTGTACTTTTAGAAAGTTATTGTATGTGTTCATACTAATATTAAGATATATGTAATATAAGTCAGATATAAAGTTTCCAACTGAATGCAGTGTTATTTTACTTGTTTGTTAAAGTTCACTAACATGATGTGCCAATAAGCATTCAATAGATCAAATTATATAATATGGAACCTTATAGTAATTGAGGGGCAGCTACACACATCTTTTGATGTTACAACATATTTGTGGTTGTTTAAATGAGTTAAAAGTTAAATGTTGGCACCTTCAATTTGACAGGTTGAACGATTAGAGGAAGAGAGACTTGAACTAAAGAAGAAAATTAGGAGATTAGCCCAACAGTCTGGACAGAGGTATTCATAATTTTATGGTTAGGTTTGTACAAGTTTAAAGTTGTTAGGTTTGTTGTTCAGCTCACCTGGCTGTAATGCTATTTCTTTTTATAGTATGGCCCTGCATTCATCATGAATCATGTGTCATGCATCTATCCATCAAAAATTGCTTTTTACGTCTTTGGAATCCCTATTTCTGATTCAGTTTCACTTGAATATGGAATATTAGCTTATATCTCAAAATCTCAGATGAGTTCAGTAATGAGTGAAATCTATGCATATTAATGATGTGATCTTGCATCTGATTGGTTAACCTGATACCACTCTGTGGGCCATATTTCGGACTAGTTTTGATAAAACTAAGAATATATGCTTATGTCATTAATCAATGAGATCATGCATAATAATGATGTGATCTTGCATCTGATTGGCTGAGTTTGTTGCCCTTTAGGAAGCCACATTTCTGATCAGATTTTGATGAAACTCAGATTATATTCTTATATCATCAGTATCTTGGACAGGTTTGATAATGAGCAAGTTGCATGTATTATTAATGAGGTTAATTTGATCAGAGTGGCTGGGCTGTTACCACTCTAGAAGCAAAATTTTTCTGGTCCAATTTTGATTAAATTTGGAATAAGGACTTACATCATCATGTCTTGGACAATAACAGAAGTTAACATTATCCACAAATATGAATTAGGTGATCTTGCATCTAATTAGCTTGGCTTGTTGCCACTCCTGAAGCCATATTTTTTTATCATATTTTTAATATCATCGATATAAATGAAATCTCTTGCATCTGACTGAGATTGTTATCTCACTAGACATAGAGATTGTTATCTCTCTAGATATAGAGATTGTTATCTCTCTAGATATAGAGATTGTTGTCTCTCTAGATATAGAGATTATATTTCTCATCTAAAATTGGTTTACATCATCAAAGCCTTGGATGACTTTGATTATGAGCAAGAGACTGTTGGATTTTAAATTTGCCATCATCTTTATAACAAATTGTTATGCGGTTAAATAGGTCGAAGCAACATGATATATTGTTTGGGAAATAATTACCTAGATTGTGTTCTTTCAATACTTCATGAGCATGCTTAGTCAAATGGTGAGCAATATCAGGCAAATTTGGGTCTTTTTATTGTTATGTGTCTGTTCATAATCTTAAAGTAAGATGGCATGTGACAGTATTTAACTGTTTTATTTCGGGGACCTTTGGACTTGTCAGCTTCTATAATTAAAGATTATGGCTCTATGATTATGGGTCCCTCTAAAGGGAAATGGCGAGAAATTTTTAAAAGTGGAGTCCCTGGATGTCCAAGATTTTCTTTTTAATGAAGGGACTTGGAAAGAAAAAATTAGCAGGGATGCAGATTTTCACTTCCGGTAAAATTCTGATGTTCCATTCCATACTTTTTGTTTGTGTTTGGTAAACATGTCAAATCTTTTTTCACCACAATCATATGACTGTATTCATAGAATAATAATTATGTTTCTGATGAAAATTGAAAATTAATAACGTGTATTGATTTGTTTACCTATGTCTCATATCTCCAGAGCTGTGGCACTGGGGCTGACTGCAGATGACATGCTAGCTATAGATGAATTTACAGAGAATCTCAAAACCAGGAAGGAGCCAGAGGGAGTTGCAGAAGTCATCAAAAGAGAAGTGGCACAGCAAGAGACAGCCATGAGGGTGAGTGTCTCAAGGATTTCTCCATATTGGACAGTCTGTAAAAATTTGTGTCACATTTGTCAGGTGCCACATTCGATCCAAGTGAGCCCATTCAAACTATTTCCAAATGTGACATATTGTTAATGATTTTAAGAGAAATTATTGATGAAAGTAGGAGGCCATTTCACAGTTGCCATCCTATTATTTAACTTGTCAGTTTGTTTGATACAGCATCGACTTATGCTTTTGGAGGGAGGGTGTAGGCTACCAGATTCCTAATAATTATTAATTAAAGCAGAAAGAAAATTACAACTTAAAATAAAGGTACTAATTGTGGGCAAAATAATTAAAATTGCATATAACTGAAAAAGTAATAAGAAAAGGAAGATTTGGTGTTTTAATATTATATTTATGTGGAATATATAGCCTTTTATGATCAACATACACCCAGATCTGCCATGGCCTAATGTACCAGCAGATAGAGTCTGTGCTGTTTATCCTAATGTATGATTTTAAGTGAAAAACATTGACTTTGATCTCCCAGTACATCATGTGATAGCAGAATTTGTTCTGTGGTTTTCATAATAAATTTAGGAGTCACAGTTATCACACTGGATTCAGAAGGTTCAAGTTCTGATCCTGGGTGATCTACTGTACTTTTGTTGCTTTGTCAAAAAACACCACAAACAAAATAAAATCATAGTAAAATGTGGATGTTATACATGGATAAATCTAGTAACAACAAGTTGAACATCGAATGCAGTAAATTCATTACTGACAAGACTCATTTTGGTGTACATTACTATTATTTCAGTTTTATTTTCTATAAAATCACTTTTTCTGTACTTACGATTCACCCGTCTTCCAAAACATTGATCAGTAATGCATTGAGAAATAATTTTAAAAAATGGACAGTAATATTCAAGCAGTCATTTTTATCTATTTTCAGCATGTGTCATTTGAATCTGAATTCCGTGACAACATGAGGGAAAATGATCGCCTCTTTGCGGATAATGCTAAGCTGAAGGCTAAAGTCCACCAATTAGAGGAAGACAATAAGAACCTCGAGGCAGGACTGAAGGAAGTTATTGAAGCCATGAAACAACACTCAGAGGAGGGAGGTGAATTAAACATTAATTTAAGTTATAAATTGTTTCCTGCTCATTTGAGCTATTACTGACATTAGTTTTAATCACACCCATGTTATCTCTTAAAATTTGCATTCTTGGATAAAGTAAAACCAAACACTGCAGAAATTGATTCAGAATAATTATTTTATTGTGCCAAAACATAAGAAATTCCCCCCAAAATTTTTTCAGTATCAGTACAAACACTTATCTAGAGGCACTCATAAAATAACCAGCATTTGTAACATCAAAAGCTCAGTTTCCCTGGAAGTCAGGATATTAGTTCCATAGATTAAACCTGACCATGACAGAGTGAATGTCCATAGATTAAACCTGACCATAACAGTGAATGTCCATACATTAAAAACAATCATGACAGAGTGAATATCCATAGATTAAACCTGTCCATAACAGAGTGAATGTCCATACATTATACCTGACCATGAGAGAGTGAATGTCCACAGATTAAACCTGAGCATGACAGAGTGAATGTCCATATATTGAACTCAACCATGACAGAGTGAATGTCCATATATGAAACTCAACCATTACAGAGTGAATGTCCATATATGAAACTCAACCATGACAGAGTGAATGTCCATAGATTAAACCTTACCGTAACAGAGCGAATGTCCATGGATTAAACCCGACCATGACAGGTTTAATATCCATAGATTAAAACTGACCATGACAGGTTGAATATCCTTGGATTAAACCTGACCATGACAGAGTGAATGTCCATAGATTAAACCTGACCATGACAGAATGAATGTCCATACATTAAACCCGACCATGACAGATTGAATGTCCATATATGAAACTCAACCATGACAGATTGAATGCCCATAGATTAAACCTTACCATAACAGAGTGAATGTCCATAGATTAAACCCGACCATGACAGAGTGAATGTCCATAGATTAAACCCGACCATGACAGAGTGAATGTCCATAGATTAAACCCGACCATGACAGAGTGAATGTCCATATATTGAACCTGACCATGACAGAGTGAATGTCCATAGATTAAACCCGACCATGACAGAGTGAATGTCCATATATTGAAATGATTACTCTTGAATCAGACAATATACATGTATTTAATTATTATCCCTGTATCTGACTATACATGTATTTGAATCAGACAATACATATGTATTTAATGATTACTATTGAATCAGACAATATACATGTATTAAATGATTACTCTTGAATCAGACAATATGCATGTATTTAATTATTATCCCTGTATCTGACTATACATGTATTTGAATCAGACAATATACATGTATTTAATGATTACTATTGAATCAGACAATATACATGTATTAAATGATTACTCTTGAATCAGACAATATGCATGTATTTAATTATTATCCCTGTATCTGACTATACATGTATTTGAATCAGACAATATACATGTATTTAATGATTACTACTGAATCAGACAATATACATGTATTAAATGATTACTCTTGAATCAGACAATATACATGTATTTAATTATTATCCCTGTATCTGACTATACATGTATTTGAATCAGACAATATACATGTATTTAATGATTACTATTGAATCAGACAATACACATGTATTTAATGATTACTCTTGAATCAGACTGTATAAAAGTATGTAATTATTATTACGGAATAATACAGTATTCATGTATTTAATGATTGTCCTTGAATCAGACAATATACATGTATTTAATGATAATCCATTAATCAGACAATATACATGTATTTAATGATTACTATTGAATTAGACAATATACATGTATTTAATGACAATCCATTAATCAGACAGTATATGTGTATTTAATTATTATCCTTGAATCTGACTATACATGTATCTGAATCAGACAATAGACATATATTTAATGATTTCTATTGAATTAGACTATACATGTATTTGAATCAGACAATATACACATATTTAATGATTATTTTAGAACTTGTCAATAATCTATTTGATGAATTTACATATCTGTTCAAAAATAGAAGTCACTGTGGAGAAATGATATTTCTTAGGTCATTCAAATGGTTGCTAATCTTTGAATAAGAGGACAAATATTATTGTGCCTACATGTATGACAGACCATAGTAGAAGAATCTTTACCTAATTTGAATAACATGGTTATGTAAAATTACATGTCTTACTTGTATTACTTTACTTAAATTGGTTTAAAATAAAAAATATCAAAATTATATATTTTAGACATCTATTATCAGTCAGTGTATGTTGCCTAATGACGTCCATTTATCCATCTCTAATTGGTACCAGTTTTCTTTCTGTACAGTGACAAGCTCTAATCCATTCACAATTGCTAAACACTGTGGATGGCTTGAACTTGGGATAATAAACAGCCATACCGATTTCAGGGTAACAAGGTCAAGGATTAAAGTCATTGTGAATAAAAGAAGGCGAAATTGTTTCTGCACAGTAACATTAGTTCTACATTACATATTAAACTTTTCGAAGCAGACTATATAGATGGCTTGCAGTTATGGTAAAGAAGAAGCCTGTTGAATTTGAGACCAAAATGTAAAGTGTCAAGGTCACTGTGACAGAAAGAATAAGAATGGTTTCAGCACAATGACATTAGTTCAACATCATATACCTGCACCAGATTTTATGGATGGTTTGCACTCTGTGTAAAAAAAGCCTATTGATTTCAGAGTCAAAAGGTTTAAGGCCAAAAAGTGTATCAGTTTTGGAGACTGTTTAAAATTTGGCATGCATAGAGTCATAAATTTGCTATTCACTGCAGTATTGTAATCATATTTGACTTTGGTTATGCTTCTAATTTCATTTCCCTTTTGTAGTAATGGAGGTAACTGTTTAATAGTTTGATTCCTGTGTTTTTATTTGTTTTGGGGTTTTTTTGCTTTACTTTTTTCTTTGTGTAACTTTGTTTTCACACTCATATTTGTATCCTTAAAGAACTGCATACTCTATTTAAATTTTGTGAGCTTTATAGAATTGTGTCATAGTTATATTTGTTCATCAAAACATATAATTTATTTGTGCTAAATGCATTCTCTAAAATACTTTATAATTTTCTCATCATTAGTGGAAGAAGCAGGTGCAGATAGAAAATTAATGCAATTCCCAACTCTGGAGAGAATGTTGGCTGTAAGTATTTATAGATTTTATTGTAGTATTTGTGTGCATGACATCAATATAAAGTTATTTATAGATATATAATCTAAAGTCAAGTCTTGATGTATTATGGTTTTTGGCTGATTATATCATTTTACTTTCTCAGTACACTGATTTGTACAGAGCTTACTTTTTTGCACATTTAGGGACAATACTCAGTTTATGAATATATTATTAACTTCATTTTACACCAACCATTTAATCCACACAACTTTTGTAATT
This sequence comes from Sinohyriopsis cumingii, assembly GCA_028554795.2. Taxonomy (NCBI): domain Eukaryota; kingdom Metazoa; phylum Mollusca; class Bivalvia; order Unionida; family Unionidae; genus Sinohyriopsis; species Sinohyriopsis cumingii. Next base: position 3,363,077 of record JAPYKE020000101.1, read on the forward strand.
CAAATGTGCTGGATTTATTATTTTTTCAAACAAGATTTGATGGTCCTAAAATATGATTTATGGTATTTTAGTTATAGACTTTTTCTGAATATAATCAAAGACCCAATATTTTGTTATGTTTTTAGCCTATATGAGCTGATGGCAATTGCCTAGCAACTGTCAGGCATTGTCTAGCCATCAGAATCAGCTCTGTTTGACTTTATCTAAATACTGCTCTAAAGTACTGGATCAGACTGCACAGAAAGCATTTTAGCACAAAGGTCTTCCACGTTCTTACATATATTGCTGATCTCAGAATCAAATATGACCATACGACTATAAATAGAAAGTTAAAGTTCTCAAAAGCTGCTTGCTACATTGAGATTCTGAACAAATTCAACAGAAGGCATCTTGTCATGAAGGCCTTTGAAGTCTATTTAAATGGTGCCAAAACACTGTCAGTTATGACTACTGATACAAAAAATAATTCTTTTCCAAAACTGCTGAACAGAATTTCACAAACTAAACAAAATGCATCATCCTAGCACAAATAACTAAGCTCTGTTGCATTAAGCTGTTCAGCCGATGTAAGCCCGGAAAGCAGTTTCACACCCACTCAAGTCTCTTGTTATGATAGAGTATGGTTCAGCAAGGTTGGTTGTTGAAACTTTGCATCACTTCCTAAAAGTAATCAGCTCAATTTATAAAAATGATTTGCAGGCAATAGAAGCCAGGAATGTCCTAGGGCAGTATGACACATCGATGTTCCTGAAAGCCCAAGTGGATAACTTGATGGGCCGAAATGATGAAATTCGCACCGCACTCCGGGAGACACGTCATGAGGCCAACAAGGCACAGTTAGAGCTGGAGAAAGCAGTTTCCAAGGTTACAGAAGCCTTTATTTTTCATGAAAACAATTTAAAACTTGAGGAGAGGGCTTAATTTGGACAACATTAATTTGGTGATCGTTATTGAAATGACAAATTCTTTGTTCACCAAAATGATCTTAATTGATATAAAATGTTGGAAATGTTGCTATGATAAGTCACTTCACCAGTAAAAAATTGTACACTTATGAATCTTATACATAAAAATATTCCAAAAATAAAAATCTGCTAAAACCTTAACAATTCAGAATATTCCCTCTGTATGTTAATTCCCAAGTAATTTATTCCTTATTAATGTTCACATGATCATTGCTGGGCTAGCACAGATTAAAGATTAAACTTTCAGGTTTTGAATATTATTAAGTCAAGAATTTCTAATACAATAAATTTATCTGAATTATAGAAGTACATTAAATTTATAGCATAGAGGAAACTTACTTGAAGAAAAAAAAATCAATGAAATTATACCTTATATTATAGAAGCAATCTGTATTAGTTTTACTTTAACTGATCTTGTAATTCCAGATTCAGGACATGGAGGAGGAGTTGAAGGCAATAAGGGACACGGGAGGAGGCCCAGGGTTCTTCCGTTCTATGCCCCTCCCAGATGCTATGACCGTCAGTAGTTCCGAAGTCATTGCTAGCCTAAATGAGCACCTAGTAGTAGTACTTCAGGTAAGGAGTGTTAATAGATATAGTTAGTACTGTATATACAAGCTTATAAGTCCGATCCAAATGCAAACAGCATAGACCCTGATCTGCCATTGCATTGAGAACCAGCAGATCTGGATCTGTACTCTTTGCAGTTGAATCCAACTTATATGTAAGTATATGATACTTAATACAGCAAAAGTGGTGGTAATGGTGGAATTGTCACCAATTAGATTCTGTACTGTTTTGTGTTAAACAGTTTTGTTAAGTCAGTGATTCTAGGGGTACATCACTAAACAGGTGCCTTGTGAGACAAAATATTCAACAGATCATTTTATTTTAATCTGAATGGTTAATCAAAAAGATATATCTGCTCCATTGGTATGTCATCTGTACTCGAGATTAAACAATTGCAAGTTAGCATCCCACTCTGTCATTTGCTGTTGTGTTTTTGACAAAGCACACCACATTGCCTTTTTTTTTTATTAGATCATCCTTTTCTATTCTTTCTGTGGGGTAATTGAAATGATCAGGAACTTTTCCACTGGATTTTAGCAAAACTTCTTGAATGTAATAGAGGCTATTTTGAAAGTTATAATTACTTTATTGACATCATAAGAACTCAGTGACATTTATGGGCAAGGACAAAGTGACATGTATTATGACTGTATGGTCTTAAACGAAGTAACAGAAAAGAGCAAAAACTGACAAGTTTTCTAAAATTCAGCAGATAATTTATTTCCCTTGAATACAAAGTGAAAATTTAAAAGAACTTACAGTATTGCAGATTAAATCCCAAATTGTCCAAGTAGTTCTATCACCAGTCCTAATAAATAAAGTTCTGATTAAATTCCAGTGGTGTTCAAAATAAAATCCAGCACTGAAGGTGTTGATGTACATATAGTCTTGAATATACTAATATACACATGGCCTTTAGTGTGATTATGTGCTAACAGTCTTCCATTTTATCACAGTAATATAATCCGAGATGTCCTTGTCTGAATTCACTATAATTCCAAATTGATGTTTCTGTCCAAGAATATAATTGAGCACTTCCTATTTCCTGAGAATAATAATTTTGAATAAATAATTCCACCAAAATCAAAACCTGAATACAACAATACAAATGATTCTGCTTCTGATGTCATTGCAAGAAATAATAACCTTTCAAGTAAATGAGAGTATACAAAAATTATGACACAAAGGTAGAGTCAGAATGTAGGTGCAGAGTTAATTTGTAGAAAATTGTAAGTTGTAAACAGACAAAATCTGTTGCTAAAATTATAATACAGAACATGAGAAATATCAGGTACAACATCCTGGACCCAGACCTAAATAAACATGTTTACCTTTATTGATAATGATCCCAATATTTAGCCCATACTCCTACAGAAATATTAACTATGTATTATTTGTTTACAAAATAAAAACATCATTGTCCCTAGTCAGGTACCATACACAGTGAACTTGATTATGTACAAGGTCATGTCCAAAATACAATTATACATAACCTATAATCATGGAAAAAAACTAATACAGATTAAGTGTACATAACACGTGTCATCACAAACAGAAAGGTAAGCAATAGTTTAAAGTAGTGAAACTGAATATTCTTCTAAATTGTTCATCAGAAGGTTATAGAAATAACATTAAAAAGTAAAATGCAATTATTTTATTGATGCTGAAATATTATCGAACGTTATATTCATTGAATGTCTTTTCATGGGGATCTTTTCTTCCACATCAAAACCTGACACTTTAAAAAACAATTAATCTTAAAAATTATTTTGCAGAGTTAAAGTTATTTAATGGTTTACCTGTTTTTGACTGGCATCCCAACCAGAAAATTAATGAAGTATTAAATACTTAATACCATGGAAACTCAATGATCTTTATTAAGACGTTAAACCTATTATTAGCTACGTTGCACAGTTTGATTGAGCATCTTGGTGGTTATTGAATGGGATCAGTACTGGCACTCTAATAGTCCTTGTCAGTGACCAGTTTTAATTACATTTCTGACAAAAACAATGATTTTTAAAAATTTTAATTAATTTTGCATTTGTATTGCTTTTAGTGCCTTCATTGTCAGCTTACAGGGCCAAAATTAACATGTAAATGTGCTTATCCCAAAATTTCGCATACATCCTTCTGAAATTAGTTTGTTTACATTGCTGTGGAAACACATGCTTAATTTGTATGTGAGCAACAAGAGAGCAATAAGGGGGAAATAATAAAAGACTTATTTGATTACATGTAATGGATGTGTGAACAGTGTATGCATTTAAGAGCATGATTAACAGTGCAAAATTATAGTGAATGCATTGATTTTATAGGACAACATGAGTTGTCTTTATTATAAGTCTAACTTTTTTGGGAAATAGGAGAAACTCGTGATGCAAGTTAGGATTTTAGTTTTAGATTAATGATGCATCTTGAAATAATTCTCACTACCAGAATACAAGGTTTCAAAATGTAGACATATCAAAGAAAATGAATGAACTGAAATAAATTACACAAAAGAACAAATTAATGCACCTCAACAAAAATAGTTTATCTGGTGATGACCACAGCTTTTATTAGGCTTTCTTTCTCACCTGCAATGAATGTATGTCTGTCCATCCATCCATCATCAACCTTTTGTTAAAGATTTTATATTGTTTATGTTCGACTTCTTTTCACAAACCATGAAACTAATTTCAGGAACCCAGAAGAGGTATTATTAAACAACAGTCAATCAATATTTCAAACTTGACACAGAGAATTCTGGCATGTCATGTTGTTAAAATTGATGTAGATCTGATATCATGTATGGCCACCTTTGCTAAATATAAACCAAACTTTAAATTATTTCCTCACAAAAATGCTGAACAGATTATCACCAAATTTGACAGAAAGCATCCCAGACATGAAGGCCTTGCAATTCTATGTATAGTTGATAATCAGAACATGTATCATTCTATAAAGCCTTTCTTAAAAAAAATAGTAAAATGTTTAAATGGCTTGTTTTCTGTTTTAGAGAGGTGTAATGTATTGGTGAGCTTGATTTTTCTGAAATAATTTCTCTTTTCTCAAATGCTGCATTAGGAGTTACATCTGAAAGAGGAGAGTGTCAGAAATTTGGAAACATCTCTGGAGAATTACAAACGCCGTTTTGCAGTAGTCAGGCATCAGCAGGGACTTATCTACCAGGATTATCTGAAGGACAGAAAGGTGAGAATTTCTGACATCTTTCAATGTTTAATTTTCCTGAAGACAAAGCAAAAGCAAAACACAGATATTATTTTTATCTTTGTATTGTTGTTGTTTCTGTTATAATCCCTTCTGTTAACAGTCGCCAGTCTTTTTTGTTAATTTGTCACCATAAGTTTATGACGTCAGTCTGTTCCTGGTTTGTCTCCACACAATAAATCAAGTTCTCTGCCATGTATCATTACAAAAGGTTTTGACTAGCTTGCACTTGGGGTAACGGCTCCAAAGGTCAAGGTCATGGAGAGTGAAAGAAAGAAAATGTTTTTCATGCAATAATTTGATCTGTATACCAGATTCCATGGCTAAACATTGTGAATGGCATGCATTTGAGATAAGAAAGAAGCTTCTTTGTTTAGTGCTCAAATAGGTCAAGATCAAAATCACAGTGACTCAAGAAAACTAAAACTGGTTTCTGTACAGTATCTTGAGTTCAATTTTGCCTAAGTGACTAAACCTTGTGGATGATTTGCATTTGAGATAAGGAGGACACCTGTTTATTTGGAGTCAAAGGTCTCATAAGATGATGTTGTTGTTGTAGGGTTTAACCCCATTTTTCAGCACAAGATAGGCTATACATGGTGGCAAGTATCAGTGGTGCATTAAGAATCCAGGAAAACCCCGGAAAGAACCACTGACCCATGAGAAGGTACTGACAAGCTTTCTGACATACACACATAAGATGAAAGAAAATAAACAATTACCCCAAAACTACTTAAGTTTTGCACCACCTGGTCTGACTTAACTTTGTAGAAGGATTGTATTTGAGACACAGAAGACTCCTGTTGATTAGGGGGTTAAATGATGAAGATAGAGGAACACCAGGGAGGAAAATCATTTGAACAAGTAATTCCTCTACCTCAAAGCATGACCAAGCTGTCTTGATGGATAGCTTGAGACATGAGAGGCACATATTGATTTCAGCATCCTACTTTAAGTGTAAGTTATAACATCCATCAGAGTGTAAGTTTGTTCAACTGGTCCCTCCTTAGTTTACACACAATAGCTCAGGTTTTGTATCATCTACCATTAACACAACAGCTCAGGTTTTCTATCATCTACCATTAACACAATAGCTCAGGTTTTTGATCATCTACCATTAACACAATAGCTCAGGTTTCTATCATCTACCATTAACACAATATCTCGGGTTTTCTGTCATGAACCATTAACACAACAGCTCAGGTTTTCTGTCATCTACCATTAACACAATAGCTCAGGTTTTCTATCATCTACCATTAACACAATAGCTCAGGTTTTCTATCATCTACCATTAACACAATAGCTCAGGTTTTCTATCATCTACCATTAACACAACAGCTCAGGTTTTCTATCATCTACCATTAACACAATAGCTCAGGTTTTCTATAATCTACCATTAACACAACAGATCAGGTTTTCTATCATCTACCATTAACACAATAGCTCAGGTTTTCTATCATCTACCATTAACACAACAGCTCAGGTTTTCTATCATCTACCATTAACACAATAGCTCAGGTTTTCTATAATCTACCATTAACACAACAGATCAGGTTTTCTATCATCTACCATTAACACAATAGCTCAGGTTTTCTGTCATCTACCATTAACACAATATCTCAGGTTTTCTGTCATCTACCATTAACACAACAGCTCAGGTTTTCTATCATCTACCATTAACATGATAGCTCAGGTTTTCTATCATCTACCATTAACAAATTTTTCAAGTAGCTTGCATTTGGGGCAAGAAAGAAACCTGTTGATTTCAGCCTTAAAAGGTCAAATGTCTTTGCAAAAGATACTGAAAGAAGGAAAACTTTCCATACAAAAACTTCACTTATATGTGAGATATCATGACCAAACCTTTAAAATGGCTTACATTTGTGATAAGGATACACCTATTGATTTTGGGATTGGGACATCAGACATCAAGATCACTGCTACAGATTCAAGAAAAATGATACCTGCACATTAATATTAGTTATAGATTGAAAACGTGGACCAAACTGCATTTATCACATGTACTTGAATAAAGAAATCTATTGATTTTGGGGGCAAAAGGATAAAGGTCAAGCAGCTGAAGTTTACAAATTGAAAAATGATTTGTGCAAAAACTTAAGCTCTTGAGCTTGTACTGTCACCATCGTTTATGAATAGTTTGCACTCTTTTTAAGAAAGAGGCCTATTTATTTGATGGTGAAAGGTCAGGGTCACTAACTGAAAGAAGGAAACTGATTTTTGCATAATAGCTTTAGTTCAAAACCATGTGTATGAACTAAAGTTTGCAGAGGGCATGCACTTAAGGTAAGGTTGAGACCACTTGCTTTTTGGGTTAGAAGGTCAAAAGAGAAAGAATGAAGTTTTTTTCTCAAAAATAAATTGGCTCTAGACTAATTTCCTTGACCAAACCTTGTGGCTGGCTTGTACTTTGGGGTCTGCTGGGCCAAGGTCATAGTCATGGGAAATCTAATTTAAAAAATTGAATGGTCTGTGAACAGTAAGTTTAGGTTCAAGACCACATAATTTGACCACTGCCACTGGAATCCATTGGTCAGTAAATTTGACAATTAACCATGCCCTGCCAATGTCAAAACAGAGGACAATTAAATGTGGAGTAGGTATATAAATTAATGTACTATTGTCCTACACTAGTGTTTATCCTAGGCTTGTGATCATGCTCCAGCAAGACATAGTGCTCTATGGAATTATTGCATCAGTCTAATGGTCATCCAATTCTCATAGTCTTCATTTTCATTTATAAAATGAATTCACTTTTTAATCTGGATTGGCCACTCCCATGGCCTAAGTGGTTAGAGCACTGCCTTGGATACAAGAAGTTGAGTGTTGGAACTCTGGCTGAGTCATATCAAATACTTATTAAAATGGTACTACCAGCTGCCTTGCTTGGTGCTCAGCTTTAAGAAGTTAGTATTAGGACTGCTCATCCAGGTGTCAGGATAATGTGACTGGGTGGGTCATCATACTACATGATGCCCCAGTGCTAGACATCACTGTATACTGCCACACTTCAGATATCCTAGCAATATGGCTGAAATATTGTAAAAGCTACATTTAAAATTTAAAATCCAAATCACACACACACACACAAACACACACACTCTGGATCTTCATTAATTGCAAAGGAAGATGTGTGAACAAGTGTCTTCATAACATCTAGAATTTAAAAGAAATACATTTTTATGCCAAGATTTGATTAATTTACAAATAAATTCAAAGATAAAATTAGAATTAAAATAATATAGCCTGAATACTAAGGATCAGATAAGAGATGATTTTATTTATATTTCAATTACTTGGATCCTTAGAGTGACAAAAATGCAACTACACCATAAATGACCCAGATGACAAAAGTCACTACAGTGATGATAAAAATGACTAAGATGAAAGTATTGATAAAAATGATAATGATCATTGGGCTACAACAACAATAATAAAGGTGATATACTAAGTTATAAAATGTAGTATGCTGTGTATACTTCAGCATATAGCAAAGCAGTATTTTAATATCAAACACCCAGTAGTTGATTCAATGGTGAATTTGCTTCTTTTGTTTAGGCCTGGGAAGAGGAAGTGAAGAAGCTCAAAGAGGAACTTAGAAATGTAGAAGGGTCCAGAGAGGAAGATAAAGTCAAGCTTCAGGAGTTTGATGTTAGTATATGTATTGCCTTTTAATGCCTTTGTGTGAATTTGTGAAGAAAAAAAATTTATTGGTGGAAATTTTCTTTTTCTTTTCTTATTTTACTTTAATTGCAACATTTGCATTTGAAATGTTGCCCCATCCATACGCTGTCATACTTTACCTACAGTATCTACAAATATAATGAAATCAAAACAAAATCTCAGTAATTGTCACATTACACTTTATCCTATACATGTAGAATAAACTTTTGACTAGTTTATATTTGTAATTCATGAAGGATTGGATTTTATTATATGTTACATGTAGATAAACCTTATTTTGTTAAAGGGAAAATCCAGGGTAAGGAATACTGTTTTCAGTTGCATGAGGTCATGTTTTTGTTATAATTACATCTGTCAGATTTGAGTGAAATTTGGAGAAATCAGCCTTTAGTTTGTCAATTTTTACCACACAGGGTTCACCATTTTCTCATAGAGGATGCTGCATTTGTAATGTGTACACAGCGGTTTGGTTATTGCCATGTTATTGGCATCAGGTCTATTAAATTCAACCTATTCATAATATACATGCTTGAGAGTGAGAGAACAAATTTGTATACAATATTGCATATGTGAGTAAGTGAGCTTGCTGCATTTTCAGTTGAAAATTATTAGAAATGATGTTTTATAAACTGATCTAAGGAAAAACCAATAGTTACATACAGATTTGATCTAATTGGTAAGATATGCCAATAGTCTTTAGAAAAAAGTCTGGAATGCACTGTGAAGGACTTGTGATAAAATCAGTCTTTAATCCAGGTTTGTGAAATACTACTCAGCATCCTAGATGATTACTCACACTTAATAATAGGATGAATAAAGAAATGTAGCAATAATTGCATATGTATATTTTTCTTGTATAAGTGAAATTGTATATTCTAATTTTCTTTAATTTTTCACTTGTCACCGACATTTACAAGCCTTTTATTGAAACAAAATGGATTTTAAACAATTTTATATAAACCTGTGTATGAAACAGAATTGATTTACCACTTATAAATATATAATTTTTATCAGTCTCAATAAATCCAGTGTGCAGAAACTTTTTAATATACAAAAATATAGAAACAGTCTGTATGAAAATGTGTATGTACCAGCCTTTATCACCAAGGAGATGTGCCAGTGTTACATCAGGGATGTTCTATCATAACATACATGAGACCCAGGCAAGGCACTTTTAAAGTAGGGTACTCACCCTTAGATGCAAATTAGAAATGTCTTGTCATTTTAATATGAAATCTGTGAAATCAATGTACCCTCGCTTATATTTTTTAAAAACCGCCTTCCGTGGGTACCAGTCCTCATTGCAATTACCTAATTAGTCATAACTAATTAGATATTTGTTATAATAGTTTACAATTTATTGAAGATTAATTCAGTGATAAGTTTGAGTGCTTGATTTTTACCTTTAAAGACTTCATTTAGGGTGGAACAATCTTCTGCAAAGATTATGGTTTAAATGGAAAAATAATCATAAAATAATACTGTGGAGATGATGAAGTACTAAATAATGAATTTTTCCAGCTATTTTTTAATGGAACATTCATTGAGATGATTTTGTAACTGATGAAACCAGATGAGAAACAAATATTTTACAGTTTGTATTAATGCTACAAGTATTTTCCTTTAGAGACTTGTAGACACACTAGCTAAAGATGAACCTGAAGTGAGACGTCGATTATCAGAGATGACAAGAAGAATAACAGTCCTGCGTGTTAATGAAAAAGCTTTGACTCGAAGACATAACATAATGGAGGAAGTTGAAGGTCAGCTTAGGAAGGTAAAGTGTCACTTTTTGTGTTAATTGTTTATTACGGTTCTGTTGTATTTTGTGAAGAGAAATATAGCATTGCCAATATGTGTCAATCTGTCTTTACCTCCCTGTTATAGTATGCCCATTTTATGCATCAGAGATTTCATTTCTGCTCATGAACTTTTGAATAATTGAAGGTATCTGACTCAAATTTGATATGGAGTGAAAAGATTAGCTGGAGCTGGTATGAATTTTTATCTATATCCTAAGAATTTGACTGAGTTATGTCCCCTTTTCCCTGTTGGCAGAGACAGCCATGTCCTCATCATAGTTCTTGTTTAATTATCAGTTATCACTCATTCTCTTTATTGTAATTATATAATGACAGACTGAAAAGAAAACACAAACAAATTGACGTGGGTAACAATTGCAGATTTCAGTTATAAGCTGTCATTGAAGACTATAGATTTCAACATTGTCAAAATGATTTGATAGTAAGGCTTAAGTAGGGCTGATACATCAAGGGTAAAGAAAATAAAAATATTGATTATATTATTTTCACTAGGTCTGCATTGAGGTGTCTTTAAAATTCTTTAATTACTTATTCCTTTTAGTTTTATTACCTACCTTACCATTGTCAGAAGTGCTGGCATCAAGGTGTTGAAAAGTTTTCTTTCTTGAAAGGAATAATTTTATGCATATATTAAATTATGCCCACTCCATATCATATAAATAGAACTAATGCATGACTAAATACTGGAAGAGGCTCATGTATGTAAAATAAAACGTGTTACGATATATTTTTCAAATTTAGTTATTCTTTTACACAGTTATCAGTTAATTTTTGTAAAGATGAGAACATTTTAATTAATTATTGGGCAGAAAAACCTATTTGTTATGTTAGAAGTTTTAACCTGAGTGATGACTATTGGTTTATACTTTTCTAATAATTGTTCAGGTTTTGTTGTTTTTTCTAATAAGACAGTTTACATTTTTTTTCTCAAAGAATACATTTTATGTTACAAATTGTTTTTTTTGCATTCAAATGAAAATACACAAAGTTTATTTAGGAAAAAGATTTAATTCTTATTTGTCTGACTTGTTTCCTTTTTCTTTTTCTGAAAATGTATTGAACAGATTAATTCTTTTTGCAGGAGGTTAACCGTTTGAAAAATGAGATGGTTGCCATGGAAACTGCTGTGTCTGAGAGGCTTGGATACCTACAGAGATACAAAGTAATACATTTTTTCTTCTGTGTGCATAAAGAAGGAGTAGGTACATTTTAGTTTAGCATAATTTCATGTATCTTGTTTACCTTTTGTTTGTCATATCTTTTATATTTCACAGCCATTACTGTTACTTCCATTTACATTCCCTTATTTATTTTAAGTTTACTGTGTAAATCCAGATGGAGTAATTTCAATGTTTCTGATAAAAACAGGAATATTATGATAACTGGAAAACTACAATTGCAATAGCTATACAATTATTTGTGTATGTTAGCATTTTATTAAATTTTAATCCCTCCCCTCCTGTTTTCAAAGTCGGTGTTACAATAATTCTATGTAGTTAAGTAATTTTTAATGTGAAGATTGACAGTTTTACATGAAAGGAAACTTTCATGTTGATAGGCATTTCAGGATAAAACAATTGTTTTATAGATAACACACACAAACGTATTACACAAGCATTTGGATTGGTTATAATTACATTATGTGGTGCAAAAAAGTTACTAGTTCATGACACCAGAAAAGAACTATTTCTTGTCTGGAGTGGCAATATTTGTTAACAATGATGAAAATATAGTTCTGTTATTTTTGCAGCATGCAATTGATTTTCAAACTTCTTTATGGCATTTCTTGCAGTGTGCAATTGATTTTCAAACTTCTCTATGGCCTTTCATGCAGTGTGTAATTGATTATCAAACTTTTTATGGCTTTTCATTCAATGTGTCATTTTGTTTTAAAGCTTCATGGTTTCATGAATCCTCATGAATATGAAATTTTATTTTGAAATGAAAATAGACTTCAATTTTTACATAGAAAACATACTTCCTTAATTTAAATACATTGATCACATTTCTTGTAAAACATCAAAGTATATGAATGGCAATTATCAGTTTCTTGACACGTACTGATATTTTAACACTCCTAACTATCACACTGTGGCACATATCAGTGTCTTGACTTGTACATGTCTTGTAACAATCAAAAATATCACACAGTGGCACATATCAGTGTCTTGACTTGTACATGTCTTGTAACAATCAAAAATATCACACAGTGGCACATATCAGTGTCTTGACAAGTACTTGTCTTGTAACAATCCAAAATATCACACTGTGGCACATATCAGTGTCTTGACTTGTACATGTCTTGTAACACTCCAAAATATCACATTGTGGCACAAATCAGTGTCTTGACAAGTACTTGTTTTATAACACTCCAGAATATCACACAGTGGCACATATTAATGTCTTGAAAAGTGCTTGTCTTGCAACACTCCAGAATGTCACACAGTGGCACATATCAGTGTTTAACAAGTACAGCTCTTGTAACACCAAAATGGCATACTTTCAAGTGGAGGCAATATAATGATGATTACAGTATTCAAGTACCTTAAAATTGTTGGAAATATAGTGGATGCAGAATATTTTAGATATAATTTCATACAATAATATTCAGCTAAATTTCTATTACCTTGCATCATTATCATAACAGGAGTTTGTTTTTCATAAATTTGGTTTCTTCAGTGTATAAACAAATTTTATTTGTAAAAATGTTATGATCTACATCAAAAAACAGTATAATCTTATTATGTCACTCCTCAAGGATCATAAAAAAATCCACATGGATAAATGGAAGTAATGGTACCAACTTGTCATGTTCCAGGAATATGTACATGTTGTTCAAATAAAGTGGTAAAGAGACTAAACAAGATTTGTATATAGAGAGAGGTATATTGTTATCATAATTAATATTTTAGGATACATCAGTCTTCAAGATTGCAGCTCTTCAGAAAGCCCTGGATGATTCTGTACCAGTCAGTGAACTGGACTTGGCTAATAAGAAGTACCATGAGCTGACAGAGAAATACAGAGACCTGTTAGAAAAGGGAAACAATCTTGTAACAAGGGCTGAGGCTCTCACAGGGCTGGAGGTATGTTGAGACTTTACCAATCACCTCTTGGAGCATATTCCTATTTTGTACTTGGTTTGCTTAATGGATAGCACAGATTTTAACAGGGAAATCTTGATACACTTTGCTGTACCAAAATTGCTATTCTACATGTAATTTAAGATACGGAATTTATACAACTGATGAACTTGTAATTAATTACAATTCTGGCATGTGAACCATATTTAATATCTTTTAATAAAATAAAATAATTGCAAATATGATAAGTGTTTATAGTATTGCAGTATGTATTTCTTACATATTCACAGCAAGCATCTGTCCGCCATTGCACTGGTTTCCCTTGGTTAATACTGTACCATTTGATTGACTTTTCCTTGTTGTTCTCTGCTTTTCATATAGGGGTGAGTAACACATGGAGCATAAAAAGCAGGAACCAGACTAATTATTCCCACACTTAGCCTGATTCCCAGCCTTATTGTAGGACCCAGCATCCCTATCAATGACCGTGTCACAAGAACAGACAGACACCACTGACCTATATGTAATCAATTGTTACAATGACCGCTTGATTAGTAATGATTGTTCTGATCAAAAACAGACATAAAAGGAATATTAAAAAAAGGATTGCTTCTACTGGTGATAGGTGCTACAGTCCATAAACCAGGCTAATGTATATGTCACAAATTGCCATTGTAGTGCCAAAATTGATGTAGTGTTCACATATATTGTTTGTCTTTAGAGTTACTCTGCATTGCTGGAGTGGGTGGGGGTGAATACGGTTATTGTCTATTAAAGACTTGTGATGTTTGTTGTTTTTTCCCCCGATGTCAAGTGATTATATCCCAATCACAAAGCTGTCATCTATTCAGGTTGGTGTGACCAAGTTACACACTTTGCTTATAGAGTTAATCCCTGTATGTACTCTTTGAATGAAGCCATTGATTTTTGCCTCTGAGTAAATGGTTCTGTTTCTGGATGAGATAATTGTATCTTTTTATTTCATTATTTGTTAGATATGCAATGCACATGTGTAGATTTTGCATATTTTCCCACAGCCCAGTCAAAACCATCTTTATGTTTGATATTACAGCTAAACACCAATAATTTTAACACCTAGAACCTTAATAGCAAAGGACGAACCTCCAACTAAAAAGATAAAAATTATTGTAACTGAAAGAAGTGAAAAATAGCAGACCACTATCAAAAAAGGGGTTTAAATATCAGTAAAACAAATTTAGGTTGTTATTAAGGAAAGCAAGTAATTCAGAAACGACTTCATATGCTAAAATATGTGATCTTCAAATGTAAATGTGATGTCATGTTTATTGAGGGAAGCATATCATTATTGCTATACAATTTTGTTTTTAAGTGAATGCATGCAATATTTTAGCAAGAACTATTAATAAAGAATAGAATATATGTGCTTGATTGTGGTTATTTTACTTGAAATTGTTCTGAAACTGTACCTTGGAAACCGGTCTTTTTGTACAAATCCGCTATAAGAGACCGTTTTTTGTTGGCAGAAGAGGCGGTCTCTTATAACAGGTTTTACTGTATTATGTCAAACACAGTATCTGTCTTTCCTTCTGACAGGGGGAGGTAAAGAGGCTCACAGCTGAGAATGAGGAGGTGAAGAGAACACTGACCCATGAGAAAGAAAAGCTACACACATTGGAGGCAGCTGTGGAGGAGCTACATAGAAGAGGTAACATGCTGTAAAATCTGGATCCAGCTGCATGTTTCTTTTCCAACTATATAATACAGTCAATCATTTCAAGACAGAAAATAAACTTATTTGCTAAATATTCAGACAAGAAAATAGTCTACTAAAGCTATATTTTGTAAAACAAAAGCACTTAAGAAAATGTTGCAGTCTCATTAATTAGTTTTCTTCATCTACATTCAGTCACGACTTTATTGTCTCACCTGTGTCAGCAGCTAGTAAGTCTTAATTGTTATCATGTTTTCAGCTGAAACACTTACAAAGTTTGATCATTATTATTTTGAGTTGTTTTAAATACATACAGATTATGGTCTAATGCTGTTTGGAGGCAAAACTTGGTTTTTCATGTGACCTATCTTATCCTTATGCATGATGAATGGATATTGTGATACCATCCATCCATCTATCTGTCCATTACCACATCCGCTTCTCACCTGCTGCATGGAAATTCATGAAATTTTATAGTTGTGCTGCACATATATTATCTGTTTGCAAGAGGAATGACATTCCTATTCCCACCCCATGATGTTTTTTTAAAGAGATTTACTATTCTTGTATATGCAGTCATAGCAGGAAACTGCGTCATACTTATGCCAGATTTTGCATTATAGCCCTTGGTCATTATCTGGGGATGGCAGTAAAATGCATGGAGGTATGTAATGGCAGGCCATTGCAATTGCTCAAGTTTGATTTACTATCTGCTTATTAATCAGTTCCTTTGTAAGTATATCT
This sequence comes from Sinohyriopsis cumingii, assembly GCA_028554795.2. Taxonomy (NCBI): domain Eukaryota; kingdom Metazoa; phylum Mollusca; class Bivalvia; order Unionida; family Unionidae; genus Sinohyriopsis; species Sinohyriopsis cumingii. Next base: position 3,378,870 of record JAPYKE020000101.1, read on the forward strand.
TTTATAATCTTCATATGTGTATGTATTTTTTAGTGTTATAGCTTCTTTTAACGTTCTCAAACTCCAAATAGGTTTGTGTAAATTTGAAATGCCCTGTCACAGATGTGAAAGGTATATATTGCATTACCCTTGTTTGCCATACCTTGGTTAAGTTTTGTGTTTAAGTTCTGTTATTCATGACAGCAAAAGAGGAAGGGTGTCTTCCTATATATCTGCCTAATATAAATCTGTCTGTTTGTCTGTCTGTCTATCTATCTATCTATCTATCTGTCTGTCTGTCTGTCTGTCTGTCTGTATGTATGTCTAATGAAATGAAAAGAATAATATAATTCATTGTTTGGACACATAGGTGTCACGAAAGGCACAGATGTAAAAGGACTCACTGATGCAGACCTCATCTCCACTTCAAAGAAAATCACAACACTGGAGATGAAGGAGCTAAATGAGAGACAGAAGGCAGAACATTCTGTAAGGATGTTTGAACAGCAGAAGAAGATCCTGGAGGAGGTGGAAAACAGGAACAGGGAGCTGGAGGAAAAATTCTCAGAGGTATGATTCCATATGTAATGAACAGTGTTGTCTTGCTCAATGATGCAATCCATACCCACTATTTATGTTCAGACATTGGTCATGCTGTTATGATTAGTATATTTGTGCCTTTATTAAAGACATGCATTGCCTATAGGACTACCAATGTAAAGACATGTATCACCTATAGGACTACCAGTGGAAACAATTACCTGTAGGACTACCAATGTAAAGATATGTATCACCTATAGGACTACCAGTGGAAACAAATGCATTACCTGTAGGACTACCAATGTAAAGATATGTATCACCTGTAGGACTACCAGTGGTAAAATCCTTACCTTCTATGAGTGGCATAGTTTTGCTTATGTTAAAGTTATGCATTACCTATAAGACTACCAATGGAAAGACATGCATTACATATAGGATTACCAATAGAAAGACTTATATTACCTTTAGGACTACCAATGGAAAGAAATGCAATACCTAATGGACTACCAATGGAAAGACATGTATTACCTATAGGACTACTAATGGAAAGAAATGCATTACCTAAGGACTACCAATGGAAAGAAATGCATTTCCTAAAGGACTTGCAAAGGAAAGAAATGCATTTCCTATAGGACTGCAAATGGAAAGAAATGCATTGCCTATAGGACTACCAATGGAAAGAAATGCATTACCTATAGGACTACCAGTGGAAATAAATCCATATTTTATAGGACTGCCAAAGGAAAGAAATGCATTTCCTATAGGACTACCAATGGTAAAGTCCTTTCCTTTTGGTTTATAGATTGTTTCCATTAGTATTTCAGATTAATATTAGTCTTAAAACTGGGTGAAACCTGGAATTAATGAGTCCTCATGTAAGCAAAACCATGTATGTTGGTACAAAGATGATGGTATGCTATTCATGGTTGAGCTACCTAGAATGTAAGCATTAATTGCACTAGTCATTGTTTACATCATAGCACATAGAGCAGTTATCACAAGATCATTCATCACAACAAAAGCAGACATTATATCATGCAACAGAAACAAGCCTTGCTAGTGAACTGGTCCAAATGTAGCTAAATTTAATGGAGTCATTTGTCTTTATAGCTAAATTTAGTGGAGTCATTTGTCTTTATAGCTAATTTTAGTGGAGTCATTTGTCTTTATAGCTAAATTTAGTGGAGTCATTGGTCTTTAAAGCTAAAGTTAGTGGAGTCATTGGTCTTTATAGCTAAATTTAGTGAATTCATTGGTCTTTTAAGGCATTACACTTTGATAGCTAAACATAACAGTTTGCATCCAGTAGCCAATTATCATGTAGAAAGAATAAAAAAATGATTTTTAAAAGGTTAGTTCTCTTAATTTTTCTACATTTTGCCATAAAAGTTTTCGACATGTGTGAAACTTGAAACTAATGAAAGTATGTTAGCACAGCATGGCAGTTGGCTTTTGCATTTGAACCACTGGTATGAGGATAGATGTGCAGGAGTCAGCATTTGCATTATAGTGCATCATCATATGTCATAGCAAGAACATATGTCAGAATGAAAGCATATGTCATCTTGTGATGGTACAACAGGAACAATCTTTGTTAGTGGTCCAAATATAGCTATGCTTGCTATCATTGTTATCCTTGCTATTGTTCTAAATATAGCTATGCTTGCTAGCATTATTATCCTTGCTATTGGTTCAAATATAGGTGCCGCCATGTATAGCCTATCTTGTGCTGAAAAATGGCGTTAAACCCTATAACAACAACAACAAGAAATATAGGTATGCTTTCTTGCATTGTTATCCTTGCTGTTGGTTCAAAATTGTGTATGCTTGCTAGAATTTTTACCTGTGCTATTGGTCCAAATATAGCTACTCTTACTAACATTATTGTCCTTGCTATTGGTCTAAATATAGCTACTCTTACTTGCATTGTTGACCTTGCTATTGGTCCAACAATAACTACTCTTACTTGCATTGTTATCCTTGTTATTGGTCCAACTAAAGCTATGATTATTAGCATTGTTATCCTTGTTATTGGTCAAATTATAGCTATGCTTACTAGCATTGTTGTCCTTGCTGTTGATCCAACTATAGCTATGCTTACTAGCATTGTTTTCCTTGCTATTGGTCCAATTATAGCTATGCTTACTAGCATTGTTGTCCCTGCTATTGGTCCAAATATAACTATGCTTACTAGCATGGTTGTCCTTGCTATTGGTCCAACTATAGCTATGCTTACTAGCATTGTTTTCCTTGCTGTTGGTCCAACTATAGCTATGCTTGCTAGCATTGTTTTCCTTGCTATTGGTCCAACTATAGCTATACTCACTAGCATTGTTGTCCTTGCTATTGGTCCAACTATATGTATGCTCACTAGCATTGTTTCTCCCACTATGATGGCTAAATATAACAGCTGACATTCAGTAGCTAAGTAGCATGTAGAAGAATTAAGAAATGGTTTTTAAAAGGTTATCTATATTTTTCAAGATTTTACCAGTTTCTTAATGTTTTTTAGAAATACTTAATAATTGCTGTGTGACTTGTACTTTACATGAATCTAGCTATTGTTTATGCAGATACAATTTTAATATGCCCGCTGTAGTTTGTTCCATCTTGGCATTTACAAAGATCAGATTTTAATATACCTGTAGTAAATTGTTCCGTGTTTGTGTTTACATAGATAAGATATTAATATACTTGCAGCAAGTTGTTCCATCTTTGCATTTACATATTTAAGATTTGAATATACCTACATTAAATTGTTCCATCTTGGTGTTGTTTTGTAGACAATATTAGGATAAATATGATAAGATTATCAAAGATTTTACTACATTGTATATATATATATGTCTGTAAAAGAAGTTCAAATCATCAAATTCATCACACACACACACACATAATCACACACACACACATACATATATGTGTGTGTGTGTGTGTGTGTGTGATGAATTTGACAATTTGACCTTCTTTTACAGACAAGGTCTACTCGATTTCATCAGGATTTAATTATTGCCATATCCTATTCTTTCTGTATCACGTCTAATCAGTGTTAGGTAGGTCAGTTATATCCCATTTTCAATCACTGAAAATTATTCACTTTTCTATGAAAAACTGTAAGAATGGCATTTTAAGCAAACAATTCATTATCTTACACAATCAACTTCCACCCCTACTTGAAAAGAATTGGGATCTATCCTTGAAAATATTACACTAAGTACATTTGTGACATGTCATAATCTTGTTTCCCTTTTCCTTACAGATCACAAAGTCTAATCTAGAGCTCCAGAAGATTGAAAGAGAACTGAGAGATGAATTGGCAAGTAAGTATTATCAAATATTGTTACATATTAGATGAAAACTGAGAGATGAATCGGCAAGTAAGTATTATCAAATATTGTTACATATTAGATGAAAACTGAGAGATGAATTGGCAAGTAAGTATTATCAAATATTGTTACATATTAGATGAAAACTGAGACATGAATCGGCAAGTAAGTAGTACCAGATATTGGTAAACATTAGATGTTGTATGCATTTCATTCATTGAAGGCCTGTGTTGAAAACACTTACAGTGCCATGATTGTAAAGATTTGTTTGTATAGATTGCTTTGGGTGGTTATTAAACATATACCAATCATTGTTGCAGTAATTATGTTGTGTTTATGTCTTGAATTCATAATTTGCTGAAGTCTGTGAGTAGAAACAGACTCAAAACATTGAAATCAATCATTTCTGAATCTTGTTTTGGTAGCAGAATAAAGTTTTTGTGTTTAGCTCTTTCTACTTGTTTCCTTTGAAATACTGTATATCAGTTATTTTTCCACTGTCAAGTTTTAAACAAATAAACATAATTATATACTAATAATTACAAATAATTTATTTACTCATTAAAATAAACAGATACAAATTAATTAATTCATTTTTTATGCAATTTGTAAACATCCACAGCAGTTGACCACCCATCCACCAGACCAGTTGCCTATACAACATCCTAAATTGCTGGATAAAATTTGAAGAAAAAAAAAGATTTTAGTTATGTTGCCCATAAAATGACCTTTGTCTTTGGAGTGGTGCTTTTACATCCTGTCACTGAGTCCCTTAAGAGATATATAAGGACAGATTTATACAAGTTTCATTTACAATGACAATTTCAAATATTTTCTGAATAAGCTTTATTTACATTGTCTTAGCAGAAAGATATCAATATGTAACTTAGCAACCATAACAACATTGTGAAATTTGTGAAGAAAATAAATATTGTAGTGGATGCACACTTATAAGATACAATTTTTATACCTTTTCAGGACATGTAAAAGAAAATTCAGATTATCTGCAAGATGATTTTATTTTTTTCAGATTCAGTAACCAAAGCTGTGAGTGACGCAGATAGAAAGAAAATCTCAGAGTTGGAGGCATCAGAACTTAATTTGAAACATGAGATTTCCAAACTGAAGGTATTCTTATAGAGAAATCAAACATCCAACTGTATCTTTCTTGTTGGTGTTTTTACAACTAGTAAAATGCAGACAAATTAATATTGAAAGTGAAGTGAACGTATAAAACATTGTACATTTATCTCTATTACACATTGTACATTTATCTCTAGTACATATTGTACATTTATCTCTATTACACATGGTGCATTAATATCTATTACACATTGTACATTTATCTCTCTTACACATGGTACATTTATCTCTCTTACACATGGTACATTTATCCTCATTACACATGGTACATTCATCTTTCTTACACATGGTACATTCATCTTTCTTACACATGGTATATTTATCTCTCTTACACATGGTACATTTATCTCTATTACACATGGTACATTCATCTTTCATACACATGGTACATTCATCTTTCTTACACATGGTACATTTATCTCTATTACACATTGTACATTTATCTCTATTACACATTGTAAATTTTTCTCTATTACATATTGTACATTTATCTCTATTACTAATTGTAAATTTTTCTCTATTACACATGATACATTGGCATATCAGTGAAAAGTTTCTTTTTTAGTACCATATTTGGGGGTGGCAATCTGTGAACATATTTCTAATTTCTGTCAAACTAAGTGTGTATTTAGGTGATTTATTGTGTTGTGCAGATAGTATTATTTCAGCTACCAGTTTGCAGCTGCATTTTACAGTAAGAGAAATCTTAATATAAGTAGGATGAAACATTTTAGAACATTTTGTATTAATTTTTATTCCATACTGTTCTATTTACCTAGGAAATTGCTGAAGTTGCCTCCTCACAGGTCAAAACACTGGAAATGCAACACATCTCTAAGGAAAAGGAGGTCCAGTCACTACGGCAACAGCTCCTAGATTTTCAAGTACAGAGTGATGAAAAAACTATAATTGGTATATACCCTCTTTTTTTTTTGCCAGTCAATTTGTATTTCTCAATTTCTCTATCCTTCATATTGTTTTTTAATCATACTTTTCGGAAAGGTCACCTGTCCTTGAAGACATCATCAGCTTTGTCCCCATGTCATATTTGATGGGAAAACTGTTAATCCACTCCCATGTCTGAAAATCTACTGAAATATGATGTATCTTTAAGTTTATCATTAGAAATGTAATTAAATATCAACAGTTGTCGAGTCCATATCAGTGGGAAGCAAGCAGTAACCTTTCTGCATCATCTGATTGTCCAAGAGTGGATATTATTATCATAGGCTTGACATGCATGCCCTTGCATTCTTTTTCGTTTATTCATTCGTTCATTTAATTTTTTATTCATTCATTCTTAGCTGACTTGATGATAAGGACATGTGAGCTTATAGTATGGCCCTACATCTGTCATGCATTATGAGTTGTGCTTTAACAGTGATGCATCATTCACCCATCAACAATTACTTGTTACCACTTTTGAATTGATATTTCTGATCTGATTTCAATCAGAATATGGAATATAGGCTCATGTCATCAAATTCATGAATGTAATAGGTAATGAGAAAGAGCCGTGCATAGTCATGAGATGATGTTGCTGACCTTGTTACCAGTCTGGAGGGCATCTTTCTGATCCAGTTTTGATTATATCATCAAGATCTTTGATGAGTTAATGATAAGTAAGTTCACTGCATATTAATGAGGTGATGATGCATCTGATTGGTTGAGATTGTTCCCATTTTGTAGCCATATTTCTGAATTTGATCAAGCTTGAAATATGGGCATATATCATCCAGATCTTAAATGGGTTTGATCATAATAGGAGACATGCATATTAATGAGGAAATCTTGCATCTGATTGGCTAACCTTATTATCACTCCAGAGGACAAATTTCTGATCTGAATTCGAAATATGATCTTATATTATCAAGATCTTTCACAGGTTTGATAATAAATGAGCTTCATGAATATTAATGAGGTAATGATGCTATGGATTAGTTGACCTAGTTTCCATTCTAAAGGCCATATATCTGATCCCATTTACATGAATATGGAGTCAAATAATCAAGATGTTGATGAATTAGATAATGAGTGAGAGATCCATACTTATTAATTATGTGATCTTCATCAAACTGACTAAGCTTGTTATCCTTACATATGTGAATTTTTTAAAATTAGATTTTGATTACACGTTGAATATAGGCTTATATCACAAAGACTTTCATTAGTTTGATAATGTACAGGATTTATGCATACTAATGAGGTGATCTTAAATTGGCAGTCTGTTGCTACTCTAGAGACCATATTTCTGATCCAGATTTGATCAGACTTGGTAAATAGGCTTAAATCACTAAGCTTATGGCTTAGTACAATTATGAGCAAGATTCATGGAGTGATTTTGCATTGGATTGGCTGAGCTTGTCAGCTCTAGTTTTATCAGACTCAGTAATTGTTTATATTATCGCAGTATATTATGTTTTATCAAGAGCAAGATTTTGCATATTCATGAAGTGATCTCGAATATGATTGGACAAACTTCTTACCACTTGAAAGGCTGTATTTCTGGCATTGATTTTTATCAAACAAGTAAAGAGACTAACATAATTAGGTGATTTTTATTATGAATAAGACCAGTATATATTTATGAGATGATTGGCTGAGTTCTTTTCGTATTCTATAGATAATATTTTTAATAGGTTATTTATCAAAGTTGTTAAACAGAAATATGTCATCAAGATCTTGGTTGAGTATGATTATATTTGAATTTAACACGCATTAATATGACCTTTACATCTGATCTGCTGATCTACCAACAATATTTCAAATTATGATCAAACTAAAATTGTTAAATAGTGTTATATTATTGGCATGTTGGATGAGTATGATTATGAGCATAATTTATGCATATTAATGAGGTATTCTTGTTTCTGATTCACTCAACTTTTTACCACTCAGGAGACCAAATTCCAGTTGGATTTTGCACCACCTTGGTAAATAAGCTTGTTATTGTTGTCAGGTTCTGTAATAAGTGAGATCAATATATGTTAATGAGATACCTTGCATTAGGTATTTTAATTATATCACTTACTTAATAATATTTATAACAGTGTTATGTATATTTAATTTACATTGTGTGCTTTATTTTTGACCGTGATTGAGGGTAGAGCTTTTGCCTACCTGACTTTTATTATTTCTTTTAAGATATTTACTAAAATTTGAGTTCAAGGCTTAACCTTGTTTATGAGCTTTGAAGGTTCTGGAAAAGAGCTTGTTTACAATTTGGTGGAATTTTCCATTCCAGAGCAATCTGTTGCATTGTAGGTCAAGTGGGTATTTGTATATGAAAAGAGCATTTGGTAAACAAGGTTTGGTAAGCAATTACTCATTCCTGTTGCGTATCAATTGTTGGGAATCTATGATCAGAGTTTGTAGTTTTGTTCAGAAAAATTTCTAAAAGATTTATTTATTTAAATTATTCGTTGGAATTTTTTTATTGACCTTTTGTACTAAAACACTACTTTGGGCTTCATTCAGAGATATTCTACATTATCTCATTCTGGAATTCATTTGGAGCATTGTATAATTTTGGAATTTTGATAGGACAGTCAAGATTATTTGGAATTCTATTCACAATACTGTAAATGTTTTTTGAATTTTTACTTTGTGTTCTAAGCAAATAAATTATTTTGTTGAACTTTACTTTAATTTTGGTTTCATTTTTATTTTATTCCATAGTTGAAGATCATATAGTCGTAACTTCATTATTTGATTGATCAATTGAAATGAGTTGAACTGACACATGACCATGATTGCTAGCTTTTACATAGATAGGATCTGCATACCTTTTAACTTTTAATTTATTCCATGCATTTATTTAATTTGGTACAAAAGATGTAATTAATGTGATAATTGAAAACAGGTCCACCATTAATTTAGTGTAACAATACAGCAAATACCTCCACAAGTGAAAGATCTAAACACAGTTGGCACTTAATTTGGATCTGTCAAAAATGTTCACCGATCACCACTGTGGTAGCACATTGATATTGTTCACGTTTGAATACAAGATGGCATATTGCATTTGTGATGATTATACTGAAACAAAATTAAAAGATACAACTTAAACACAAATTTCACTTGACGAAATGTATTTATTTAAGTGCTGCAACCAGTAGTGACATTTTCAATGATCAAATATTGTTATTTACAGTGTATGCAAAGTTTTGTAACAAAAGAAAATATGTTGTCACAAAAGTTGAGATTCTCTTCACATTTAATAAATAGGGCCAGTTTGTTGGTATTTTCTAATAACAATAAAACAGATCATCTCCTGATCCCATATTATAAGAGGGTTTGCAAGTTATCCAGATCTGAGTCATCATGGGAGTGGTGTACATAAGCTGACTTGATTAACTGGTCAACTGTTAAGGTATTTAAGCCAGGTGAGTGAGATCAAGCCCATCTTTGAGGGTTTTTTTTAAATACTTTTTATCTGGTATTATTTATCAGAATAATCTTTTACCAGGTAAACTTCATCGTCACATCGTCCAGCTGCAGGTGAGTGAGGGTACAGCTGTAAGGAAGCTTGAAGAGATGTCGAAGAAGGTATACAAATTTGAGGCTCATATATTACGGCTGGAGCAGAAACTTGACAGCAAGGATGATACCATGTATCACAACAGAGCAGAGGCACAGAATAAAGTCAAACATCTGAAGAAAAATTTACATGTATGTTCATCTGCAAATATATCTATCTTTCAGATATACACAGTTCTTAATGGCACATTCAGAATGTAAAAAGTTATGCCAACAAAACATGGACTGGTCCAGAAATAAGATGGATCAGATGGCATAAATACACATGTGTATAGTGATTGGGCCAGTTAAACGTTTTCAGAGGGTGAAAAAATGACATGTAATGCAGCTGTGTTGTTCCTGACTACATTTTTTATATAGCCTGAGTTCCCTGTTGACAAAAACTAAAATTCACCAATGTTCTTAAACAGGATGCTATCATATCTGTGTTGTACTGTAATCTGTAGTCTTACATCATGGTACTTATTTGTATTTGCAAACTTTTGGCATTTATATATTGGCATTTATATATACTCGAAAGATTTTATTCTGTAAATATTACATTATTTTTGTATGTTTTTCCGTTTCTGACTTATAAAATTTTATTTACTTATTTCTGTTTTCTCAATAATTTACACAAACAGTATTCTTATAGAATCAAATTGTTTCACTAGATGTTATTGACTGGCAGTGTTATTTTACTGACAACTAGCAAATTTTATAAATGTGATTGCAATAGAATCAGTCTAATTGAGCTTGCATTCCTTTCTTATACAGTGAATTGATGTTTATACTAAACAATTACCGCCGTGTTGCTTTTTTATGGTTTTATTCTGCTTTAATGTCAGTAAGAGTATCTGATGCGCTCACTTTATACAAACTCTTCCATTTGAAGTTTATTTATTAATATAAACAAACCCCCTCCACTTTTAGAACTTTCATCATCAGATGATCTGACAGCTAAGTATTCTTCTATCTAGTATTTGTTTCAGACATCCAGTTTTTCCCTGACTATAAATGTTAAACTAGCTAGGATTTTTGTGGCAAAGACAATTATAAATTCTCCCAAATTGTTAAATACTCTTCATATTTAAATATTTTCACACAGGAAATGAGACTTCAGTTTGCAGGGGCCATTCCTTTGTCCAAGCAGGAGAGGTTTTCAAATACCATGATGCAGTTACAGAGAGATAAAAACAATATGGAGATTCAACTGAAGGAGGTAAGTGAGAAAACTTTACACTATGGTTTCTGCAACACAGTGATGGAAGGCACTGAATCAATTGCCAGAAATTATGTAATGTGGGAATATAACCTCATCAAATTTGTCTTTTAATTTTAGGGTGGTAAATATTTCATGCAGAAATTATATAATGTGGGAATATAACCTCATCAAATTTGCCTTTTCATTTTATGGTGGTAAATATTTCATGCAGTAACTTCTGAAGCAGATAACTTTAATTATGGTAAAAAAAATTTAAAAATATTTCCAAATTCTAGCATATCATTTCTTTGATTTGTCACACAAATTACTTGCAAAGTTACCATTTTCACACAGAAGGACTAATTGAAAAGTAGTATTAAAATTGAGCCATTTACATCTGTTCTTCAACTGTAATCATATTTTTTATCAAACAATGCTACTAGCTGTCATGTTCCTCATTTCTCTCTGTCTGCATCATTGTTGGCAGCCTTATTCTCTTCAAACACATGACAAATATTTAGCATTTTCCTTGAATTAAAACCATTAGATGGTCAGATAAGATCTCATAATAATTATTGTCAGACATAAATTTCTAACAGTAAGGATTGCATATCATAAAGACCATATTTTCTTGTGTACAGTGTTACCCCCAAATTTCTTTCTGGTCTGATGTACCAGCAACTTTACAGAGCTCATGATCCCCCATAAAACTTACTGCTCTCTCCAGATTTGCTTTCAGTACGCTTGCAGCATGGTCCTTCAGAACATTTACTACTTTCCAGATTTGATTTATATAAGCATGCAATATTTTAAGCTTTACACAATGATCAAACTACTTCATTATTTTATCAACTAGAAAATACACCAGTTAATACTGCATAAGGTCAGAGGATATTTGGATAAAAATACATTATTCTCATTGAGGTGATCATTCAAAAAATGTGTTATAAAAATTATTTAAGAACAACAATTGCAAGAATTCAATCTCAGTCTACATTATTTATTTGTGTTCTTTCAAAGACAGAGACTGTTTTACCTCTGCTGACCTCAGACCTCGGAGATCTTCAGTGTGTGAAAACCAGCATTGTTTCTAAGGCAGGCTGATTGTCTTCGTGTATTATTAGCATTGCACTCACAAGCAGTCATTAGTTTTAAATGCTGCTTGTGTTTAACACATACCCAGCTATATACAGCATAAACATTGATATTATCTCACATATTGCTCCCACGAGCTGATCATAGTCTACTCTCTTCATTTATTGTATTCGCAGTGTTTTCAACCAGTTCATTCTTGATCAATCTCGCATTATGTGAGTGCAGATCGGGGCCTACATTGTTTTGAAGTTGAGGCTGAGCTGTACTTGATAAATTTGGCTCCATTTCATAACAGGTGCATCAGAAGAAGGATGCATTGGAGGACAAATTAGCAGAGGTTGAGCTTCAACATAAAAGTCTTCAGGACCTAATTGCCACTATCAAGGATGGCAAGGGGGCTGCCAAGGTCATTGAGTGGCATGGCAAAATGGATGCCATCAGATTGGAGGAACTCAAGCAGAAGAGAATCAATGGAAAGCTTAACCGACAGGTAAAATTCATGGAAAAATATTATTTTTATTGCATGCCATTCATATTTGTTTGGATATTTGCAAGTGTATGAGCAGATCATTGGGTGGGTATGTGTATGTAGGTAGGTTGGAAATAACCCCAGAATCATTCTGTTTACAGATACTTCGTATGATTAAAATAATGAAAAGTAACAAATTTATTTCAGGGTAGATTTTATACCCAGGATTACAGAAAAAGGTTTTAATTAAAGATTTGTGTCACAAATACAGCTGTCACTTTACAGTCATGGGTAGTGTTGGTAATTGGTTTACATTTAAAGATCAGTTATTGGTTCATCATAAACCACTCACAGAACTTAAGCAGCTGAAGCTTTTTTATATGTTTTTGTTTCATGAAGACTGTCATTTTTTAATACCTTGTAACAGTTAAGCTGCTTGTTTCCAAAATGTTGAATTGTTTACAGGCACATTAGTTGTCTGCCATGCGTCGGCATGAGGGTTGTACTTTTAGTAACGATAGGATATTTCTATCAGACTCTGGTGTTTACATATTTTGCCATTCTCAGAAGATTTCATGTCAATACGTCTTACAGTTTAATCAACCGAAAACATTAAACATTTATATTCAGTTATGGAAAATCATAATTGAACACTTGGTCATTTGTCTTTTCTGACCAACTTATTATTATTATTTTGATTAATTATTACAAACATTGTAATGAGTGAAGTGTGTACAATGTCTATGTATGTGCAATCCGTTCACATCCTAATACAACACTACCTCCTTATTCCACTGCCAGATAACTCACAGACCACTTATGATGCCATATTATCTGTGGTTCCCATTTTGTCTCTTCAAAATTTGCAGATGATAATCAAGAAATAGACGATTATCAAATCAGACTTTGTTAAACAGATTTCACATCATTTGGTTACTTCATGAGTCATTCAGGATTTACAAAAACCTATCTGCAAAGGCTGGTAAAGGTTCATTGCATGTGTTAGTAATGATAACTAATTAATCCAGATACTATTTTGAAATATTAACACTTATATCTTAGCCTAACTGTGCAAGTTGGCCAAATGAAGAGTTAGTCCTCTGTTTGATGGTCATACATAAGCTGTTACTTAATACATGTAGTGAAATTAGTATTGACAGGAATACAGAATACAACGATCAGTCTTTTTTTTATGCATCAGTGATTATTTAATTTATATTTTAAAACCAGTGATTATTTAATTTATAGGATGGATTAAAGTAAGCAGGACACAATAATCTTTTGTGAAACATAATTTTGTAGAAAAGATGTACATATATTTTATGATTTTGTTGAATAGGACTTATAAAACAATCTTAATAATAATGATAATGACAGTACTAATGATACTGATATGAAGGGCGTGGTGTTCAATAAAAAATGGGGAACCTCCATACTGTGGACACCAGTGTACATAGGCCAGTTTTGCTTTTCTCATAGATGGCTGCTATTGACAGGTATAACTATAATTAATAAATAGACTTTGACTTCTTCACACCGAATGTCTGTGAAGGTGTTTTGTGATTTTTGTTTTGAAACAATGTTTAAATGATATGTAAATTTCCAATAGGTTTACATCTTACACCTGTTTTCGTTTCATTTAAAACATTTCACACATGTATGTATTTAGCCCTGACTTTCTGTCAGAATTTTTGCCAGAATTACCCCAGAATGTAAATTGATATATTTCTTAAACATTTTTTTGCAAAAAAATGCAGTGCATGAAATTTGTACATTAATAATAATAATTAATATTAATAATGTTCATACTGTGAATAAAGAAGAATAAAAAATGTTCCAAATGTTAGCAATGAAAGTGGTTTCATTTATGCATGACTATGGGAAAAGCTTACTTTATGTTATTATTAATTAGAAAAAAATTCTTTAGGATGATGACTGATCCTAAAATTAGATATATTTCTATGAATTTATAAAAGAGAGAGAGACATTACAATAACTGTAAACTGTACAACATGTGAGGCATTTGTTTGAGTGTTTAAGAATAAATTGTTTTTGTGGTTATTTTCTATTTAATTCAAATCTTGCAATAAAGGTTTCAGTTATTCACCAAACATAGTGACACAACAAAGAAAGATAGAATTAAGAAATAGTGTAAGAGGAACAAACAGAAATCACTGAAGGAAAAAAAGAAAAGAAAACTTATTTTTTAGATAAATAAAAAAGTACACTCCCTATGAGGCTCAAACTGTTGATTTACCATCTAGAGGTGATTGTAATCTGTTTTACCTCAACACCACCTGGATTCCTTCAGATGATAACGGGCAAATAATTATGGCATGTTGCCGTGTGGGGTTATTTTGGGTAAAATCAGTAAGGTCCCAAACATTCTGTTCTCCCATTAAAAATAAAAAATATTTTATACATGCATTACAAGTAGAGTAAAAATTCATTAACACTACAATATAATCCCTTTCATCACAAAATACTTCATCCTTTTAAAACCTACCCCTTTAAAGATGTATGAAGCTGATATCTAATTCTCAAGCATCAACATCGGTTTTGTTACACCTCTATCACCCACCCCTCTCCTCTCATCCCAACTGTTAACTAAACTATGAGTCTACTTCACTCTGTCATGCCCTTGCTTGTGCTTTGGTCCATGCTTTTAGCTCTAGTCACTTGAAAGTTATTGATGGACAGTGTACACATTATAATTGCCAGGTATTTTAAAGATGTTAACCTGGGCTGTACAAAGTGTGACTGTGACAGGTCTACTAGGGTGACCAATGAAAGCAGCTCTTGTTTTAAAATTTGCTTGACCCTCTGTGAGATTATACAGATTGTGTTGCTAGCTTTGTCCTTTGAATACCATAAAATAGCTAAAGTTCCTCTACAGATTATCCAGAATGATCTCTGTATATGCCATTGAGCTATTGATGTTCAGTATAATTGATCCATATACATATGCTTTCACCTGGTAATTGGATTACAACCAGTTCTAGAATAACACAGTAATATGTCCATAAACAACATTAGTAACACTCAGGGAAGTGTACAATGTGGGATGTACTTTCTGTGTATTGCATGTATTAATGGAATTATCTCCACCATTGTTACTTTAAGAAAAGTTGAAATATTATGCAATTTTTGTCCATATATTTAAACCTGATTCTTAAAATAATTCTCAGTAACATCTGCTTTTTTCCAGATCAAATACCTGGAGGAGGTTATCAGGGCCCATGAAAACACCATCAGTGAGCTGGAAGCAGACAATGTCAGAATGCTCAAGGTAAATTTACCTTATCTTTTATTTCTTTGGATAAAAGCTTTTCTGGGCTAAAAAATTTGGTTGCTTTAGAGAAGTCACTTATCTCTAATGATGAGATACACCACACATCAGTGGAATTGTGAATGAAAGGATTTTATAATTCTTTGTGATTGTAGAATAATTGCAGATTTATAATAATGTCAATACAATGACTGTACCATTAAATATCTTATTTAGGTGAAAATTAGTGTTGATCAGTGACAAAATGGCTAAAGAAAGTGCAGTTACCACAAGTGTAATGCACTCAACATACTTTTATGACCAAAAGGCCTTGTCACTCTTTACAAGGCAACCAGTTTGCCAGCTTTAAGTGTTTGTAAGCAATAAAATTAATTGCTTTTTAAACTCAGTGTGTTTAATACCTGGCATATGAATATTAGAATTGAGTATAACAATTCATACTACAATATGATGCATATTATGAGAAAGCCATGATCTGATACATCTCAGTACAGGGGAACCTTGCTACAATCTGCTTTGTTATATTATGCTCATTTTTTTCTTTGTTACCTTTACCTTGTCAAAATTGTTCAATATTGTTCCATATTGCATGCTTCATTTTGCATGTTACATGTGTCTCAAAATAGTATGGTGTATTAGCAACCACTTTGATTGTAAACAATGTACATTCATGTTGCAGGTGATTTAGCTTTTTATTTATTACATTTGTTTGTGAATAAACTAAAGTTGTTTCATCCATTTGAAAGTAGAGATGATAAAGTTAATGATGTGGATGAGATCACTCAGTCACAGATGAAACTTTCAAACAAGCAATGAATGAATGTGATATTCACAATGTCAACAACAAATATGAGACACAGTAATTGAAAATACCATTCTGTTCATTTAAACAGTTATTTGGGAAATATATTCATAACATTTTTGCCAATAGAATGGTTCAGACTGTCAACAGTGCTCTCTAGGGTCTATAAAAATAGTACAGTAAAGCATATTGAGGCCATGGGCTATCACATAAATATCAGTCGTACCATTCTGCTTGTCAGTAAAAACACTAAATTCGATAGAAAAAATGCAACTGAAGGTTTTGGTAGGAAACTAAGAGCCTCGGAGCCAATATTCCAAGATGTCAAAAAAGTATTTTTTCCACGGGCTAAATGGACTGTCACACATTAGTTGATTTGTAATTTTCCATTGAACTATTTTGATACAGTGTTAGGCTAGCAATAGAAGATGTACACTGTATGATACAGGTCATAGCTGGGGTCCCTTCAGCAGTGAGCATGCAAGTGACAGGGCATAAACATGTCTTCTTTAGCTGGTAATTAGAATGGTAATAAATATACTTACATTTATGCATTTTGAATTTCCGCAAAAAATACTTTATTAGTTAGTTCTGCAGATCTGAATGACATGACCCATGTCATGGAAAACCTGATACACACCAAAATAATACTGTAATTTTGACTACATTTCCAACTGAAATCTTGTTCTCCATACTGCACTGAATTGAGCCAATAAATCCAGTCCATCATAAGCAGAAAAGCAGAATTGAGTTGGATCAACAGAAAAACAAAATCTGTCCATTTCAAACCAACTAGAAAAGTCTTTTCAATGCACATTCATTCCAAATATGACTATAAATTTCAGTTTTAAGAAGACCTAAGCAATAATTTTTTAAAAACTTATGTTAAGCACAAGTTCAGAGGTTGCTGGGCAGTTCTATGTGCACATTAACATTGTTACTGTGTACTGATGAATCTACGGCTGTGTATTTATTTGAAAAACAGCATAAATCCAATTCCTTTGTTTCTTGTAGTTTATTCCTTTATTATTAAGCCTTAGGTAGGAAAATGAAATGAGTATATAATAAAAAAGTTACTGCATTTGTATGAGAAAATTTAAACTCAATTTTTGGGACTAATTCTGTACAACCCAGGTCATGCAGTGTTACTCAGAAAAAACTTGCTCATATTTTCCCATACAAATGCAGCAACCTTTAAGTATAAACAAATCCGAATATCATATATCACAGCTCCCAATTTTCATATGAGGCACTTATGATGAACTTGACCTCCTTGATAAGATGTTACTGTCTTATCCCATGCTCTCTAGCTATATGAATGCAAGTAGAGTATATTTTATTGTCAAATACTCACATAAATGTAACATAACTTGATAATACAAAGATATGATATGAAAAATTATATCAGTTTCCAATCCAAGAATTGAATAGTTGGCATGCTGTATCTTGTTTGTTCTGGATATTTTTTTCTTTTCAGGTATTATCTGGGACCATACATTTTACACCTGTCCCACTTAAAAACTGTCAGAGTATTGCATAATTTCCAAGTTTAGCAATTCACTCCAGAAATTAGTGTTCTCAATAACTCCAATTTCTTCACGAATGAGCCCAAGCCACATTTCCCATTACCCTACAAAAATTCCTTTTGTTATAATACTGCAGTGCTAATACAGTATATCATATTGTCAAACAAATGCTGATATATCTGATACAATATATCATACTGTCAAACAATTGTTGATATATCTGATACATTATATCATATTGTCAAACAAATAATATATCTGATACAGTATATCATAATGTCAGACAAATGCTGATATATCTGATACAGTATATATTGTCAAACAATTGTTGATATATCTGATACATTATATCATATTGTCAGACAGATAATATATCTGATACAGTATATCATATTGTCAGACAAATGCTGATATATCTGATACAGTATATCATACTGTCAAACAATTGTTGATATATCTGATACATTAAATCATATTGTCAAACAAATAATATATCTGATACAGTGTATCATGTTGTCAGACAAATGCTGATATATCTGTTGCATGTTGTTGCATTATTTCAGCTCTAATCAGGAGATGTTCACCAACAAATTTGTCATTCATAGAACCCTCTTTTTTTCCTTCCAAAAACTATATGCATACAAGAAATTATTAGTTATCTCCCTTTGTTTGCCAAATTAATACACTAATAGAAAATTTGACTTCATAAATGCAGTCTGCTTGATTCTCATCCCAATTTAAATCAAGAGGATTAAGCTCTTTAATATTGATGCTTTAAGAATAATATCAGTCTGTGGATTTCTTTTTATGAAACTGCATTGAAGATTTGCAAGAAAGTTTTTCATTATTCTGTGACACGGCTGACAGGGAGATAACTCACAAAAGTAACCTATTATTATAAAAAAAAATCCATATTCAATAATTAATATAATAAACAAGGATGCTTTGCACCTGGATACCCTATAATGTCACTTTCAAGTCCTATAAGTGAATTTTTAAAAAAATATTTCCATTATAAAATTGTTTCTTATGTAGTGAGACATAATTATTTAAAAAAACTATTTAATTGATATCAATAAAGTTGCAAAAATATGTGTATTACTGTTGGAGAGATAGTAAATATAATATGGTATATGAGTGGTTTACTAAAGTTACAAAGTTAACAACACAAATAGTATGATTTAGAAGACTTTGATTTTCATTTCTTTAATTTTTTTATACTTAAAATCAGATTTAGGTTAATCTGCACAAAACTTCATTCTCTCAAGAATTTATGTTTCTGAACATAATTGTACTAAAGACAACCTACTACTAGAAGGCTTTTTTTGCTAAAAAGATAAAATTTTATGTTTCAAAGACAGGTTTTGATGTTTTTATTTTGTTTTGGCTTTATATTTGGCATATACAAATACAGTTCTTAGTTTAGAATCATTGCATATTGAAGACTGTAGTTCTGAAATTTAATACAAAACATCCCTTCCTTTAACAAATACTGTTCACACTTAGAGAATATTTTAACAATGTGTTTGTTAAAAGGGAAACATGGTACAATCTTAGTGAATCAGATGTATCTCTGGATTACTTTAAAACTATTGCAGATTTTTGGCCATGCCTCCAAGACCTGTGGCATGCTGTCTACTCTCTATTACTAAGTTTAGTTTATTCTTCTAATAATAGGGCACTTTCAATAATTAGTTCTAGTGACCCTTTGATTATGAAAACCAGGAAAAATATGTAAAGGGATATAACTCAAATTCTGATATTGAGGGGAAACAATTCATCAAAGTGGTTACCTCCATTAATATGGTTTGACAGCATCTATGTAATAACTGAAACAGTGCAGAATCATTTCATTAGGAAATTCATAGGACTAGTAATTGTGTAAATACTTTCTTAAAATATTTTGTTAATTTTTTTTTATCAATGCTCATGTAAGAGATAAAGAGAAGAAAAGGCTTAAAACATGTATAATTAAGATGACATTTGTATAAGGGGTATCAGTAGCTGCTGCTGATGATAAGTATGGAGAATTATTATCAATATCTTAAAGGTTGTGTTCTTTGGTTTGATTAATTTGAATATAGAATTACATCAACCCTTCAAGCCATCATGATTCTCAAAACTTTGTTATTTATCTAGTGAAAATACCCAATCATGGCATTACTAATGATTTAATCATATATTCCAAAGACATATAATCTGAGGCACCCAAATATACTTCAAAGTCAATTTACAAATTTGTACTGTTATGTAATAAATAGAAACTTATTCTGATAGCCTTGTCAGACATGAAATTAACATCATGCACAGTTAGATGAATTTCATTTGAAATGAGCACTTCTTCAAGGTCTTCTGAGGACAAGAAGTCTTTAGAATTATGTCTTGCCTGCCATGCCTCCATGACACTGATGATTGTTAATACTAAAACATGCAAGACAAAGTATCAGAACCTAGCTGGGTATGGCAGTAGTGATTATGAAAGTTGATTCATGAGTTCACACATCTCAGTTAAACATTATCAGTGTGCATCATATATCAGGAGGAAAGTGAGACCAGAACCTAGCTGGATATAGCAGTAGTGATTATGAAAGTTGATTCATGAGTTCACACATCTCAGTTAAACGTTATCAGTGTGCATCATATATCAGGAGGAAAGTGAGACCGGAATCTAGCTGGGTGTGGCAGTAGTGATTATGAAAATTGATTCATGAGTTCACACATCTCAGTTAAACGTTATCAGTGTGCATCATATATCAGGAGGGAAAGTGAGACCGGAATCTAGCTGGATATAGCAGTAGTGATTATGAAAGTTGATTCATGAGTTCACACATCTCAGTTAAACATTATCAGTGTGCATCAGATGTCAGGAGGGAAAGTGAGACCAGAATCTAGCTGGATATGGCAGTAGTGATTATGAAAGTTGATTCATGAGTTCACACATCTCAGTTAAACATTATCAGTGTGCATCATATATCAGGAGGAAAAGTGAGACCAGAACCTAGCTGGGTATGGCAGTAGTGATTACGAAAATTGATTCATGAGTTCACACATCTCAGTTAAACGTTATCAGTGTGCATCATATATCAGGAGGAAAGTGAGACCGGAATCTAGATGGATATAGCAGTAGTGATTTTGAAAATTGATTCACGAGTTCACACATCTCAGTTAAACGTTATCAGTGTGCATCATATATCAGGAGGAAAGTGAGACCAGAACCTAGCTGGGTATGGCAGTAGTGATTATGAAAATTGATTCATGAGTTCACACATCTCAGTTAAACATTATCAGTGTGCATCAGATGTCAGGAGGAAAGTGAGACCAGAATCTAGCTGGGTATGGCAGTAGTGATTTTGAAAATTGATTCATGAGTTCACACATCTCAGTTAAACATTATCAGTGTGCATCAGATGTCAGGAGGAAAGTGAGACCGGAATCTAGCTGGGTATGGCAGTAGTGATTATGAAAGTTGATTCATGAGTTCACACATCTCAGTTAAACGTTATCAGTGTGCATCATATATCAGGAGGAAAGTGAGACCAGAACCTAGCTGGATATAGCAGTAGTGATTTTGAAAATTGATTCACGAGTTCACACATCTCAGTTAAACGTTATCAGTGTGCATCATATATCAGGAGGGAAAGTGAGACCAGAACCTAGCTGGGTATGGCAGTAGTGATTACAAAAATTGATTCATGAGTTCACACATCTCAGTTAAACGTTATCAGTGTGCATCATATATCAGGAGGAAAGTGAGACCGGAATCTAGATGGATATAGCAGTAGTGATTTTGAAAATTGATTCACGAGTTCACACATCTCAGTTAAACGTTATCAGTGTGCATCATATATCAGGAGGAAAGTGAGACCAGAACCTAGCTGGGTATGGCAGTAGTGATTATGAAAATTGATTCATGAGTTCACACATCTCAGTTAAACATTATCAGTGTGCATCAGATGTCAGGAGGAAAGTGAGACCAGAATCTAGCTGGGTATGGCAGTAGTGATTTTGAAAATTGATTCATGAGTTCACACATCTCAGTTAAACATTATCAGTGTGCATCAGATGTCAGGAGGAAAGGGAGACCGGAATCTAGCTGGGTATGGCAGTAGTGATTATGAAAGTTGATTCATGAGTTCACACATCTCAGTTAAACGTTATCAGTGTGCATCATATATCAGGAGGAAAGTGAGACCAGAACCTAGCTGGATATAGCAGTAGTGATTTTGAAAATTGATTCACGAGTTCACACATCTCAATTAAACGTTATCAGTGTGCATCATATATCAGGAGGGAAAGTGAGACCAGAACCTAGCTGGGTATGGCAGTAGTGATTACAAAAATTGATTCATGAGTTCACACATCTCAGTTAAACGTTATCAGTGTGCATCATATATCAGGAGGAAAGTGAGACCGGAATCTAGCTGGATATAGCAGTAGTGATTTTGAAAATTGATTCACGAGTTCACACATCTCAGTTAAACGTTATCAGTGTGCAACATATATCAGGAGGAAAGTGAGACCAGAACCTAGCTGGATATAGCAGTAGTGATTTTGAAAATTGATTCACGAGTTCACACATCTCAGTTAAACGTTATCAGTGTGCATCATATATCAGGAGGGAAAGTGAGACCAGAACCTAGCTGGGTATGGCAGTAGTGATTATGAAAATTGATTCATGAGTTCACACATCTCAGTTAAACATTATCAGTGTGCATCAGATGTCAGGAGGAAAGTGAGACCGGAATCTAGCTGGGTATGGCAGTAGTGATTTTGAAAATTGATTCATGAGTTCACACATTTCAGTTAAACGTTATCAGTGTGCATCATATATCAGGAGGAAAGTGAGACCAGAACCTAGCTGGGTATGGCAGTAGTGATTATGAAAGTTGATTCATGAGTTCACACATTTCAGTTAAACGTTATCAGTGTGCATCATATATCAGGAGGAAAGTGAGACTGGAACCTAGCTGGGTATGGCAGTAGTGATTATGAAAGTTGATTTATGAGTTCACACATCTCAGTTAAACGTTATCAGTGTGCATCATATATCAGGAGGAAAGTGAGACCAGAACCTAGCTGGGTATGGCAGTAGTGATTATGAAAATTGATTCATGAGTTCACACATTTCAGTTAAACGTTATCAGTGTGCATCATATATCAGGAGGAAAGTGAGACCAGAACCTAGCTGGGTATGGCAGTAGTGATTATGAAAATTGATTCATGAGTTCACACATCTCAGTTAAACATTATCAGTGTGCATCAGATGTCAGGAGGAAAGTGAGACCGGAATCTAGCTGGGTATGGCAGTAGTGATTTTGAAAATTGATTCATGAGTTCACACATCTCAGTTAAACATTATCAGTGTGCATCAGATGTCAGGAGGAAAGTGAGACCGGAATCTAGCTGGGTATGGCAGTAGTGATTATGAAAGTTGATTCATGAGTTCACACAGTTCAGTTAAACGTTATCAGTGTGCATCATATATCAGGAGGAAAGTGAGACCAGAACCTAGCTGGGTATGGCAGTAGTGATTATGAAAGTTGATTCATGAGTTCACACATCTCAGTTAAACATTATCAGTGTGCATCAGATGTAAGGAGGGAAAGTGAGACCAGAATCTAGCTGGATATGGCAGTAGTGATTATGAAAGTTGATTCATGAGTTCACACATCTCAGTTAAACATTATCAGTGTGCATCAGATATTCCTCTGACAGTTTCCATCATAGTGAAATTGGTCCAAGCAAAAACAAGATGATTATTTACTTACATTTATTGATTTATTCATTCTCCTTTCTGGTATAAATAGGTCAGGTAAACACAGCATTGGAGCCCATCCATTTGTATGATTGGTCATCTGCTTGTTCATAATGAAATATCTACCATCCAGGTCAAGGCATATGATAAATACTATTATTGCTGTCATGTTCTGGGATTGTACTTTACACTACAAATGGTTTATTGTGATGTCCAAAGCTTACATAATTACTGTCCTTGAAATCCTCTACAGTGTTCCATTTTGTTTGAGGCCACCTCTTCTGCACTAAAAAAATTTGCAGTATAGAATGGGTATCCTTTTCTGAGGGGTTACAGACTGATCAAATTATATCTGATGTTGGGTAATGTTGCCTCTGATCAGGGGATGGCTTGTTTTCAGAGGGACCTTTACTTCGCACCAAAATGTTACAATTTCTTTAAGCTTTTATTTCTTGGGGAAAGCTTAGTGTAATTATTGTAAATGTGTAACTAAGGACTTAAGTAAAATGCACTGAAGTTATGTGTAAATGTTTAACCAAGGACTTATGTAAGATACACTGAAGTTATGTGTAAATGTGTAACCAAGGACTTATGTAAGATGCACTGAAGTTATGTGTAAATGTTTAACTAAGGACTTATGTAAGATGCACTGAAGTTATGTGTAAATGAGTAATCAATGACCAATGCAAGGTACACTGAATCTACATGGAAGTATGTAACCATTGATCTATATAACATACATAGAATTTATTTATAAATGTTTAACTAAGGAATTATGCAATATGCACTGAATGTATGCGTAAATGTCTAACCAAGGACCTATGCAAAATACTATGCTCTGAAATGATGTGTATCTTTTTATAATAGGTGACAAACAATTATTCAGCCATTGGAAGGGGGTGGGGATAACAATGACATTGAACTTATAAAGATTTGAAAAGAAACCTAAACAGGGTCAGTTCAAACTAGCACAAAATAAAAGAACTATGCCTGCTGTGGGACAACCACAATTCTTTAAAAAAAAAAGTTTCAAAATATTAGTAGAGCTAATGTACAAACTGTAGGTAGGGTTAATGTACAATATTTAGGCATGGCTAATGTACATAATTTAGGTAGGGCTAATGTATAAAATTTGCATATGGCTAATGTACCAAAGCAATTTATTAATCACATGATCTTGTTATTTGGATGACATACAGATTGATAAATTTACAGTTATGGAATACAGCAAACAGTAAATTTTCTAAGGAACCTCCAGTGCATTGAACTCTGGTTGTCAGTATTCTAACTGATTATTGTATTATTAATCCTCATATGAAGTTTAATCATAATGAACAAGCAAATGCACTTAAATATATCTACAGATAACTTTAAGCTAAAAATATATATAATCAAGAGAGTTGTCTGCCTTTGCATATTTATTTAATCTTTAATGTTTACCATCACTTAAGTAACAAGCTAATTCTTCCCTGTTTAAGCTTCTATTTTGCAACTGGTTTCAGTGGTTGAATTTAATATACCGATTGACCTGGTTTATATATGCCTGAATTAATGGATTATATCATGTTAAAATGTTATAGTGACTGCCGTACATACAAATATATACTCCCAATATTATTTATGTATAATGACTGAAATTCACCACCATCTACAATTACCAAACTTTGTAAGTAACTTACAGTGAGTTAAGGAAAAGCCTATCAATTTCTGGACAAAAAGGTAAGTGATATGGGTCATTGTCACTGGTTTCTGTGTAATATTATTAGCTCTACATCACAGACCTGGAAAAAACATTTTAGAGGACTTGCACTTTGGGAAAGAAAAAAGACCATTAGTTTGGGGATTATGAGTCAAAGGTCAAGGTAACTAACTGAAGGAAGAAAAACAGTTGTTGCATAATAACATTTAGTTCTATATCACACAGCAGGATTGAACTTTGTAAATGACTTGCAATTGAAGTAAGGTACCAGTCAACTGATTTTGGAGTCGGTAAGGCAAACTTTATGCTCACTATGGCTGAAACATGGTTTTTGCATAAAATTGTCAGTTCTTGACCAATGCCCATGTGCATTTCTTATGATAAATAAGTCTAGATTTTGTACACTACCTTAACTAAAGTTTGTGGACTGCTTTTCCTTAATGTACAGAAGAGGCCTGTGGATTTGGGTGTTAAAGGTCAAGGTCATTTTGACTCAAAAGAAAAATGGGTTGTACAGTAATGTTTAAAACTTTGTATACAGCTTGCATTCTGGGTAAGGAAGAACCAAAAATATTTTGGGATCTAAAGGTCAGAGCTCATGGTCAGGTTGAATGTAATAAGAAAATAATGGTTTCCGCAGCAGAAGTTTCGTTCTAGACAACAAACCTTGTCAATAATCCACATAGTCAACCATGCCAACATGGAGGGCTATTAAAGGCATATTATGCCAAGTTTACTGTGCTCTTGTTTTAGGGTGGGTTTTTGTTTTTTTATATGTTAGAATATGATAAATAATTGACTTATTTTTTAATCATGTAAGAAAAACAATCATATGCTGTTTACTAAGTTCAGTGTTTGCTGGAATACTAAGGTAAATCAAATTTGAACCAAATGCCAGCAATCATCCCTTGTGTTCCAGTATGTGTATAAATATATTAAACAGTAATTGTATAAATTAAGGAAACAATTTATGCATAAACGTAATAAACTTTATGAATATTGACACATCAAACTGTGTATGATCTTGGTATTAACAAGAGAAACTTTGTACCTTACAGTAGAGTAACCATTAGGCAGCTCTAACATGAAACTAGTACTGTGTCCATATGACACAGATGTCCCTGCAAATGTGATGTAAATTGAAGGCCAAATTCTAAGTCAAACAGGGGCAATAACTCTGTGCAATCTTGTCGTAAAACAGCGAAAATAGAACTTTTCCTATATCTTTTTATAAAGTCTCATATCAGATTTGGTTTCAGTTGATGAATTCCTTCAGAAGTGATTGAGCATGAATGAAATTAGTGAAAGAAATTTAGTTTTGGTTCAGGAGAGTGGAACAGCAGTAATATCATATGCCCCTTCATAATTTAAAAAGATGGTATAAAATGTAATGCAATACAAAACTATTACATAATAGCAATGAACAAAATGTTTTCCAGGAAGTTCATAATTGTATAGAAAGAAAATTTTGAGTAAGTAGAACTTGGCAGACATATTTAGAACATGACCTTTTTGTTATTATTCAACTCACCTAGCCAAATGATGAGCTAATGGTGTCTGTAATGTATGTTTCATTATCTTTCATGCACCTGTTGCTAATGTAAACTTTTCTAAAAAATACTACTGGATCATTCTTTTCCAAAATTGGCAGAGAGAATCTAGCGTGAAGGACATTCAGGTTTATACAGAATCTAGTGTGAATGACATTCAGGTTTATACAGAATCTAGTGTGAAGGACATTCAGGTTTATACAGAATCTAGTGTGAAGGTCATTCAGGTTCATACAGATGATACCGATTCACCATCAAATAATTGGTTCCATTGCTAACAGTAAAAGCACTAAAAATGAATTTGTCTCAAAAACCACTAAATTTGATCAAATTTGATACAAAGCATTCTAGCATGATGAGCTTTCAATTCTTTTACAAATGATGCCACCTCTGTCTGCGTGGGTTCCAGTCTCGGATTCGGCAAGTGTCGGTATGTGAGAAAGCTTGCCATTAGCTTCACGTGGGTTGATGGTTCTTTCTGGGGTTTTCCCGGTTTCTTCCTCCACCATTAATACTGGCCACCATGTATAGCCTATCTTGTGCTGAAAAATGGTGCTAAACCTTACAACAACAACAACAAAATGATGCCAATCAAACATGACATGTGGCCATCATTGCTAATAAAAGAAAAACCAATAAACAACTTCTCAAAAACCACTCAGCAGAATTCAGCCAAACTCAACAAATTGCAGCCTCATTTTTGTTACATATGATGCCAATCCAACATTAAATGTGCACTGTTACAAAAATATCTTAAATTACTTTTTTTTGCGAAAAGTGTATAACGTGACCAAATTTGACACAGAGCTTTTAGGCAAAAGGGCTTTCCATTTTAGGCAAATAGTAATGTCTACTTTGGGATGTGCTTGATGCTTTTGCAAATAGAAAAACCTGTAGATGACTTCTCAAAAACTTCTCAGCGGAACTTGATTCAGTTTGACAAAGCAGCCTGGCATTAATATTATGACTCAAGATCTTAAAATAAGAAACATAAAGAAATAAAATCAACAATTTCAGCAAAATCAATAAGCAATTTATTTCTTTACAAACAAAGTGAAATTCAAGAGACACTTACAGTATTGTGAATTAAATCCCAAATAATCCTAAATGTCCTGTCACAAGCCCAAAATTATAGAATGTTCCGGATGAATTCAAATAGTTTTAAATGTCATGCTGTAACACAATGATGCTATCCATAATGTCTTTGAATTAGTTCACAATAAGTGTATTAATCCAAAGTCATTGAGCACTTTAGTAATTCCAATGAATATTTTTTAAATAAATAATCCCTCTTGAATTATATCTGACACAACTGCAAACTCTGATCCTGGATTTCTGCACTGACACAGAACAGGAATAAATTATTTGTTTATTAAATCCTTATTTACGCACATTTTCACTTTGCCTATAACATAAAATCTCCTCTGATGACTGCTTCGGTGGCCTAGTGTTTAGAGCATCCACCTCAGATGCGGGAGGTCACAGATTCAAACTCTAGCCAAGTCATACCAAAGACTTACAAAAATGGTACTAACAGCTGCCTCGCTTGGTGCTCAGCATTAAGAGTTTAGTGTTAGGACTGGTGTCAGGATAATGTGACTGGGTGGGACATCATGCTACATGTCTGCGGCATGATGCCCCAGTGCTAGACATCACTATAAACTGTCACACTGTAGACATCATAGCGATATGACTGAAAACTTGTTAAAGCTACGTTAAAAATCTAAATCACACTCACACACACACACGGTGTTCTGATGTGTTAACTTTGGCAAATCGTTCAGATATTTTGGTGCTTCGAGTATGTGAATTTCATTCAGTGCTGCAGCAAGCCACTGCATCCAATCAAAATCAAGTTGTTCAAATTTGAATTCTTTTCCTACAGAATCGAGACAAGTGGAGCACACAAATGGAATTGACTCATAAATATGCAATTTTTCACTGCGAGTCCATGTTTGTACAAATACATCCTTTCCCTCAAATACACATGTAATGGCCTCTCTCTGGAATATTGTCATAGTTTTGATGTTATACTTACAAAGTATCCTGTTGAAATCAATTGCCTTCAGCTGATGTACTATGCACCACTGTTACATGCTGTTGGTTAGTTGGCATTACATACTAAAGATGACAACTCATGAAATCCAATAGATGTCACTAGCACAAAACTCTGAAATATCTGTATGGTCTGCCAAGGTGTAAATAGGTTTAACACATTGGAACCTTGGCTAGTGAAGATGATGACATAATAGAATGTGAAGATTTCAAATGGAAAAATGTAGTTTAACTGTAAACAAGACTGATCTTGAACTCTTGACAAAAGTTAGCTATGTAAAAATGTTGCTTACAACATACAGCCATGGATAAAAGCTCAGCACACTATACAACTTAAATATGCATAACATTAAGGTCTCAGAGTTTTTCAGAAAGAAAAAAAAACATCCTGGCATTAAGGGCATACAGATTATCCCAATTTGCCATCAAATATGGCCACCAGTACTACCGTAACATATGAAAACTTTCAAATTACTTATCTAAAAAATTGCTCATCACAAGTTTACTAATTTGGTATGAAGGGATTTTACTTTTATACAAATAATTCTGATCCATTGTGAAATACGGTCACAGGTAATAAAATAAAAATAATATATATATATATATATATATATATATATATATATATATATATATATATATATATATATATATATATATATAAACTCTAAATGACTTCTTTCACAGGTAATAAAATAAAAATAATATATATATATATATATATATATATATATATAAAAACCCTAAATGACTTCTTTTAAAAATTGTGCAACAGAGTTTTAGCAGATATAAAAATGATGCAGATATACCATGAAATATGGCTACTGCTAATAACAAAAAACAATACGAGCTTTTATTTGCACTTCTCAACAACTACTCAGTAGAATTTGATCAATCAAACACCTTTTGCTTTTATATAAATGATGACAATCCACTATAAAATATGTCTGCAATTATTACAGATTTTTTAAAAAAATGTACTCTATGAAACCACTCAAAAGAATTTGACAACTGGTAAATGACACTGATGTACCATCCAGTATGGATGAAGATACAAAATATATAGAGAAGCACTGACAAATTTGTTTGCATAATATGTGCATTTGACAGCATGGGAAGGCATTTATACAGAAAGCATCATACTAACCCCAATTTCGTGACCAACGGCAAATTCATTTAGCTATTAGACAGATGACAGTCAGGCAAGTGCTCACAGCCCCACTTTGGCCTCTTCTTATTGCAACAGTTTACCATAAATTATTTGTGAATATTTTTTTCAAACATAAAAATCCTGATGTCAACACTACTCTGACAGTCTGTAAACATCTAACAAATTCTAAATGAAAATCAAATTATTTAGTTGGGATATTGTTGCTTTTCTCTGTACTTCAAAGAATGTTTTCAAATTTATTGACAGTTTACAGCAAAACATATTATATATAATTTCTTAAATATTATTAACTTTATAACACAGTTTTAAACTTCATAAAATATTTTTTAAAGTTTATAAGATCTCTTTTATAATATATGGTAACTAAGATGGAAATTTTATAAGAAATTTTTCATAAACAGTTTAATTCACATTCCGTATAAGAAATGAACATTATGAACAATCTGATGAATGAAATATCTAACAGATTATCTCAAATATTTGAATATAATTTTTGTTGGATTAATACTTTTCCACATTTCAATAGTATCTTAAATAATTCAGAAGATGATTGTATATGCTTTTTAATATCTTCATCTTTAAAGATAGACTTATGGGTGATACTTCCAGAGGATGAAATTTTGTATTTGCTTCAGGGATGATTTTCTCTCTCACAGTCTTTTTTTAAGATTTTCTTATTACCTGGTTAGTAACAATGATTTCTGCACATAATTTCTTTTTTTCAATCAACATCAGGTATTTTTTTAAATATAATCCTAAAATCTATAATTTTTCTTAAAGGAGCATTGCATTATCTCTCAGAAAACAATTGAGGATTTCTGTAAATTTGAGGAATTCCTCAACTCTTTCCAGAATAAAAATGCTGTAAAGTGTTATATTGCCAAACTGAACAGTTATGTTGCATCTTTTCCACCATATCTACTTCCCACAGCAACAACAAAAACTGATATTAGCTAAAGTATCCTAAGCAAAAGAATTTAAAAAATATCAATCTGCATTTAATAAAATATGAATGATTCAAGAAACCGGAAATAAAGGAGCTACTTGTCTGTTACACAGGGGCTCGTATCGTTGAAAACAGTTGTCCTGTCATACATATACTATATCATAACTGCTAGTTATGATATAGTACATGTATGACAGGTCACTTGTGAGCAACGATACGAGCTCCCGTGGTCTGTTATTTTTATATTGTTCTAGATTTGTATTTTGTTTTCTTAGAATAACTTTAATGTTTGTAATTTTTTAAATAAGTATAATAAATATGAATTCGATTTGCAATGGACGTTTGATTATATATTAATAGGTTCACTATCGTATCCTAAGAAGTGTTTAACAGAGACACAAAACTAGTAATATAGTTCTATTTAGGTATATTTTAGTTGTTTAAGTATATACTATAGTGAAATAGACTATAGCATGTCAATAACAAATCGATTGGTTAGCCTAAAAATAGCATAAACCCCATTTGATACTTGGAAAGATAGTTGAGATTGAGTAGAGATAAATTACATACTATTATGGAAAAAAATGAATAGTCTTCAACATGCGCTTGCAATTACCTGTAAATTTCAAGGAAACTAACGAAATTTACTTAAAACCCCATGGCAGTTAATATAAAAGCAAGGCTTGACGTTGACTATTTTAAATGTTATTGTGATAGGACAGAACAACTGCCCCTATAGCTCAGTGGTTAGAGCACTGGTCTCGTAAACCAGGGGTCGTGAGTTCGACTCTCACTGGGGGCACTAGTATTTTTCTCCTTTTTTTTTTTTCTTCTTTCTTTCTTACTCATTTATGTATACAATTTATTATGTTTTAAGTCTCATATACAAACTATATTTTTTAAAATAAATTCTTTTAATTTATATTCAGAAGGAATAAACATCTCAATTCAAAATGTCACAAAAATCTTGTAAAGTGGCTTTCTAGTTGTTGAATCTCAAATGTATTACAGATTGAACTTCTTAGGGAAAACAAAACTGAGATAAAGGGTTACTTTAATTATTTTTCCTTTCAAAGGCAGTTAAACAATATAATGCTTAAATCAATGTTTCTATAACACTCGAGTTTACCATGAAACAACATATTTAGTTTGAACTGACATTTAATGCCATTAATTATGATATTACATTCAGGAATACATCAGTTTAATTGCCACACATATTTCAGTCTTCTAATATTTATAATTTGTTATAACAATAATTGATTATATTATCTTATAGGACCATTTAGGATTGTTGCATCAGGGCTTAACTGCAAGTAATTTTTTATTTATTCTCCTGTTTTATAAAAGAATCTTTTAAAAACAACACACTTCACTGTTCCTTTACATGCTGTTTTCAACAGATGTTGCTATGTACATGTACACTTGATAAGAATTTTTTTTAAAAAATAGTTCCTTTCCCCTCCTGAAATGATACCATCAATTACAAAAAAACAATGTCCATCTTATAAAATCTGAAAAAATTATCATGTACTTTTGGTTGCTGAGTCTATTGGTATTAAAGGTAACGAGTGCTGATTAATCAGCTGAAGTTTGCCTGCAGTTACCCATCCCTAAATCGAAGATTCCATAAAGTGACTTGATGTATTATTTTAAACTCTGTCTAAACACGTTTTATTTCTTCATATTTTTCTGTGATATCTTTATTATTTTTAATCTGATAGTAAAGTGTCAATGACCAAATTTGTTCAGGCCAGCTACAGCCAGCTCTGATTAAGGTCCCATGTTAGTATGTAAACTTACATTGCTAATCAGGTGACATATTTTGCTCATTTTGAAATTTATGCTGAAAAATAGTTCATAAGCTATGCCCAGCACATATTCCTTATGGAATTAATAATACAAAGTATCCTCTTCCATTCCGTTACTTCTGATGGGATTGCTTTAAGAAGGCACAAATCAGGGCTTTACCCACAGAGGTGTCACATGCTCTTTTGCATTTGGTTAGGATTTCTAATGAGTTGAGCTCTGTTAGAGGAACAAAGATTTATTCATGAAATATTAAACTTTTTCTTCACAATGCAATGTTTACAGGGTGATAAGTATGTATTTACTGTTAATAAAAATATTAGCCATGAATCACAAGCTTAAAGAAATTACTAAGATCAAAAACAAAGGCAGTTGACAATGAATGAGTTCCCTAGTGAGCCTCAGTGGATAAATATTATTAATATGGCTATTCATATAGGTGTGAAAGCAAATTATTGGAATGGAACCTCAATGGATGAATATTAATACGGTCATTGAAATAGGTGTGAAAGCAAATGATGGGAACGTAAATTTGCATTATTCAAAACTATGTTCATACATGTAATTGGTATGGTTATGGACTTAGTTTTTGTGCAGGAATATTGTACTGTGTAAATTTATTATCTAATCAGCAACAAAAGATTACATTTTGTTAACAAAATTGTACTTTTTTTTAACTCACATTATCTCAACCATATAGTAGTGGGGTTTTTTAGCATCTACCACCTGGACAAGGAACTAACTTGTACATGAATTGTACATTCCTAGTTAGGTTTTAAATTTGCCATAGGATTTTACACACTATATATACTGCAATACCTGAAATCATGAAACTGCTGTGAGGGTATGCATCATGAGGTGTACTCTGCCCTTGTGACAAAAGTAGGTCACTATGTCATGCTTACCTGATTTTGGTTACATTGTGTTTTAAGTTTAGTTTATAAGCTTGGTTCATGCTAGAATCATCTAACTAACTAACTAACCAACTATATATATATATATATATTGTTAGGTAGTTAGTTAGATGATTCTAACACATACCATACATATTTGGCTATGTCCAGCTTGCCAACTGCACTGACCCGGCTCTAGAATTGTTGTTGTTGTAGGGTTTAACACTATTTTTCAGTGACCGCTCTGGTGTCGATGTGGTTAAAGCATCCCACTCAGATGTGGGAGGTCGTGGGTTCAATCCCCGGCCGAGTCATACCAAAGACTTACAAAAATGGTACTAACAGCTGCCTCGCTTGGTGCTCAGCATTAGGAGGTTAATGTTGGAACTGGTTGGCCTGGTGTCAGGATATTGTGACGGGGTGGGACATCATGCTGCGTGTCTGTGGCATGATGCCCCAGTGCTAGACATCACTATAAACTGCCACACTGCAGACATCATAGCGATATGACTGAAAAATTGTTAAAGCTACGTTAAAATTCCAAATCACACACACTCGCACCATTTTTCAGCACAGGCTATACATGGCGGCTTGTATACATGGTGGAGGAAGAACCCTGAAAAACCCCAGAAAGAACCACCAACCCTCTAGAACTGCATAAAAAGCCAGCAGATCTGTTTTTATGCAGTTTGTTGCGAGTTATTAGTAAAACAAACAACACAGACCCTGATCTCTTTGTGCATTTTGTAATGACAGATCACGGTCTCTTAAAACTTAAAGATATTTATTAGCAAATTTCCAAATTGTTCATTTGAACAAATCCCAAAGTTCTAACAATCACAAAAATAATAGAAGAATTAGCATTGACACTGACATTACAATAATCTGAATAAGAAATGTTACCAAACAACATTTACTGTGATTTCATTTTTTAACCTGTGTAATTTTTTTTTATTTGTGGAAAAAAACACTTTTTACAGAATTTAAACAAGTGGAGTGGAGAAGGGATTTAGTTGGTACCATTAAAGGATTTCTTGGATCATAGTTTTAGAAAGCACAAAATCAGCAGATATACATATCTTATGCAGAATTTAGAATTCACAGTCAATGAATCACAATGAGTTTCATATTATGAACAAGTAAAACAAAAATTCTTCTGTAAATGAAGGAATGGTGGGTGAGGGAAAGGGGAAGTTGGTCTTATAATGTTTTTTGGAAAAATTAAAAAATTTCTAATGCTTGTATGACATCATGCACGTTTGATGCAATATTTTTAAAATGTGCTGAACAGGATCTTTTTATTGCAAGCCTTGGATAGAAATGGATTAAAATTATTCAGTATGCGTTATTAATTTCACGTGAATCAAGGTTCATATGACATCTTGAAAAAGTTTGGAAAGTTGATTTTTTTCTTTGAAAGGTCTTTTAATTTCTTGAAAAGCTCCTTGAACTATGTCCAGAACTCCTGGAATTTACCTTTTGAAATATCAAACATTAATATTCAATTAAAATATATCACTTTTTCATTCAGAATTTTTGTTATCTATGCATTTTCCAAGCATAATGACAAAATAAATACTGTAGAACCTGTCTTGGAAGACCACCAATTATGTCAAGAAATAATGATCTCTCAAGACAGGTGGTCTCTCATAAAAGGTCATAACACTATATAATCAATTAATCTGTGCATGGAGATCCTGGTCTCTCAAAACAGTTGGACTCTTATAGCAGTGGTCTCTCAAGACATGTTTTTATTGTAAAATGGAATAAAGTTGGATGGAACAAATGACATAACATTAGTGGTTACAAGATGGAATCACATCTCTTTGCTGTAATGGCATGCTGATCACATTTGCAAGTGTCATTCTTAAAAACCTAATCTTGTTTCAATGATGGACTGTTACACTCCTTTGAAGTTTTAGACATCTTTGAAAAGTATCAGGGAAAACTATCTAGGGCTATATAAAATATATGAAATAAGCAGAAGTTTAAGATTCTGTGTATTATAGTACAAATCCAAATCAAAATCTTTATTCAGTAGACCACATAGTATTGTTGTGTATTTATTTTGAGTTATGTTTGGTTGTCTTGCAGATAATATGCCTAATGGCATCATGATATCACATGTATCACGTGGTTATCTATATATGAAGTGTAAACAAAAACATGATATATCATGATATTTATTACTGATAGTATGTCAAAAATATGTTCGTCACTGTAGTTTATTGGATTTGATGCTTATTTCAGGAATATGAGGAACGACAGTTGCGATGGGAACATCGAGAGGTGGAGCTGGAGAGGAATATTGCCACCATGGAAAAACAGGCAGAGGAAATTGCAGGAGCAGCATCCAAGGTCAGATAACTCTTAACACACAATCTATACTTTTATGAATTTACACTTTTTGTAATTTTTACCATATATTTCCAAATTTTAATTATATCATGACACCAATTATTCGTTAAAAATATATTTCCAATAAATAGTATCAGTTGACATTTCTCAATTGAGCACTTCATTTTTAAGACTATGCTGCATCTGCACAAGATGTTTTGGTGAGCTAATGTTTAATAATTCCTTCTTCCACATAATAATGAGCAAATTAATAAGATTTTCTGTTAATTACAAGGATCAATACCCCTGTATAGATGTTTTCAAATTAATTTTTGTATTCAGATGCACATAAGATATATAATGTTAAGCAATACATGGAAACATGTGGTTGGTAGTTTCAAACCCAACTTAGACTGCTCCAGTGGCCTAGTGGTTAGAGCATCCACTTTGGATATGGGAGGTTGGGAGTTCGAACTCTGGCTGAGTCATACCAAAGACTTTTAAAAATTGTACTAACAGCTGCCTCACTTGGCGCTCAGCATTAAGAGGTTAGTGTTACGACTGGTCAGCCTGGTGTCAGAATAATGTGACTGGGTGGAACATCAGTGTGTGAGCGTGATTTGGATTTTTAACATAGCTTTAACAATTTTTCAGTCATATCACTACAATGTCTGCATTGTGGTATTTTGCCTCAAATGACCTGATTATTTCTGGCATAAGGTCTTCTCTTGCCAGCAACCCAAAAACCTCTAAACAAGCAAAACCTTGCTCAAAATAATTTGACTTGAAGCATTTCCAGTTTTTGACATTCTGCTGTATCATTTTCGGAAAGAATAATGTAACCAATAATGAATTATAGTTGTAAAGTCCATTTCTCATCTTGTTGACAACTGTTTTAATTAGAGTTCTAAAGTCCAAGTTTTTCTCATTTTGTTGATCACCATTTTAAAAGAGTAAGATTTATATTTACTTGATATGCAGCACCAGACAAGAGTTTCATTATTTTGAGTGCATTATGATAATACACTGCTATAAATACATATTAAGGGAAATTTTAGGTACCTATTTATATGTTTCCGATGGCATTAATTTTCTTTGGATAACAAATGTGCTTTAAAACTAAATCATTTTTCAGTTTGAAGAGGCTGTTGGTAGTTTGCCTAATTCGAAGCTGCCATTGTCCAATCAACTAGAACAGGCCATAGCCACTATCAAGAGCAATGTCAGGGTCATTTTGGACACACAGGCAGAGAACAAGAGATTGAAGGATGTAAGAATACAGACTGTATTTAATTTCTTCTTCAGCTATATTCTTTTTAAGTCAGTTTTTTCATAGACAGTTTATAATTAAAAGTAGAAAAGTTGAACTTCTTGAGAAAAAAAAGCCAAATATGGTGTGTTAGTAAAATATGTCTTTATATTATCTGGTTTCAGAGCTCTTAAGAATCACCCTTTTATATATTCTTATGAGTGTCTAGCATATACTCACTTTTATACTCACTTATAAGTTGGGTCCAGCTATAAAGAACATAGACCCTGATCTGCTGTTGAATAGTGCATTGGCAGATTAGAGTTTTTCTTGCTGCTCCTAACAATCTTTGTAGACCCAAATATGCTAGAGTATTATGGATCCAACTTATATGTGAGTATATACGGTACTTGTTTTAGGCAGATATTAATATCCATAATCAACTTCCATCCATGCATAAACATTCTTTTGTAGTCATTGGTCTCTGTGGTAAATACATTCACTTACAGTGTAATATTTTGGACTACATATTACCTACCTTATGCATGTCATCATTAGTTTAGGACCAAAAGATTGCAGCTCCTCTTCCAGTCCATCAAAACAAGGAACTATAACTCTTTTCAGGTTGTTATGCACAGTATAGCAGCCACTACATGCCAGAAGTTCATATAATGATTCCCTAACAACGAATACCAGTATTGTGCTTTACAATCAGTCTTCTTTGATTTCCTCAAGAACAAAACTTACATACATGTGAAATTATGTGATTTATTTTCTGTGGCTGGCTTGCTTAAAATGTCAAAGTGGCATGGGCAGTAAAATATGCCTCAGAAACTGCACATCTATGCAGGACTTCAAGTGTACTTTACAGTTATGTCATAGAAAACAGTATTCCAGTTAAGCAATATTTTTTCATTCAAACTAGTTTACATTTCTTGCAAATACAGCAAGGGTCACCTTCTGCCTCAAATTAAGGCACGTCAATTTCAATAAAAGGCACACCTTGCAACCAAGAAGGTCCACATGAAAGGAAATGGGTATCAGTCTATGGTTTAAAGACAGAAGTGAGTTCTATTATTTTCTTTAACTGTTGGTTTGAACTGTGTTTGATTGGATTTTAATTGCTTTAGCTATCTTTTGTGACAATAGCGACTTTTATTTTCTCTCCTTTGTCATTATCTTTGGGGAGATTAGTCTTCTTAATTATTTGATTCTTTTCTGCAAAACAAGTATCTTTTGTTATTAGTCCACAACCAGTCACTGCAGTTACCACTTTTTTTTTATTACATCTTGCCCAGTACCTTTTCCTTCTCATTGAAGATGTTTATGGCTTGAGGGCTTGAGTAGAGGGATTTGTCAGCTTCTTTGAGTTGGTTGCAGGTGTCACACCATGACTATTATGACCTTTTTCATAAAGTCTTAGTCAGTTTTACTTTCTTCTATGTCTTTTACTGTTTATGAATTGGATTTAAAAACTGTCCTCTGTAAGAACATTTGATCTACAACTGCAGGGTTTATTTTATGTCTAAAAATGTGGATGGGAAATTATCCCCTCCATTTGAAAATAAAGATACATTTTCTGAATATAGGTGGGGTTTAATAACAAAATAAGGTAAATCTTGCAAATATTTTTGCAGTGATTGATGTTTCTGAGCAGGTTTTGAGAAATTGACATGAATCCAGCAATCACATGCTCTAAACTAGACCCTGCAGCTAAATTTTTAATTGGTGGATAGTTTCCACATTTCCACATTTTTTTTAAAAAGCAGATTAACTCCACCCAGACAAAAGTTACAGGCACCGCAAGCAATCATTCAAATTGTATGTTATGGAGGAAGGTGCGTTTTTCCTAATAAATGGGATCCTTTCATTGTTTCATACATTTCGGAATGGTTCCAGGCTTCCTATGTCAAGGGGCCACAGAGTGTGACTGAAATGGGGTGGGAGAGCAAAGAGAATAATATTATGTTGCTTTGCATATTGCTTTATTCCCATTCATGCTTGGGATCTGTATTGATCATACAGGAGAAGCCATGGTTCTGATGGATACAATCCTTACACATACCATAGGTACTCACTTATAAATCATGTAAATCTGCAAACAACATAAACCCTGATCTACCATCACATAATGTGTCAGCTGATCAGGGTCTATGTTATTTGTTCTACTAATTACTCTTACAAACTGCCAATACCCAAATCTGTCATTGCATTATGTGATGACAGATAAGAGTCTATGCAGTTTGCAATTTGATCTGATTTATACATGAATATAGATGGCACTTAATAAAATATTTCTCACACATCATTGCTTTACTGTACAGTCACAGTAACTGTACCAGAAACCACATGTCTTATGCCTTCCAGATGTATCTATTTTGTCTGTATTATTGATATTTTATGGTTTGTCCTATAAATTGGATCTAGTTATGATTTTTTGTTTAGCTGTTCAAAGTATGTCATTATATTTTCTTCAGAAGTGTTTATTGCTTGTGTTGTTGACAGTATGCAGGTTTTCATAAGAGCTAAATAAATTCAGCAAAAAAAATAAAATTCCAGTACCATTACAGAGATAAAGTTTTGCCATTCTCACACAATCCAAGGTGAATAGTATAGTCTGATAAGTATAGACAAGCCCTATTCTTGTTATACTGTCAGTAAGTCTGACCTCCTGATTAAGACTGAACAATGGATTTGGGGATGATTTTACAATATCAGTGTAAACAGTAACTATTACTCACTGGCACTGCAGTGATTTTGGTATACTATGAAGTCTAGGAGATGTCTTTACAGACACACTTTTGTTTCTTCTTTCAAATCAAGGTAAATGTTTATAAGAGTACATGTATTTAGATTACAGTGATGATAATTTCTGTGCACCTTGCTGAAATTCAGAAAGAGAGATATTAATGTTTTTATATATAATGTTAATAAAGAAAACTTATACTCGTCATGAATTTATAAATCCAACAAATATGATTTGTACTGCAGGTTATCAATATCACAAAATCATGGTTTACGTAGTACACAGGTTAGCAAAACGTATCAGGATCTTCCATAGATAAAATACTTATGGGTGTTTCATGTGACTTTTGTTAATCTGGTAACAACAGTGTGCAAGGATTTGCTGGATACTTGCTTAGCATTCGGAATCATAGAGAAAATGGCAAAGAAAAGGGTGTAGGAAATTTAGTTATATTATGCATGTGCAAATGTAATAAAAAATACTCTCACAGCAGTGGTCTCACAAGACAGGTTTTACTGTAATAATACACTCGATAAACATATAAATCTCTTTTAGTGCCACACCCATACCAAAAAGGTCACTGTAACCTATATTTCATTGTTGCATTTAGTTTGTGGCCACATATTTTCTTTGCACTCTCAGTGCCAACTATTCTGTATAGTATCATGAACCTTGAGGGTGTGTCTGTGTTGGTACTACACTCTCTTTTCAGTAGTATTTTATGCTTCACTGACTTGGATTTTAGTTTGAGTCTGATGTTTATGTTTCAGTCACGGTTCATGCTAAAAACTTGAAATTGATGATAATACGTGTCTCTTTTATTATGACACTTTACAACAAATAGGCTCATCATGACCAATATTCCTTAACTAACTTTGCTTAACTTTTTGCATTTAACTCATGAGATTTTAGCATATTACATGCATACTATTCTGCATAGAATCATAATATTCGGTGAGTGGATGCATTTTAAGAACATCGACATCCTTTTTTGCTAAGTGGCCAATATTTCATGGTCAGTAACTTTCTCTTTCTTCATATTTTGTGTTCAAACTTAATTTCATGAGACTTTGTTTATGTTCCAGTCATGAAGAGAATTTTTTGCTTCGTCCATATCTGTTACTAAGGGTCATTGTGACCTACATTTTACACTGATTCATCTATGCTAGACCTATATACACCCTGTCTATCTTAGAAGACTCTTTCAGACCAATATAGTTGGAAGTGGAATATTTATTCCATGGTAAAATTTCCTTTTTAACTATGTATTGTACATTGTGATATATTACCCACAAAAGGTTGACTGTGCATTTTACATTGTGATACATTTTTCTCAACAGGTTAACTATGCATTGTACATTGTGATATATTACCCTCAACAGGTTGACTATGCATTGTACATTGTGATATATTACCCTCAACAGGTTGACTATGCATTGTACATTGTGATATATTACCCTCAACAGGTTAACTATGCATTGTACATTGTGATATATTACCCTCAACAGGTTAACTATGCATTGTACATTGTGATATATTACCCTCAACAGGTTGACTATGCATTGTACATTGTGATATATTACCCTCAACAGGTTGACTATGCATTGTACATTGTGATATATTACCCTCAACAGGTTAACTATGCATTGTACATTGTGATATATTACCCTCAACAGGTTAACTATGTATTGTACATTGTGATATATTACCCTCAACAGGTTGACTATGCATTGTACATTGTGATATATTACCCTCAACAGGCCCCGAGTGGCCGAGTGGTCTAAAGCGCTCTCCGTTACGGATCACTGCCATCTCACCTCTGTCTGCGTGGGTTCGAGTCTCAGATTCAGCCAATGTGGGTATGTGAGAAAGCTTGCCAGTAGCTTCTCGTGGGTCGGTGGTTCTTTCCGGGGTTTTCCCGGGTTCTTCCTCCACCATTAATACTGGCCGCCATGTATAGCCTATCTTGTGCTGAAAAATGGCGTTAAACCCCACAACAACAACAACAACAACAACCCTCAACAGGTTGACTATGCATTGTACATTGTGATATATTACCCTCAACAGGTTAACTATGCATTGTACATTGTGATATATTACCCTCAACAGGTTAACTATGCATTGTACATTGTGATATATTACCCTCAACAGGTTAACTATGCATTGTACATTGTGATATATTACCCTTAACAGGTTAACTATGCATTGTACATGTAAATGAGTATAAGAGTAAGGTGAGTGGACAACATACTGCATGCTTTTAATGTGAGGCCTCAGTTGTAGTGGCTAATCAAGGTAATTATTGATGCATGAATTATGTACTGTTGGCTGTCACTCCAAGATTACTCAAAATCTAAGACTTTTCATCCAGTAAAATCTGGCTTTTTGTGGTGGGGTGGAGGTGGGGTGGACAGTGATAATTGATTTTCAAGGAGATTGTAAGAACAGTGATAACAAAAAATTAAAGCAACATTAATCTGTTTCTTATGAACCTAATATCTGTATTTTGATATGATAGAAAAAAAATTGTATTTTGTACCCTGCTGGTGTAGCTAGGTAGGTAGATGGTGAATGGATAGATAGCTAGGTAGGTATGTAGGTAGGTAGTGGGTGGATTGGAGGTAGTATCACATTATATCAGCACATGTGTATGTGAGCTATGTAACTGTTGCTTACTCGCTGTTTTCATCATTTCCAGGTGATTTTCTATAGCATGAGCACATCAAATAGGACACTTCTTTATTAGAGTCAGGAAGATTTTGAGTTTATCTCACATTTTTTTCCAAATTTTTAAGTCAAAATAATGGAGCCTCCTTAATAATCAGGGTGGTATCACATATGAACTTATTTGTCTGGTTAAAATCTAAACTGCCAATGGTAGGTGTGTGTGCTTTCTATTACAGATAATTCTATGACATCTTTTCTTGTTTTGACTATAGAAAAACAAAGAATTAGAAAAAGTACTTAAAGAAACAGAGAAGTTGCTGATACAGCGTGACAAATTAATTGCTGAACTTCGACTCCGAATGCCTGCATCTGCAGAAAGAGACGAGATGATTTTGCAGGCAACATCGAAGGTGACAGAGGCAATGAAGAATCAGAGCACTAGGCGTGACTATGAGACTGAACAGTCTATAAAGATTGCTCATTCAACTATATCCAGTCTACAGGTACTGATCAGACTTCTGACTTTCATTACAGTAGCAAAGAGTTGTCTAAATGATCCAGAGTTCATTAAGTAGCAAAGAGTTGTCTGAATGATCCAGAGTTCATTACAGTAGCAAAGAGTTGTCTAAATGATCCAGAGTTTTGAATTTTCATGCCTGGTTTATATGTTATTACATTTAAAACCAGTTCACTAAGAATAACATTTCCTTTGATTTATACTTTGTTAGTGATGCAAAAGTTCAAACTTGAGATTCAAAATTATTTCAAAGGCAACAGAAGTATAATATTACAAATAGGGCAGATTTTGTATCTTTTAGGCAGCTGTGGGTCACTTAGAAATGTACATATATTCATATTCTAGTACTACCATGCACCTGTAAATGGTTACAGTTTTGATCACCTACCATATCTACACACATTTACATCAAGTCTAAGCACAAACAATATAGACCATTATCTGCCAGCTCATTCTTCACCAGATGATCTGAGTCTAAGCAGTTTGGTAGAGTAATCAGTA
Organism: Sinohyriopsis cumingii; assembly: GCA_028554795.2. Lineage (NCBI taxonomy): Eukaryota > Metazoa > Mollusca > Bivalvia > Unionida > Unionidae > Sinohyriopsis > Sinohyriopsis cumingii. The sequence continues at coordinate 3,422,656 of JAPYKE020000101.1, forward strand.
GAACAAACAACACAGACCCTGATCTGATGGTGCATTATGTGATGGCAGATCAGGGTCTATGTAGTTTGTAGTTGGACTCTTCTTATATGCAAGTATATCACCAAATTGTTGTAAGTGCAGAGTAGATAGCGATTAAATGCTGTAAGGTGGTGAGAAAGGCTAACATTAAATGAATTTATGGTTTGGAGAAAAGAGCTATCTTCAAATGGATTTATGTTTTCTAATTTTCCATTAAATACAAAATAATGAAGAATCCAGTGACAAATCTATTGCAGGTAACTTTATTAAGAAGAAAGGGGTGTTTTCAAAGTTCATAAGTAATTTTAAAAAAGTACATCCATAAAATACGAAATAGCTTCATAATTGGTTACAGCATCATATTCTTTATTAAAATTTCATTTAAATTTCAAAATATTTGCTACAAACAAACCCATGTTAAATTCTTTGTGTTATATCTATGGACAGGATACATTTCTATGTGATTTTTCTGTTTTATAGGCACGGTTGCAACAGAAAGAAGAGACAATTGAGAAATATCAGGAACTTTTAAATCAGGCACGCACTGAAATGCAGGATATGAACAAGCGCCAAGAGAAAGAACTGAAAGCAATGCAGGAGAAGATACACATGAACACTGATGCTGCTTTCAGCAAATTCAAGGAAGCCACTCATCAGCTAATGGCTAAACAGATGGCCCAACCAATTAGTAACAAACAGGTTAGGCTCTTGTTTTTCATATATCAAATTTAAGTACTTTTAGGTTTTCTTGAATTTACATGGCATGATAAATCTCTTACATTAGCGTGATATATCTATTATACTGCTATGTTATATCAATTATATGAATATGTTATGTCATACTATCCTTCATGTCAGTCTTACTGAAAAATGATACATTGTATTTTAATTAAAGTCAGTGATGTTAATCTCTCTTTGTTCAAACTACACCACTCCCTCGATAACTCGCACCCTGATAACTCACGAACCCACTTATAACATGGTGTCAGGAGTGGATCCCATTTTTTGAACCTGAAAATACCCCAAAAATGTATCCCTATTTGTTGAACTTGAAGAAAATCACAATCATAATTGGTAATGGAAACTTTGATGTATCGCTCGTTTTATCGTTGTAAACGGTAGATTGGACCTGGAAATTTGAATCAACACTATGAAATATCAAATTTAAAAATAGCTCATACAATTGATTACATTTTCTTTCCAAATGACATTCCAAGTACACCGCAATTAACGATATGTAAGGAAATTTCGAGCAATGAAAATGTCAATTATGCCGAGTGGAGGCAGTACTTTAAAAAATAAATACAAATTAAATAATTTTTTTATCAATTGAAGTTTGTGTTCTAGTTCCATCTTTTAGTTCCTTTTAAGTGTAATCATCATAAATGCAATGTGTCCTCTTGTAATTAAAAGTAAAATGTGTCAATATACCGTAACAGCTATGTCCACATGCGTTACTCTGAGAACCTAATTAAGTGCCGATCATGTTTTGATAACTGACTTGCAGAAGTATTTGTTGTATTGTTGCACTGAGTTAAAAGCTGGCCTCCTTTGTATTATCACGTTCATAATGTCTTTTGAATTTTAAAAAAAGGAGGTGGAATAAAAGAAAAGTTAAAAGGCACAAAAATCGAACTAACTTAAAATCTAGCTACCTCGGTCGTATATCTGGTGAACTTCATTTGATCAGTCGAACACTGTAATAAACATTATTGTGTATGTAACAGAAACTACCTTAGATTAACGGACTCTTTCATAACTGTGATCAAAGATAACAAGGCAGCCAAGCGAAATGAATACTTTTTAAAATATAGATCTTGATTTCACAGATACGGACCATTTGTGAGCAAGTGAGTTTCAGAGAATTCTTGAACTGGCATTTAGAGATATTCTCAGGGGTGATAAGAAATTTCAGTATTACTTCCGTTGAAATCATGAATTAACATTGTATTAATTGAACAATAAAAAATGGAGTTTCGATGTAGATGTGTCAAGAAATAAATGTTGCATGTTTTTGAGAAAAAAAAGGAATCTTGTTTGGTGGTGTATCAACAGTTAGTCTAGTTCCCAAATTATTGACTACCGATTTGGTAAGATACTATTAAACACCATTATGGGAACCAGACTCATCAAGAAAATAAATAACAGTGACGTAATGCACAGATTTTTTGTGTACACGTAATGGTTGTTCTAACCAGTTGGAATGATCTTTCATATGTTGGATATTTTGAGAAAAAAAATGTTATTTAAACAGAATTTTAAAAAGCGCAATGGTTTTATCAATGTCAAAGTGATTTTTTTTTAATTTTTGGAGATCCCTCAGTAACTCGCGCCTCGCTTATAGTGCAGTTTATGTTTGTGGACCCCATTGTGCGCGAGCTATCGAGGGAGAGGTGTATTATTATCATTAACTTTTTTTTGCAAGGTAATATAACACACATAAATACATACATATATGCATGCATGCATGCATGCATACATACATACATACATACATACATACATACATACATACATACATACATACATATATGCATACATACTTGGGTTAATGTTGAATTTTATACATATACTGAATATTAACCTGTGTTTTAGCAGGGTGGATGGGAATTTCAAGCCTGTTTCATTCTGTTTCATCTAGAGCCAAAGAAAGAAAAATAAACTGCTTAGTCATCCTGACCTGCCAACCCTCATGATTTTGGCATAAATTTCATGACTTCGATAATGATTCACAAATTCACTCAGCATGCAGAAAAAAACACGAATTCCCAAGTTAAATCATGAATAAAATAACTTTATCCCATTGAGTGCTAGTCAAAATGGCAGCAGTGGTCATAGAATTGATGATCTATCAGTTGGCAGCTTATCATATTAACATGTTGAACTCAAAAACAATTTTACACTCATACAGTTAATATCCAACAATAAAAAATGTTTCAGATATAATTATAAATGACAAAGTTTTTGATTTCTTGCTCCAGTTAAAACTTTATCCTATCTGGAGTGGGTGCCATGTTATTTTCCATATTATCTACCAAATTTCTTATTAAAAATCATAAAATTTGAATGGAATGCTCTGCATTGTGAGAATTTTAAAAATGGGGATAATCCTTTTCAGATCCAACGCCTACAAGAGCTGGAAGATATAGTGGCAGAACACGAGAATGCCTTTGCAGCAATGAGTGAAAAGATCAAACAGAGAGATGCAGAGATTTTAACCCTGCGTACCAAACTCCACCAACAGGAGACTAGGACAACTGGGGAGAAGGAAAAGTAAGGAAGAAACCTACTTTCACATGTCACTAATAAAATAGGCTCTTGCACGAAAACAACACTATTAATATCCTGTTATCATTAAATAATATAAAAACTTGATCCCCCATTTTAGCCACATGTTTTATGCACAGTTCTTCAAAAATGAGGTTTGATGTGCTTAATCATGGGAAGAATCAAAATCAGTCAGTAGCATCCATCCTTCACAGCACCATTAATATTTTGGACTACATCAACAAAATTCTGGTAATGCAATTGGTCAGTAATCAGGATGTAAAATCAAGTGGGATTTTACATATTATTCTAGCAGGGGTGTATTAAATTCAACATGGTCAAATCATGTGACTCACCATGGAGTTTGATGATTGGCAGTAGATTACTGAGTAAAACAAAATGGCGGAAACCCAATTTAAAAATTAAGATGCAAATATCTAATTTATGATCCAAATTTATGAGATGATTTTATTATATATCATCATCATCATCATCAGTCCCTTAACCCAAGAGGTCCTTGGGGCACCACGGTTGACTTTACAACCAATTCTCTCCATCTTTCCCTGTTCTTGACTGCTCTTTGGGAATCTCCAAATCCTATGCCTGTCCTTTCCTTAATGTTGTCTTCCCACCTCTTTTTCTGTCTGTCTCTTTTTCTGCACCCTCACACTGTGCCTTGTTAGATTGTTTTTGCCAGTCCAGATGATCTTGAGACATGACCGTACCACTACAGTTTATGCTTTTTTACTGTGGTCAAGAGGTCTTCATAGGATCTGATGGCTCATTGGATTCTGTTGTGGACTTCTTTGTTGATTACATGGTCAATGTATGAGATGCCCAAGATCTTGCGGTAGCATCTCATTTCGAAGGTTTGAATCATTCTTTGTAGATCTGATGTGAGTGTCCATGTTTTACAAGCTTACAGAAAGATGGATATGATATATAGAAATGAGTTAATATATGGTTTATTTTAAGTGGAAATTATCCCATATCTTATGTTACATGTTTAGGCTTGAATAAACAGTAACAAAAGAAAGAGTGAAAACAACAAGCTTTGAAAAATGTAACAAATGATTTATTTCCCTGGAAAAATACTGTAAAAATTAAAAAATAAGAACTTACAGTTTTAAGAATCAAATCCAAAAATAATCCAAGAATAATCCACGAATTAAATTGTAGAAGTTCTAACAATGAAATGTTCTAATGAATTCAAATTCGAGTCCCAATGAAGAATTCAGGATGGAAGGCGATGACTTATACTGTAGCTGTTATTGTGCTGTTGTATCTTCAGTTCTGTGTTATTCACAAACAATAATCTGGTGTTTGAATTTCCCAATAAAATTTAATGAAATGTCTTTGTCCAAGAATTCAATGTGAACCTCATATATTTCCAAGAAAAAAGAATTAATCCTTTTGAATCCAAATAATTCGAATAAACATTAAGATGTAATTCCCAAACTGGCCACAAACACACAAACACCTTGACATCAAGTGTTTTAAGCCCTGACCGAGAAAAAACTCTATAAACAAACATTATACAGTAACTTAAACACAGAACAAATTCCCAGATGAGGTTAACTTTCCAGAATCTTCAAGACATATTTACGTCTAAAATCACGTAATCCCAGTATGACCCTGACAAAAACCAATCATTTTACTCTAAGAATAAGATAAAAATAAAAAGCTGTTTACTTGTGTCAGTGATTTCTGAAATCAAGGTTGGGAACTAGGTCAGCTTTAGATGTTTACAGCTGAAGAGTCAAAGTCAAACTATTTTCTGAAAAAAATATAAAATTCCTAGTAAACAAAACTACATTATTTTTGACATGTAATGAAATTAAAAATATAAAGATTTTAAAACTTACAATCAATTAAATTAAATCAAATATAAATTAAATTAAATATACATGAAAGATTGTAATTAAATAAGGCTTATTCATCAAAAGGAGATAACTACCACAACTAGCATGATATTTGTTAACAATCGTCCCCATTGCCAGCAGTGGCAGCTAAAAGATTCACAATACATACTAACAATGACATTTTTCATGAAAAGAGTCAGTATGGTGCCAGAAATGCTTTTGAGGTAATAAATTTATTACATGTTCAGAATGTTAAGACCATTTATGACATTGTACATCCATTGCCTCAAGCTCCAAGTGCATGGGATTCTAGATTTTCATAGCATTCCATACATCCTCTGACTTGTAACCAATACTACAGCCGTGGTCTGGACTAATATGATACAGATCATTAGTTGGAGCAACAATATATATATATATATATATATATATATATATATATATATATATATATATATATATATATATATATATATATATATATATATATATCAATTGATATATAAATTATAATAGTTTTCTTGATGATACTATGTCACTACACACACCCTGACTTACAATACTTGATGACATTGTACTGTAATACAAAATATCTGATAAAATTCAGATTTCCTGATGTTATTAACAGATAACTGACAGGTAAATGCAAATTTTCAAATGTTCTGGTGATTTTGTGTATATATTTTGGGAATGTAAGTGTGAAGCAAAGGTGGGTTGTACATTTTAAATACTAGCATATTTACAAAACTGCCAGTTAGAGCTAAGAAGAAACTAAGGGAAAGTCTGTTACATTTTGATTAATTTTAAATACCATATATACTTGCTTATAAGTCTGATTCAACCACAAACTGTGCTGGCAGATATGGGTCTGTGCAGTTTGCTAGGAATAATCATTAGAACATTGACCCTTATCTGCCAGTACATTATGTGATGATATATTTGGGTTGATGTTGTTAGTAGCCAGTCCTGACTTATAATTGAGTATATACAGTTGTATTATGTACAACCTATTTTCTCAGAGACAAATACCCTTATATACATCATAATATATTACAGTATGAGTATGTCTTAGGGGAAATTAAAACATGTACTTGTTAGGGGGAAATAAAGCATGGGTATGTGTTAGGGGGAATTAAAATGTGTACTTGTGATGGGGAAATAAAACATGGGTATGTGTTAGGGGGAATTAAAGCATGGACATGGGTTATGAGGAATTAAAGCAGTTGTATGTGTTATGAGAAATAAAGCATGGGTATGTGTTGGGGGAATTGAAGCATGGGCATGGTTATGACGAATTAAAGCAGTTGTATGTGTTAGGGGAAACAAAACATGGGTATGTGTTAGGGGGAATTAAAGCATGGGCATGGGTTATGAGGAATTAAAGCAGTTGTATGTGTTATGGGAAATAAAGCATGAGTATGTGTTAGGGGGAATTAAAGCATGGGCATGGGTTATGAGGAATTAAAGCAGTTGTATGTGTTAGGGGAAATAAAGCATGGGTATGTGTTAGCATGGGCATGGGTTATGAGGAATCAAAGCAATCATATGCGTTAGGGGAATTAAAGCATGGGTGTGGGTTATGAGGAATTAAAGCAATTGTATGTGTTAGGGGACTTAAAGCATGGGTGTGGGTTATGAGGAATTAAGCCAATCATATGTGTTAGGGGAATTAAACCATGGGTGTGGGTTATGAGGAATTAAAGCAATTGTATGTGTTAGGGGAATTAAAGAATAGGTGTGTGTTAGGGAGAATTAAAGGATGGATGTGGGTTATGAGGAATCAAAGCAATCATATGTGTTAGGGGAATTAAAGCATGGGTGTGGGTTATGAGGAATCAGAGCAATCATATGTGTTAGGGCAATTAAAGCAATCATATGGGTTAAGGGAAATAAAGCATGGGTGTGAGTTATGAGGAATTAAAGCTATTTTATGGGTTTGGCGAACTAAAGCATGGATTTGGGTTATGAGTCTAATCATCACAATGTAGGGTGGCACAATTTATTTATTAACATGCTTAACTTTCGTTGTGACATCACAGCATGCAACATTTAATCCAGATTGTACTGGATCACACCTTTAGGTTGATCTCGTCCAAACATGTAGTTTAACATTGATTTTGCCATATGCACTTCTCAGGGAGTGTAAATAATGACCTTCCAAAGGAATATGATGTATAAGGATCCGAATAAGATGAATA